>JAINUT010002713.1:0-323855 GCA_020205555.1 Panax stipuleanatus
TGCATCCATTACAAATAATATATTCATCTGATGGAAATCACATATAAATATCAATAGAAATTTTAGATTTATAAAAGAGATAAAGAAGAAATATGAAAAAAGGACAAACATAGACACAAAAGACAGACCAGCAAACACAGATGAACTCGAGATAAATTTTTGACATCTTTTATTCAGCATTTATTTACTTTAATTCTTGATAATAGTTTGACCACAAAGATCTATTCATTTGAGGAACTCTCAAATTCATATATGGGCATATGGTTAACCTCTCGAAACCTAGAGAACCCAAATAAAAAAGATAGCAAGGGAACCACTCAAATAAATTCAAAAGAACATTTGAGACAAGTAAGTATCCTGGGGATTCCACATATACCGTAAAAATATGGTGAAGGAACTTACTAACATATCGCCGCTGAATCCCTTCAAAAAAATTTGGTGCCAATCTTCCCTTAACTACCTATCTTTGTTGTCCATCAAGTGACCCCGCTTGTACCTAATTTTATTCGGTTATTCGGTTAAACTGAATAAAGCAAAATTGATACCCGTATAAATTAACTGAACATCATAAATAATTTCAAGTATAACCGAATTGTTAAAAATAATCGAATTATCAAAAAAATTGGTTAAATTATTTCAGTTCGGTTCTGTAATTCGGTTATACCCGTTTTTTGCTCAGTCCAATTTATGGGTAATGCAATTACATATCATGAAATGAAATTGGAGTAAATTGAGAAACCCCTCTTATTCATTACCATTGATGGCATCAAATTTAACTACAATTGGAGATATAAACACGAAAGAATGACAAGAATACATCTCTAGTGATACATACATGTATATGCGTATGTATGTGTATACATATCCTTTGAGAATGAACCTTGCTAACATACTTCAGAGATGCTTTAAAAAATAATTGCTCAGCTAATCTCTTCCATTAACCTTCATATTTCTGTTTTGAGTCATGGAGCATATTTAAGCTTAATGTGTGTTATTAGCTATTGGTTTTAAAAAAAAAACAAAAGCCAAACCTCAAAAATTGGTTGTTAGGCGTGTTATGTCATATGCTTACAAGTATGCATGGTATGTCATATGCTTACAAGTATGCATAGTATGTCATATGCTTAAAATTATGCATAGTATGTCATATGCGTACAAGTATGCATAGTATGTCATATGCTTACAAGTATGCATAGTATGCTTAAATGTAAGTCATATGCTTGCAAGTATGCTCAAGTATGCTTACAAGTATGCTTAGAGAGCTTGACCATGCTATACATTAATAAGCTTATGTTGTCTGTAGTAGGTACCGTGGTATCATGGACCTCTATTCAGACCGTAGTTGGATGAGACGACGAATGTCAAGTGCCTACATAGGTGCTAGAACTGAATTTAGAGCTGGTTGTCAAGTGTTATTAGAGTATGCGTATAGTCACCTGGAATGTGTGAATGGTCAGAACAAAATAAGATGCCCTTGTTCGAAGTGTAAGAATGTAAATTATATGGATAGAGATGTGGTAAACTATCATTTACTTATTTCTGGGTCCATGAAAAATTACGAAGAATGTAAATTATATGTTTACAGTCATGGTTTGCATACTTGGGATTTTTACATATATAGTAATATAAGAGTATGCTTTGTATAGGAGTCTCAGTCTCAAGGTCAGCCTATCCATTGGCTGGATTTGTACATGGCCACTCATGATGGACTGCCTGAGGCTATCAAGATAGCGGTAATAAGTTTTGGCAACTTTGAAGTTGTTTATAAAGTTTTACGTGATTCTTTAGTTTCCTTCATTTATTTTTAACTATGTAATTGTTAACCTGCTGACAGGATACTTATAAGAGTTTATTGAACGAGTGCTATCCTGAAGGCACCCCACGTCCGCCAGTTGATCAAGAATTATGGGAGAGGGCGTCTGTTGTGAAGAAGAATTACATTAAAGGCCAAGGACAACGAAGCCGCCCAACCTTTAGTGGCTCAGGCAGCTCTGCTACCCAGTCTTCACAGTCATCGAGTCATCCAACTATTCATACTCCTGCTGACTGTGTGAGAGCTATATGTCAAAATCGCGATCTTCTTCATATACTGGGCGGGCATCTAGCGGCTCTGAGTCCTGATGAGTTAGTTGCTGCAGTGGCAGCCGGAGCAGCACAACATGCGGATGACAATGAGGTAATCTTATTAATTACTTATTACAGTCAAGTTAATTAGTCACTTACATATATATATATATATACATATTTTGTTGTGTGTACTTGGTTATGTTTAAATGATTCTTATTGTTTAACTTTCACTCACTTTACTTTGCATAAGTAATACTAGTATCAACATATATACTATATATGTAACTTGTCTTACTCTTTTGTTAATTACAGGATCATACAAATTTGGACGATGATCCATGACGACCTAGGCTTGCCTACTTTCTAGATATTTTAGCCTTGTACTTTTATATTTATTCTATGGACGAATGTATCCTACTTAAACATTAGATTTGTATATATTTCTTCAGCTCATTGGTTTATTACTTTATATTGTGTTGGGTTATCATGTGTTGGCATATGAATGTTTATATGTACTGCTTTCTATTTGGTTTATTACTTTATATTGTATTGGATTATCATTTACTGGTGTTGGGATATATATAAAGCTTGGTTGGATGTTTATATATACTGCTGTTTGTTTGGATATAAAGCAGGTACAAAACAGGTGCAATTTTTGGGAATTTCATAAAACAGTCATTTTTTTTAATTTAGTATTAGCGACCGCAGACGGTCGCTGATGAGCAATAGCGACTGCTTCATTCGTCAAGGTATCAGCGACCATCTCGGTCTCTAATGGCGGTCGCTGATATGTGGTCCACGTCAGCCTCAGCCCCTGGCCCATGCTGACTCAGATTAGCGACGGCTACGGTCGCTGATAGCGGTCACCAATGTGTTGGTCCCTAATAGTCGTTGCTGATGTGCATCCTAGCGACTAGATTATATGCGATGGGTATCAGCGACCGTGTGCAGTCGCTGATAGTGATTTGCGACCAGTCCCGGTCGCTGTAAGGCCTTTTTCTTATAGTGTGCCCCGAAAAAACGAGACAAAGGAGTTGGCCAAAAAGGTGGCCGAGTTGAAGAAACGGCTGGCTGGGGGGCACAAAACTGATACGACCCCGGCCAAATCTTTCTTCCATATTTTCTCCGAAAATCACTCGGGAAAAAGCTATTGGGAATTGTATATTCAAATTTGATGTTGAAAGTAAATAAATGTGCATGTATTTTCCAATATTGTAAAGTCGTTATGAGAACATATGTACAAGGACTTAGATTGAGGTTCAAAATTGTTAAGTTGATCTGAGCTAAACGTTTATCATTCTGTAATTGAATGTATAGAAGAAAGATCAAACTTGTTAGGTTGATCTCTTAAAATGTAATAGTTAGGCCTTAACATACTCGTAGTCTGTCGAGCCTGCCAAGAGTTTGTAGAAGCAAAGGCAGAATCATGGAGTGTCAAGGAAGTCACTCCAGAGTCGTAGTCTGTCAAGGAAGCCACATTCAGAATCGTGGAGACAGTCCGAGCAGCTGCCGAGCCAAGTCAAGAATAGCAGTAAGCTCTCGAAAACGTGGAGTCTGCAAAATGATGCAAGTAGAGATCGTAGTCAATCAAAACTTAAGCAGAATCATAGTGTTATCTACGATCAAGACTAAATCAATTACGAGCACACCAACACACAACGATCGTGGTTTGATGACAACGATCGTGGTGCTTCTTCAGTTAGAAACAGAGAATCAAGATTCGCTTATCTGATGAAAGAGGATGTCTAACAAATGAAGAATGGGTTATGAACATTGACATTTCAGGAATCCCAATGCTCCAGCACTTATCCTTAGTTTGAATCGAAGAAACGTATGGAAAAAGATAAAAGGACTACTTTCTGTCTGCTGAAAGCACATTTTCAGGTGTTAGGTGAGAAAGCAGTTTGCAGTGTCAGGCGAGTCAGACAGCAGAAACCATATTCCCAGGAAGTCAACATTAGTGCTTAGAAATTTCTGGAACATTAAATGCTCCAACGGAAGCCTTTCAATGGGAAGTTTTCAAAGGCTCATTCTTAAGGAAATCAGATTGAAGATTCAGATTAAGAAAGCAACAACGCACAAAGCTCAAGAACACTCAAAGCCAAACTCTACTATCTTAAAAGATAGCTTGCTTCGCTACTCAGTTCTTTAGAACTTATACTTAATGGCAACTGAGTAGCACACCAAAGAACTAAACTCTCATTATAGTGTATTCCAAGTCTATTGGACTTGAAGAGTTCTCAGTGAACTAGAAGTGCCAAGTCTGCTGGACTTGAAGAGTTCTTAGTGAACTAAAAGTTCCAAGACTGCTGGTCTTGAAGAAATCTCAATGATTCAAAGTTGTAAAGATATCCTTAGTGGATTTCCTATTCGTGGAGTAGAATAGTGGATTAGGAGTCTTGAGTGCTCTGAACCACTTTAAACAACTGTGTCACTTACATTGTATATTCATTAACTGCCATATCTGCCATAACTGCTAATCGGACTATAAACTTGTTTTATCTTTAAGGGGAACAAACAAATCATATTTCGCTGTGGTTAATTAATTTATTTAATTAACAAATCTGATAAGTTATTTTTGAAAAGGAAAAGTTTTAAAAATATCTATTCAACTCCCCTTCTAGATAACTTTTGTGCCTCCTAAAACTAACAATTGGTATCAGAGCATGTTCTCTCAACTAGCCTACAAAGCTTGAGTAGATCTGATGGCACACATGATAAGTGAGTCCAAGAGTGGTTGAGGCAGCAAGCCACCAATGTGCAACAAAGATAAATTTTCTAACTAAAAAGTTCATATGCAAGCTTATATAGATTCTATAGATGACAATCTATTTGAAACTGTTATGAGTGGGCCCTACGTTCCAACAAAGCTTAAACCTACTCCTGAAGATCCAAACAGAGTGCAGATCAAGATCAAATCAGAATGGACTGACAACGAGAAGAAAGTTGTCCAACTGGACAAGAAGGCCAAGAACATTCTGTTCCAGTCTTTAGAAGACAATCTGTTCGAAAATATGGTCAACAACAAAATTGCTAAGGAAGTCTGGCAAGCATTGCTCATTATGCACGAAGGAACAGAAGAAGTCAGAGAAAACAAGCAATCTCTTCTGACTCAACAGTATGAGATGTTCGCCCATGTACCAGGAGAGAACATCACTTCCACTTATGAAAAATTCAACATACTGCTCAACTTTCTTCAAGCCTTTGGAAAGATCTATCCAAACAAAGATCTTATCATAAAGTTCATGAGGTCCTTACCAAGCAAGTGGGATGCAAAAACCACTGCCATCAGAGAATCAAAGAACCTCCATGAAATGACAGTACAACAACTTATGGCAACCTTCTTACCTACGAACTAGAGCTGACTCAACATGTAGAAACTTAATCTGAAGGAAGAAAGAAGGACAAGGGAGTTACTCTCAAAGCAACAGAAGCCACCTCCAAAGCTTGAGCTGAAAATGAATCTGACTCTGAAGAAGATGATGATGAGGACATTGCAATGCTGGTCCAAAGACTCAAGAGGTTCATGCGAAAAGGCAGAAGCAGCAGACCCAAGAGATTCAACAACAGCAACAGTCAGGAGCAAATCAACGACCTATGCTATAACTGCAAGAAGCCTGGCCACTTCATTGCAAACTGCAACAAGCCTTTTAGAGAAGAGCTGAAGAGGAGAACAAATCCAAAGAAGGAGTTCAAAGGCTACAAGAAGTTTCAGAAGAAAGACAAAGGTCTTGTAGCTGGAGGATCATGGAGTAACTCAGACAACGACACAAACTCTGAGTCAGGAGATGATGAAGAACCTCAAGTAGCCAATCTGTGACGCCCCCAAATCCACGTTCCTTCGAAACTTCGGATTCGGTGCAGTCACGATACTACTAACGCCAAACTATTATATCTTTTATTCATTACTAAAAGAATACATCTTTACTTATTACAATTTAGAATATAAATTCTATTTATATCCAAGATCTCATCTTTACATCATGTTAGATGTTACTAAAATGCGGAATAATTTAAACTTTTTCAATCCTCCTTGAATAAAATCTTTTATTGATTTCATAACTTGAATCAATTACAACCCTTGAATCAATTATAAAATATGATTCATTATATTTGAGTTATCGTATAACATTTACAACTCGACTTGATATCCTCTATGTATTAACTAATACATCTTTTCAACACAACCTGTATTAAACAGTGTAAACAACTATCAAGTAATACTTCTAGAATCTAAACAGGGTTCAAGCAATAATCTAAATAGTACTTCTTCGATTCGATACTATCTATCTTTATCAATCAAGAAGCACGAAGTCTTTATCGTAAGTCCTTAACCTGCAAAAGTGGTTATTTGCAAGAGTGAGCTCGACAGCTCAGCAATTCTAACAGTTTTCATGCATCACATAGCATACAACATTATACTCAGTTCATGCATTTATAAACAATTTATATTTACTACGCATGTTACTTTTCACATAACAAGTATATCATTAAAGATCAACTTTCAATCTCATTTATATCTCATATACAATTCATATATAAGTTCACATTATCACAGCATAATATTATTCAACTAACAGTTATTGAATTCATATATCAAATAAGAACTGAAAGACTTGCCTGATTCGTAGTTTAACAACTACGACTTAACTGCTTAAAGTTATCTACACTTCGTGTATTCCTACACAGTTATATAATCATGGATTTACATCCATCAGTCATACATTTCATATGCTCTTAATAGAATAACAATTCGTATATCGTTTTCTAATCTTGGTTTCGTTTCACTCTATCTTAGGATAACCACGATGTTACAACATCATAACTTCATACTTATTCTATAGAAACCATTCTATTTCGGTCCTTAGGGTCCTTAAGGAAAATAACTTAGGACCAGACAGTTAACAAACTGTTCTTGGCAGCTCTGCAACACGGCGCGGCCGCGCGGCAATTTGGCTTGGGAGTGGCGCGGCCGCGCGACTCCCTGCCAGAACCAAACTTGAGATTTCATAAACTCAGTTTGGTCCTAATATATCATGCATTCTGATATATATTATACACACACATTAAGTAGGTTTTCAAATTGATATTCGAACTATTTAGCTTTGAATAGCGTAGCTCTACGTTGAATTACTTAAACCAATAAAGCTCAACTACTAAAGTCATGTTATCACATAACAAGGCTTAACCACACTAAGTAGGCATGCTCGTGCTTATACTACACATGTATACTTAATCACATAGTCTAGACTTTAGAAATTCATTTTCTCGAATATGCGTGCATAGGTGAAATCCATGTTTCATCACATGATACTTATGTCAACATGTCTATAGGCATAATGAATCCTAATATACATGCTCGTATGATCATAATGTAACTCACTCCGTGTTTAATGCTATCATCTTACACATTCTAAACATTTCATAAAAATCGCTTTAAGTCAACAAAGGTAACTAAGGATATGCAAAGTACCTTGTAGTCATGATTCTCATGTATTAGAACACATATATAAGTCATCTATACATGCTCAATGATCAGAACGTGGACATCCTATAAATGTCCAAAAACTCTAAGTTTGTCTTTTGAAATCATTTTTAATTTAAACAATGTGTTCTAGTGTATGCTCAATACTTCGACTCACATATCATGCATATCTAAACCATATAATCATGCTTAAAAAGTCAGAATATAAACATGACTTATATACGTCACAATTTGTTTATAAAACCTTAAGTTTTCATTAAAAACTCTACTACAACAAGGTATAATTGTTTACTATTAGCCAAGGTAACTGATTAACAACTACCTTCATACCCATTGATGCACATAACCAAGACACTTACACATGTCTCAAAAGTCCGACTCAAAGAACACAAAATTCGTCAAGTCTCATTTTCAAAACTTTAAGTTTTCTTTTAGGAAATCGTGTTAAACCAACTAATACAACTTACTACGTGCATGAAAATCTTAGTACGCATGTCAGACCCCTTTATGAAATTATTAGAGTCTAACTAGTATGCTTAACCAACCAAAAAACACAAAATCACCAAGAGTTTCTGCAGAGGGCGCGGCCGCGCCCCATTTGTACTAGGGAGACGCGCGGCCGCACGTCCCCGTTTCCAAACCAGAAGCTTTACTGCTTCGGCAGTTTCTCAAGCCAAACTCAGAATTTCGCAACGATTATCATTCTAAGCTACTACATTACAGTTCTATCATGATTATAAGCTAGCATAGCAACTAATAATCATACTCCAATCAAGTTATCAATAAATCTATGCTTAATTCAAGAATCAAGAAATTAGAATTTTCAGAGAATTAAATGTCAGTTAGTTATACCTTTTGACTGAAATTGTTGCTACAATGGTTCTCACAATGCTGCTACACTAACTTCCCTCACTGTTATCTCAGAATGCTAACACTGGTATATAACTCACTCTCTATTCACATTCTCCAAAATTTCCAGCAAAAGAAATGAGAAGAGAAGAGCTTATACTTATAGGCAAACGAATAACCAGACATTGCAATTTCACCTCAGATTAAACCAAAAGATTGTATGTTTGTATGATGGTTAAGGAATGGTGGTTGAGAGTTGGTAAATCTCATCATGAATCCCACACCTTTTGCAATTATTAGCTAGCTTGTGATGAAATTGAGAAGAGTAGAGTAGCCATGTGGGTTCACGTGAAGAAGAAATGGGCACTCAATGTTGGACAAGGAGAGAACTCAGCAACTTGTTTTCCCACATACTAATGTTATATATGTATACATATAGTATATACTTAGGCTATATATATTTATTCCATATATATTTAAGTTATACACATTCCATTTTATATAACTTAAGTTATAAATTAATGTGTCACAATGTAGTCCCAATAATACTATCGTGTAGTAAATTTTAACTTGTACATATAAATTCATGTACATTTCATTCTACCGGATATAATTCTATCGGATATCTTCACAGTGTATTGTCTCCTTTATTATTGAATTTCATTAATTCAATAATTGTTTGCTATATATTCATGATATATTATTTTATTGTATACTTAATATACACATTGTCACACCCACATTTCATGTAACTCACATAGTTTAACAAATCTTGATACATGGTCCCTATATATAGTATAGTCACATAATTGTTGCACCACACTATATAATATAATTGTACCACACTTCACACTTCATATAATGTATAGTTAGTTACTATACGCTAGACATTTTATTCGCATGCTTGCACATAGAAGTAAGTAATTTACTTATCTCATCAATTAATTAATAATAATATTTATTAATCCATTTCTCATTAATCAATGGAATTAAAATTTCCATAACAATTAATTAACATTTATATAGTTAATTTTTACAATAAATATAAATCTTATTATATTTATAACAAATATACTTATTATCATGTTATCACTCGCAATAATAATAATTCAACATATTATCATAATAACAATTAATATAGATTAATTGTTTAAATAATTCTTCCATCATTCATTACCGAATCTATTATCGTGCCACACAAGGCATATTTCACAAGCTTACATTAAGCTTATTCTTATTCTCATCACTTACTACTTATAATATGTTCAATATAATTAGAACTATTAAATCACAAGGTTCACATATATAAATATATCGTGAATGAAAATATTCAAATATTCTATATAACCTTTACGGTAATATAATAACTCTAGCTATTAAAATGCTAAACTACTTCAATTAATTATACTTATAATAAGTATAACTTTTACGCTTATAATAATTAATATATACTCTATTAATTATTCCAATAATAATATTCACGATCAAATAATAACTTAAGTTATTTAATATATTAAAATAACTTAGTTTCCTTTCATTAATTAAACTCCCTTGAAAATACATTTAAAATTATGTATTTAGCCATATCATAAAATATTATGTTTTCTCCAAATAAGCACATTCGTTATTAGAAAATAATTTACTTATTGTCTCATGATATTATTTTTAATATAATATCAAATAACTATATGTACGACACATGTACATATATTATATATAGAAAATAGATAATAAGTTTATTTTCTATTATAATAAATTGTTTCCATCAATTTAATTACATATAGCAAATACGTTTTAATATATTTACCATATTAATTAATCATACCTATTACCTCATACAAAAAAATATATAAGGTAATATTATTATTCAAAATAACATTTTCTCCTTTTATTAAAATAATTCAATATTAAAAATTATTTTAATATCCTTTATTAAAATATATAATAACCATTTCTCTTTCTTTTCTATAAATTGTTCCCAAAACAATTTCTTCAAATATTCATCTAAAGATATAATGATTTTCATTTCTCTTTAATAACGTGTATATATATATATATATATATATATATATATATATATATTTAACGTTATTCGTACATTAGACTTTCTCACATATTACTATTCTAAGTAATATATATATAAAAGTATCAACTATAATTACATATTCAACACACATATTAATTCACTCCTTTACTTAAGTAAATTAAACACTGTACTATATCATCATAGTTAATTAAGGTTCAATACTCTCATTATATTATTCCATAATATAACTCCCAACTTAAATTAACTAATATTTATTCTTATTAGTTAATTCCTTAACTAACTCATGCTTCACTATCCAAACCTATTCACGGATAGCTTAAGATTTATCAATAACCTATATTATAAGCATACTAGTTATTAATACACATACACAAAAATATGGTGATTATACATTAAGGATATTTAATGTCACCAACTTACTATGATAAAATAATTCTATAAATTATTTAATATCGATAGGAATTTATCCACCTCCTTTATCTCAACTGGATCGTCTCTACGATAAGTAACAAATATATATTAATAATATATTTATAAATCACAAAAACACATTTTACATAGTCCATATTATCCTATGTAATATAATACCACATATCTCATATCACATATATATTATTATTCGAACCCATCTCACAGTTTAAGAATTTTATTTATTAAATCCTTATTTAATAATATCTGAAAATTCGGGTTCTTACATCCTCTCCCCCTTATAAGGATTCCGTCCTCGGAATCACCGAAACTTCCTCTACTCGGTGCTATTCCGATTATTACATATTCTCTTGAATAATTTTATTCATTCTCTTTTCAGAAGTTTTATTACTATAACTTTCTCAATCTCATTCTACCACTTTCTCCTTTCTAAGGAACATTCTACTTACTACATTCATCCTTTAGAAGAATAAGAATCTTCCACGATTTTTCAATAATCGGGAAGTAGTATGAATAACTCAGATTCCAATTTATGCTGAGGGGTCACAAGACCGTGAACTTTTCTCCAGGTTTACTAATGCTTCAACACAATTCTTCACACCGCAAACCAGAGTGTTTATCAATCACAAAGACTGAAAACACTCTCCACGCGTACTCTAGGTGGCCAACCTATTGTACCACTATGTTGGGCCGCAACGTAGTGTTTTGTAACGACTATATGCGTTACGTTCGGAACCATTGTCCCCGAAAACATGTCCCCTTATAGGGTTGTTCACCTCAGCTTTTCAACGTCAAAATCCGCACCAGAGCAATCTGGTTTGGCATACATACACAAGAATACTTGAATTCTATAATCCCTTTCCAACAGTCGCCTAGCCGAATCAAATAGCTTAGACTCTCATCAACAATTCGGACATCAATCGAAATAATTTAGCCAACTTAATTGACCTTCTTTATAATTTACAAGAAAACCAAAAATTCTTTTATGACGTCATGATACCATACTAGATTAGTAGTACGTTGAGGATACTGCCATTTTATGACTTTGTCATATTACAACATACCATAGTGGGCTGACGATCTTTCGATCACAACCAACACTAGGTTCGATTGCATTGATGACTCCATCGTTTACCATTATACATCATATCAAATGATGCACAAGGTTAAAATATATTTTGAAAGATTGTCAAATTATTTTTGTCTTAGCCGAAATAAATAGCGTAGACATACGAATAACGGTGTTATTTTTAAAACTCATTAGTTCAGTTACCTGACCCAATGTTTTCTCAAGAAAACCGAAGTGCAAACACTAGCACGAAGTCAATAAATTTTGAAAACCTAGCATAGCTAGAAGATTTAGAAAAATCCAAATTTCTCCATCGCTTCAATCTCTTACCACCATCAATGCTCACTATTCCAAAACTCTTATATAATACATCTATTCTCAATACAGTTCACCAACTTACCACACCATGGAAGCTCAGGAACCTACCACAATCATATGGGTTGAGGAACTTATCCTAGTCAGACCAAAGTCGTCCATTCGCTGAGGGGTCCCACCATACGATTATGAGTCACGAACTTGTCATAGGCATGAGTTTTAAGAACTCGCACCTAATCTTAATATTATCTAATTATATCTTAGAAACCTCTATCTATCAAAATAAATATGAGAAAAGAATCACCTTTCCACCATATGTATAATGATACCGCGACACTAACATTCCAACGATTATCAATGTGACGCACTCAGTGCAGCACAAAACTTCTGCCCATACAAAAGTTTGTACAACTAAGCCATCACATGAGTCCTCAATGGAATTCCAACACTTAACTATATCTTACTCTATCACGAGCTTTCTACGTTTCACCACATACAACTCCTCATGAGTTCATCTCGTACTTTTTATAGTACATTCTCTCATAGCATCAAGCTATACATACTTAGTCATTACAGATTATCTATCATTTCACAGTTCAATCTGATCACGTCGTGATCATCTATTTATCTTAGGGTTCTTTCCCTATTATCAACTAAACTCTATCCGAGTTTATTCTCACTATCTTCGTCATATACATCTTATAGGCATCGTCTTAACATTTTCATTACCGGAGTTAGGAAACTCCTGTTTCTCATTCTCTAGATATTTCAAGATTCTTCTTTGAATCTTCACGTATATATTTTAATCTTATCTTTCACTCTCTCAGGTTATAGTCTAAGGTACACTTACCTAAGGTTTATAACCTACAGCTTTGATACCAACCTGTGACACCCCCAAATCCACGTTCCTTCGAAACCTCAGATTCGGTGCAGTCACGATACTACTAACGCCAAACTATTATATCTTTTATTCATTACTAAAAGAATACATCTTTACTTATTACAATTTAGAATATAAATTCTATTTATATCCAAGATCTCATCTTTACATCATGTTCGATGTTACTAAAATGCGGAATAATTTAAACTTTTTCAATCCTCCTTGAATAAAATCTTTTATTGATTTCATAACTTGAATCAATTACAACCCTTGAATCAATTATAAAATATGATTCATTATATTTGAGTTATCGTATAACATTTACAACTCGACTTGATATCCTCTATGTATTAACTAATACATCTTTTCAACACAACCTGTATTAAACAGTGTAAACAACTATCAAGTAATACTTCTAGAATCTAAACAGGGTTCAAGCAATAATCTAAATAGTACTTCTTCGATTCGATACTATCTATCTTTATCAATCAAGAAGCACGAAGTCTTTATCGTAAGTCCTTAACCTGCAAAAGTGGTTATTTGCAAGAGTGAGCTCGACAGCTCAGCAATTCTAACAGTTTTCATGCATCACATAGCATACAACATTATACTCAGTTCATGCATTTATAAACAATTTATATTTACTACGCATGTTACTTTTCACATAACAAGTATATCATCAAAGATCAACTTTCAATCTCATTTATATCTCATATACAATTCATATATAAGTTCACATTATCACAGCATAATATTATTTAACTAACAGTTATTGAATTCATATATCAAATAGGAACTGAAAGACTTGCCTGATTCGTAGTTTAACAACTACGACTTAATTTCTTAAAGTTATCTGCACTTCGTGTATTCCTACACAGTTATATAATCATGGATTTACATCCATCAGTCATACATTTCATATGCTCTTAATAGAATAACAATTCGTATATCGTTTTCTAATCTTGGTTTCGTTTCACTCTATCTTAGGATAACCACGATGTTACAACATCATAACTTCATACTTATTCTATAGAAACCATTCTATTTCGGTCCTTAGGGTCCTTAAGGAAAATAACTTAGGACCAGACAGTTAACAAACTGTTCTTGGCAGCTCTGCAACACGGCGCGGCCGCGCGGCAATTTGGCTTGGGAGTGGCGCGGCCGCGCGACTCCCTGCCAGAACCAAACTTGAGATTTCATAAACTCAGTTTGGTCCTAATATATCATGCATTCTGATATATATTATACACACACATTAAGTAGGTTTTCAAATTGATATTCGAACTATTTAGCTTTGAATAGCGTAGCTCTACGTTGAATTACTTAAATCAATAAAGCTCAACTACTAAAGTCATGTTATCACATAACAAGGCTTAACCACACTAAGTAGGCATGCTCGTGCTTATACTACACATGTATACTTAATCACATAGTCTAGGCTTTAGAAATTCATTTTCTCGAATATGCGTGCATAGGTGAAATCCATGTTTCATCACATGATACTTATGTCAACATGTCAAGGGAAGAGATACTCACTGGTCGTAGTGGATGACTACACCAGATTCATATGGGTATTCTTTTTAAGTTCAAAGGATGAAACGAGCATCAAGATGTTCAAGCTGGTAATGAACGAGAAAGGAGAGAAGATCAAGGTCATCAGAAGTGATCATGGAAGACAGTTCGACTTCTCTGAGATGGATCAGTTCTGTGCAGACAACGACATTAGTCACAACTTCTCAGCTCCACGAACTCCACAACAAAATAGAGTAACTGAAAGAAAGAACAGAACCCTGATCAAAGCAGAAAGGACTATACTAGCAGCAGCTCATCTGCCTGAATACTTTTGGGCAGAAGCCATCAACACTGGTTGCTACACTCAGAACAGGTCTCTTGTTCACTCTACATTGAAGAAGACTCCCTACGAGCTGTGGAAAGGAAAAAAGCCTAACGTCAGTTATTTCCATGTTTTCGTCTGTGCATGCTACATTTTCAACAATGGAAAATAATATCTGACTAAGTTCCAACTGAAGTCAGATGAAAGAATCTTTCTCGGATATGCCACAGACAGTAAAGCCTACAGAGTGTTCAACAAGAAGACGCTAAGTGTTGATGTCTCGATTCACATCATTTTTGATGAAACAGACTCAGACAAGTCTATACCACTCAACACTGCGATCGTCGAGCTAGACACTTCGAATGAAGTGGTCGATCCCAACACCACCATCGCAGTCCCAGAAGATGGAATAGTCGAGCCAGACGAAGAGATAATGGAGAGAGCTACACCAGACGATGAACCTCTGCAGCAAGAAGCAGAAGTCGATCTTGAAGTATTTAGACAAGAAGGCACCAGAACAGATGTTCCAAGAGGGAGCAGATGGGCAAGAGATCACACTCAAGACTTGATTATTGGAGATCTAAATGTAAGAATCAATACCAAATCTGCTACCTAAAATAAGTGTTTCTATCTGAGCTTTCTGTCCCAAATGAAACTAAAGAAGATAGAAGATGCCATGGAAGATTCAAGTTAGATAGAAGCGATGCAAGAGGAGCTGAATCAGTTTGAAAGAAGCAAAGTCTGGAGATTAGTTCCTAGACCAAAGAATCACCCAGTCATCGGCACCAAATGGGTTTTCAGAAACAAGATGGATGAAGATGTGATGATCACAAGGAACAAAGCAAGACTGGTGGCCAAAGGTTATTCTCAAGAAGAAGGCATCGACTACGACGAGACCTTTGCACCTGTTGCCAGACTAAAAGCAATCAGAATATTCCTTGCCTTTGCTGCCCACATGAAGTTTAAAGTCTTTTAAATGGATGTCAAGAGTGCATTTCTGAATGGAGAACTTCAAGAAGAAGTCTATGTGGAGCAACCTCTAGGTTTCATCAATCCAACTCTCTCTAATTATGTCTATAGATTAGACAAAGCCTTATATGGACTTAAACAAGCACCTAGAGCATGGTATGAAACACTAACAAACTTTCTTATTGAAAAAGGATTCACTAGAGGTAGAGTAGACACCACATTATTCCTTAGGAAGCACAAAGATAAAGTTTTATTGGTAAAAATATATGTAAATGATATTATCTTTGGTTCTACTGATGAAAATTTGTGCAAGAGATTTGCCAAGCTTATGTAGAGCAAGTTCAAAATGAGCATGATGGGTGAGCTGAATTTCTTCCTTGGACTTCAAGTGAAGCAGACTAATGAAGGTATCTTCATTAACCAAGCAAATTAAGTACATCAAAGACTTACTTAAGAAGTATGCCATGGAATCAGCTTCTCCCATGAAAACACCAATTGCTCCAGCAACTAAGCTTGACAAAGATGAGAAAGGTAAATATATTGATATTACTCAATATAGAGGTATGATAGGCTCTTTTCTGTACTTAACTGTAAGTAGACCAGACATCATGTTTGCTATATGTATATGTGCTAGATTTCAAGCAATCCTAAGAAATCACACTTAATTGCTGTAAAAAGAATTTTTAGGTATCTCAAAGGCACACCTCACTTGGGACTTTGGTATCCCAAGGAGTCCTCCTTTGAACTAACATGATATTCAGTTGTTGATTTTGCAGGCTGCAAAATTGATAGAAAGAGTACCAGTGGCACTTATCAACTACTAGGAAACAGACTGGTGTCTTGGTTTAGCAAGAAGTAAAACTCAATATCAACTTCCATAGCAGAAGCTGAATACATTGCTACAGGCAACTGTTGTGCTCAAATCCTATGGATGAAAAACCAGCTAGCAGATTATGGGTTTGATTTCAAATCTATACTTGTTCACTGTGATAACACAAGTGCCATAGCAATAACACATAATCCTGTCATGCATTCTAGGATGAAGCATATAGAAATAAGATATCATTTTATTAGGGATCATGTTCAAAATGGAACAATATCTTTACAGTATATCCCTACTGAAAGTTAACTTGTTGATGTCTTTACAAAACCTTTAGATGAATCCAGATTTAATAAACTAATAAGTGAGTTAGGAATGCTAAATTTACAACCATAAATTATATGCACTAGTTGGTGCTAACTATGCAGATAAAAAGGCTATGTCAAAATCGTAGAGATGACAGAGTAAGACAACAATCGTGGAGGTGTCTCGACATGACAGAGAAATCCACTATAATGACAGCATTACTACAAAGTCTAAGCAGTTCTTCTGATAAGCGCCTCAGAGGCAAACCTTGCCCTTAGTTTTAGACTAAGAGGCTAGCCCTTTTTGAGCAACCTTAACCTAGAAGAAGTGCTGATATGAAATGCATCACAAGGACCAGTGCAGAAGCTTGGGTAGAGACAACGATCGTGGAGTAGTTTCAACAATGCAGACAATGATCGTGGAGTAGTCTTAACGACCGAAGTCTTTAAGAGGGAATCACTAGCTTAGGGGGAGCTAAGGGCAGCTTAGTCTTTTTCATACGATTTAAAATCGTGGAGCCCTTCAGAACACGACACGTGCCCCACTCTGCAAAAAATGGAGAGGGAAGTTACATATACTTTTGAAAAGACTTTTTGTCAGTTCACCTTTGAATTTCAAAAGCTTATCTATCTCTCTAAGAAACCCTAGTCTGAGAATTCAAGTACGCTCAGTCAACCTTGCTCGCTTCCGAAAAATCATAGAAATCAATGGCTTCTTCTAATGTTGTATCTGGCTATCAACTGTGCTTCGACGAGTTCAAGACCGTCGACCCACAGTTTCACAAGATATTGTCTCTGTTGAAGAAAGCAAGTCTTGAAGAAGCTCTGAGCACCAGCACAAAGATCTACCCAAAGCAAGTGAAAGAGTTCTACTGTAATGGAGTCTTTGAGAATGACGTCATTACAACGAAGGTTAAGAGTGTGCAGATTCGGCTCGAAGCTGAAGATATAGACTTGGCCTTAGGATTTAAATCAAAGGGTCTTGCATCTCTGGGCTTTATCGACTTCCATGAAGGACTGAAGAAGATGCAGCACAAGAAGAATCAAGACATCAAGGGCTACAAGAAGAAAGAATTTCCCCAAAAGTACGAGTTTCTGGCTGACATTATTGGGAAATGCATCTGTTGCAAGAGCTCTGGCCACGACTCTATAAATGAGAACCAACTGAAGCTCATGACATCAATCTGCTTCAAAGCCCACCTCAACTATGGGGCTTTACTCATGGTATGGATTGGGAAGTGGATTCTCAGCTCGAAGAAGGCAAAGAGCACAAGAAAGATGCTCTATGGGAGATTCATTAACATCATTCTCCAATCTGCTCTGGGAGTCAAAATTAGAGATAAATAAGGTGTAGCCATCAACTCCAACAGAACAATGACCCAACAACTCTTTGAAAAATAGAAAAGGAAACCTGCAGAGAACGTGAAGATGATGTCTGAGTCCAGTGGAAGGACTGGTGAAGTGAAGAAATTTGATCTGCAGGGAAATATGTAGGTGTTGAAGGAAGCGGAGGAAGAAGAAGTAAATCAAGAAGAACCCTCTACTCTGGTCAGAAAGAGTAAGGGGAAGAGGAAATTAAAGGAGATTGTTCAGATGGTAGAAGAACCTCAAGGCTCAATGACAGATGTGCCCCAAGGGTCTGACACTGAAGTTATAGGTCACTCCTCACTAAGGGAACTCACCTTGGAAGTGACCACATCTCCTGAAGAAGTCTTGAAGAAAAAGAAGCATAGTTAAGATAAGGTTGAAGGAAGTTCTAAGCCTAAAAAAGGGAAGCGCAATCATCGAGTAAAGAAGTCTACACTCACTGCGATCGTGGAGTACTCAATATTACCGATCGGGAGTCCAGACTTACCATTATTCCAGAAGAGGATGCTGCAACAGCTTCTCAGCCTGAACAGACTATCATAGCTAAAGCTGAAGAAACTGTTGAGGTTGTGGCTGAGCCCAGAAGAACAAGGAGAAAGCTAGTCAAGAAGATTGTCCTTGTTAACGAGGAAGCAATGATGAAGATAAAGGAAGAAGAAAGAAGAATTGCAGCTGAGCTGGCTGAGCAGAAAACCAAGTCAACCACTTCTTGTTCTCATAATGAGTCCTTGGATCAAACCAGGATCATTGATGAAGTAATAGCTAACATCAACAGTGCAGTGACCCCTACTATATTTGATCAAACTATTGTCCATGCTGAGGAGGAGCTGCCAGAAGCTAATAAGGAAAGTGCAGCTCATGTTGAGGGGGAGTTTCTCAAAGTCCCTGAGCCAGAGAGTGCTCTAGCTGAGGGGAAGCAATCAGAAGCTGCTCATGAAGCTCCCTCTGCCCCTCAAGAAATCGTAGACTCTGAAGCTGCATAAATGGAAGGTGTTGAAGGTGGAAGGGAAGACACTGAGATGATGGATGTGGTGGAGATTTCCAATGAAGGTGATGAAGAAGATGATAGAGAAGAAGTTGAGATCATAGCTGAGTTCTGGAGTGGTGAAAAGAGGGCCAACTACAATCAATTGTTCTCTTATTTGCCCATGATGTCCTTTCATAGAGCTCTGATTCTCAACTCTTGGGACCACATGTTCAGGGCATACAAAGAATATCCAGTAATTTCTGTGCTAGCCCAGGGATACCCAAGCAACCTCCAGTTTGCTCGAAAGCTAATCACGAACCATTCGTCTTCAAAGACTGAGCAAGAGGTACACTACACTCCTATCTCTTTCAAGGTTAATCACTGTCCTCTACCAAACTTCTATCAGTTTGATGAACTGCCAAGGTGGATGGAAGTGGTTCTTAACCCATTTAATCAGTTTCCAGTTATAGAGTCCCAAAACTCTGTAACTGATGAACCAAATGACCAACTTACTATAATTGCACCTTTTTCGTTCAACTCTGTGAAATACTCCACGGTCGACGAACAACGATTCACGATCGTCGATAAACAACCAGACACCACGACCATTGAGCCTCTAACCCAAATCGTCGAGCCAATTATCCTAAACACTGAACCAGCATCCTCACCCATACAGCAAACCCAAGCACCATTCACTCAATCAGATATTTCCTCATCCTCAAATAATGAATATTTTGATATGGCATTTGCTCTTACAAGCATGCTAAGGGTGCACACTATGACCTCCCCTCCTGACCTTCAGAAAATCATTGACCATTTTTCTGTCCTCCCTACCAAAGAGGAGCTGTCTGAAGTCACAAAGAGGGTGGTCCAAGAGACAGAAGAGAACATTGAAGCTCACTCCCTGGTGATTCACCAACGCTTCACTCACATAATTGAGTTTGCCAACTCTCTGCCTGGCAACTTGGGGACTGAGCTCTCAAAGAGACTGAAGGAGATCATAAGGAAGATGATCGACAGTCTGAACAAAAGGGATAAAATTCACTTTCAGGCTTCCAACAAGCACAAGGAAGCAGTTCTCCTTCTCCAGAAGACTCAAGAATCTCAAAATAATGTTATTGCTGATTAGATCCACAAGCTGAGTACCTCCCTGCGAGAGTTTAAAGAGTATTCTTTAACTCAAGTAAGGTAGACAGACAATGTCTTGGCCATGCTGCATCAACAAAGAGCAAATAGTGATGCTATGGTTGAGGAGAATCGTAATGACATTGCCAGTCGCGCTCCCAAATGAACGAGCTGGTGTAAGGAGTAAATCGTCATTTCGAAGACATTCGAACCCTAGATGTTGACATAAATGGGAGAATAAAGAGGAAGAGGAGAAAGGCAAAGGCAAAGGCAAAGGGAAACAAATTGTTCAGTCTTCAAGGAGCAATACTAGGAATCAGCCTCTTGCAAGACAGTCTAGCAATCAGCCTCAACGATCAGAACAACGCCAACCAATTATCATAGTGACCCCTCTGAGGAGCCAAGGCCCATCCTTTAGCTCACAAGGAGTATCTCACACTGGCTTGAACATGCCCCCTGCCTTTATGAACAGACATGATCAGAATGAAATTCTCAGTCCAAGTGAGCTAGAAGAGATTGAAAGGCGAGATGAAGCTAGCAGAAGAAGGAGAGCTGAAGAGTATGCTAATCCTTCGAGGAGCAAGAGGAAAAGAAAATAGAGTTAAGTTTCCATTTGTTTTTATTGATGTAACTGTTATGAATTGTAATATCTGTTTAATATTATCAATAAATTCATGCTTATTCTCTAAGAATTTCAGTTGCTCACTGAAACACTAAGTCATATTTACTTACTAGCATCATGCATTAGAATTTGATGAAATGATGAAAATCTCCTTGGTTATGTCAACATCAAATAGGGAGAGACTGTTGGGAATTGCATATTCAAATTTGATATTGAAAGTAAATAAATGTGCATGTATTTTCCAATATTGTAAGTCCTTATGAGATCATATGTACAAGGACTGAGATTGAGGATCAAAGTTGTTAAGTTGATCTGAGCTAAACGTTTATCATTCTGTAATTGAATGTATAGAAAAAATATCAAACTTGTTAGGTTGATCTCTTAAAATTTAATAGTTAGGCCTTAACAGATTCGTAGTCTGTCGAGCCTGCCAAGAGTTTGTAGAATCCAAGGCATAATCGTGGAGTGTCGAGGAGTTCACTCCAGAATCGTAGTCTGTTAAGGAAGCCACATTCAGAATCGTGGAGACAGTCCGAGCACCTTCCGAGCCAAGTCAAGAATCGCAGTCAGCTCTCAAAAATATGGAGTCTACAAAATGATGCAAGTAAAGATCATAGTCAACCAAAGCTTAAGCAGAATCGTAGTGTTCTCTACGATCAAGACTGAATCAATTACGATCACACCAACACACAACGATCGTGGTTTGATGACAACGATCGTGGTGCTTCTTCAGTTAGCATCAAAGAATCAAGATTCGCCTATCTGATGAAAGGGGATGTCTAACAAATGAATAACGGCTTATGAACGTTGACATTTCTGGAATCCCAATGCTCCAACACTTATCCTTAGTTTGAATAGAAGAAACGTATGGAAAAAGATAAGGGGACTACTTTTTGTCTGCTGAAAGCACCTTTTCAGGTGTTAGGTGAGAAAGCAGTCTGCAGTGTCAGGCGAGTCAGATAGCAGAAACTATATTCCCAGGAAGTCAACATCAGTGCTCAGAAATGTTTGGAACATTAAATGCTCCAACAAAAGCCTTTCAACGGGAAGTTTTCAAAGGCTCCTTCTTAAGGAAATCAGATTGAAGATTTAGATTAAGAAAGCAAGAATGCACGAAGCTCAAGAACACTCAAAGCCAAACTCTACTATCTTGAAAGATAGCTTACTTCGCTACTCAATTCTTTATAACTTATGCTTAACGGCAACTGAGTAGCACACCAAAGAACTAAACTCTCATTACAGTATATTCCAAGTCTATTGGACTTGAAGAGTTCTCAGTGAACTAGAGTGCCAAGTCTGTTGGACTTGAAGAGTTCTTAGTGAACTAGAAGTTCTAAGACTGCTGGTCTTAAAGGAATCTCAGTGTTTCAAAGTTGTAAAGATATCCTCAGTGGATTTTCTACTTATGGAGTAGAAGAGTGGATTAAGAGTCTTGAGTGCTCTAAACCACTTTAAATAATTGTGTCACTTACATTGTGTATTCATTAACTGCCATATCTACCATAACTGCTAATCGGACTATAAACGTGTTTTATCTTTAAGGGGAACAACCAAAACATATTCTGTTGTGGTTAATTAATTTATTTAATTAACAAATCTGATAAGTTATTTTGAAAAGGAAATTTTTTAAAAATAGTTACTCAACCCTCCTTCTAGATAACTTTTGTGCCTCCTAGAACTAACAAAGGCCAATCCAAGTAAAAAACCCTCCCATATGGAGAGTTATGATGGTTCAGGAGGCCCT
Organism: Panax stipuleanatus; assembly: GCA_020205555.1. Lineage (NCBI taxonomy): Eukaryota > Viridiplantae > Streptophyta > Magnoliopsida > Apiales > Araliaceae > Panax > Panax stipuleanatus. The sequence goes on from JAINUT010002713.1 coordinate 22,896, forward strand.
TACGAACACAGCCAGGCTTATGATCGACAGATGGACTATTATGATTATTTGGAAGCCGCCAAATGTCAGATGTTCATGACTAATCTAAGAAAAGATGCACGACAGTGGATGATGATGCTAGCCCCAAATTTGGTCTCATCCTAGAGAAGTCTATGTGATAAGTTTCACGCTCAGTTCGTTAGTAATAAACGAAGGGGTAAGCCGACCGAATCTTTGTCTTAAATTATACAACTTTCCAGTGAAACTCTAGGACAGTACGTTAAACAGATCCGTGAAACGGTGGGGCAGGTGGTCGACTTGAATGATCTTCAAGCCGTGGGCCTCTTTCAGAATGGCTTGGACCTGTAAAGGTCAAAAAATTAGTAAAAGAATTGATGTTCAATCACCCGAGTAGCCTAGCCGAGGCATTTGACAAAGCCGAGGGGTTCATCGTAGTGGATGAGGCAATGAGCAGCCTAAAACATAACTCGACAGACAGATCAAAGGATAAAGACAAAAACAGTCACAAAGGGAATAACACCGACAAGCTAGATAACTATCAGAAGAAGCATAATAATAGCAGTAGTGGCTCGGGGGGGGGGGGGGGGACCACCTTTCTGGAACAACAGGGTAAATATGGTGTACACTAAACTAAATAATGATCGGGCCACCATCCTGGAACACATCAGAGATAAACCCTATTTTGAGCCAGCCAAGTATATTTCCAAATCGTACAAAGGAAACCCAAATAAATACTGTAAGTATCATGGGTCGGCTGGACATCCTACAGAAACTTGTTGGGGTCTGATGGATCTAATTGAGAAGAATGTCCAGAGCGGAGCATTAGTCCAGTATGTGGCAAGATGGGACACTTTCGGAGCATAGCAACCGAACAACACCCTAGTAAAGAATCCCCCCAACCAACCACAATATTATGCCCAGGCAGCACGCCGGGTGGTGGATGTAATCACTGGTGGATCAATTGGGAAAGTTACAAGGAAGAAAAGGTGAGGACTTCTTAAAGCGATACTATCATTGTCTGATCATCCTGTGCGGCGTGAAAGACTGTACCCTGGCTCGGTCATTAATTTCACCGATGAAGACCTCCCCTTGGAGCCAATCGAGCCCCATGAAGGAGCCTTGGTGATAACGACACAAGTGGGATCAATGGACATGAAGCGTATGATGAACGACAATGGGTCATCAGTTGATATATTATACACTCATGCATATCAGAGGATGGATTTGGATGGAAGAAAGATAGATATCGAACAGGAGTCCCCTCTATATGGTTTCAGTAATGAGCCCGTGAAAGTTGCAGGGACGATCGAGCTACAAGTAGTCTTCAAAATAACTCTATTGCAAGTAGAGATTATGTGTAAATATTTTGTGGTTCATGTCGACTCGTCATACAATGCAATTTTGGGGAGGCCAACATTGATAGCTCTACAAACAGTGACTTCTATTCCCAATTCAAAATTAAATTCCCTACGCCAAATGGGGTAGGAGAGGTAAAAGGAGACCTCGACCTGGCAAAAAGATGCTACAGAAACACATTAATCTCCTCGGGGGTGGGAGTGAGCAAGCAGAAGCAGACAATGGCAATAGCGAGAGAACCCTTCACCGAGGGCAGTATCGAACCCCTCATCATGCCGGCTGAGGAAACGAAAGATGTAGAGTTGATCCTGGAAAAGAAGGATAAGATAGTCAGGATCGGGTCGGGACTCCCATAATTATTTCAAACCAACTTGGTGGAACTAATACAATGTTATGCAGACATTTTTGCTTGGGTCCCTAGCGACATGCCCGACGTCGACCCGAAGGTAGCCGTGTGCAGGTTAAGGTGGACCCTGCAAAGAAGCCCATCAGGCAAAAGAGGAGGATCTTCACCCCAGAGAGACAAAAGATAATAGATGAGGAGATCGTAAAGCTTCTGGCAGCAGATTTTATATTCGAGATTGACTATCCGGAATGGATGGCTAATGTGGTGTTGGTCTAAAAGCAAAATGGGAAGTGGCGAGTCTGCATCGACTATACAGATCTGAACAGAGCTTGTCCGGGGAACTTTTACCCACTGCCACATATTGACCAGCTGATTGACGCCACCTCGGGATATGCCCTACTAAGTTTCATGGACGCTTTTCTCAGGATATCACCAGATTTCGATGCACAAGGAGGATATCCAGAAGACAGCGTTCATCACTCATCGTTCGGTGTATACATACAAGAAAATGACCTTTGAACTATTGAAAGCGGGGGCCACATACCAGAGGATGATGAATTATGTGTTCTCAAAATAGCTGGGTCAAAAAATGGAAGTGTATGTAGATGACATGATTGTAAAGAGCATATCAATTCGAGGGCATCTGGATGACTTTGAGGATTGCTTCGAGACCGTTCGGAGGTATAAGCTCAGTTTGAACCCAACAAAGTGTACCTTCGAACTAAAAGCAGGAAAATTTTTGGGGTACTTGATCAGTAAGAGGGGAATAGAGGCCAATCCAGAGAAGATAAAGGCAATACTAGACATAAATTCCCATCAGTCATATAAGAATGTGCAACGTTTGATAGGAAGCATCACAGCTCTGAGGAGATTCATGTCCAAATCGGCGGAGAGGTGTTTGCCATTTTTTAACACATTGAAAGGGCCAAAGAACGAGAAAACTTTTTAGTGGACTTCGAAGTGTGAGAATGCCTTCCAGGGAATCAAAAATTATTTGTCCTTGGCTCCTCTGCTAGTAAAGCCGATCCCGTTAGAACCTTTATATTTATATTTGGCAGCCAGTTCACTAGCCATTGGAGCAATCTTAGTTCGGGAGATCTGGGGCATTCAACATCCGGTATATTATGTGAACCATGCCCTTAGAGATGCAGAAACAAGGTATCCAAACCTTGAGAAATTTGCTTACGCATTAGTCATAGCAAGTCGAAAGCTTTGGCAGTACTTTCAAGGTCGGCTAATCGTGGTGTACACTAATCAGCCTTTGAAGAAGGTGCTGAGCAGACCAGAGGTCTCGGGTCATTTGGCAGCATGGGCAGTGGAGCTGACTCAATTTTTTCTAGAGTACCATCCTTGGACAGTGATAAAAGGTCAGGCTTTGGCCGACTTTGTAATCGAGTGTTCATTCTTCGAGTTGGACGATGTCGAGGGCCGAGTATGTGAGAAGGTTCAAACAATTACGGATAGTCTGTCGAATCAGGCTTTGTGGACGTTGTATGCAGATGGGTCCTCTACTTCAGACGTTAGCGGCACTGGAATTATCTTGACAAGCCTGGAAGGTTTCAAAGTATAGCAAGCAATCCATTTTGGATTCAAGGCCACTAATAACGTGGCAGAATACGAGGTAATTTTAGTAGGTCTTCGGCTGGCCAAAAGTCTTGAGGTACAGAGGTTGGTAATTTTTAATAACTCCCAACTGGTGGCCAAGCAAGTTTCGGGGGAATACGAGGCTCGGGGGGCAAGAATGATAAGGTATTTGGCTGAGGTGAAAGATCGGCTATAATTTTTCAGGTCAGTAGCTTTTCAAGGGGTTGAAAGATCTAATAACACCATAGCTAATGCTCTTATGAGATTGACTACTACAGAAGAAAATACATTCCGTGGATCAGTCTACTTAGAAATCTTGAACCAGCCGAGTGTGCACCGTACAGAGGTCATGTGCATAGAAAGGTCAAAATGCTGGATGACTCCTTACCTCGATTACTTGGCTGATGGCGTCTTGCCTTCGGATTACCTGTTGACAAAGAAATTCAAACATAGGAGCTCGAACTTCGTACTTATAGATGGGGATCTATACCGAAGGGCCCATTCGTCACCTTTGCTAAAGTGTCTGGTTCCATCTGAGGCTGACTATGTCCTTCGGGAGGTTCATGAAGGGATCTATGGCACCACATGGCGGCCAAGGACCTGGCATATAAGGTTCTTCAGCAATGATTTTATTGTCCTACCATCTTCAAAGAAGCCACAGAGTATGTGAAGAAGTGCTCGAAATGTCAATTGAACAGTCCAATCACTCATCAACCACCCGAGGAGCTTTATTCCGTATTATCGCCGGTAACCTTCAGTGTGGGGGGTCGATATTTTGGGTCCCTTACCGAAGGCTAAGGGCCAGGTCAGCTTTATGATAGTGGCTATTGACTATATGACCAAATGGGTCAAGGCGAAACCTCTTCGGCAGATAACAGAACAGGAGTGTTTAAAGTTCTTGAAGGAGTTCGTGGTGTTTTGGTTCAACATCCCCTTAGTGGTAATTTTGGACAACGGTCGGCAGTTTGTGGGTTCAAAATTTGAGTCGTTTTTAACTGAACTGGGGATCCAACATTGAAAAACCTCTGTGGCACATCCTCAGTCGAACGTCCAGGTAGAAGTCACCAATAGAACTCTGCTTAATGGAATAAAGAGAAGAATAGACGAGGCAAAGGGATGATGGCCAGACGAATTATTTAGCGTGTTATGGGCATACAGAACCACACCGAGGACGACAACGGCCGATTCACCGTTTCAACTGGCGTATGGCACAGATGCCCTAGTCCCAGTAGAGATTGGATCTACCTCACTTTGGGTTAGTCAGTTCAAGGAGCTATATAACGATGAAGGACTTCGCATCAACTTGGATCTGTTAGATGAGGTCAGAGAGTCGGCCCTGGTGAGGTTTGTAGCCTACCAAAAAAGATTGTCCAGACACTATAACAAAGGAGTAAAACTCAGGAGGTTTGAGGTCGGAGATCTGGTCCTTTGGGAAGTTGAGGCCTCTATGCCTAAGAATCTTGGGAAGTTAATGCCAAACTGGGAAGGACACTGTGAGGTTGTAGAGGTGCCGAATCCAGGTACTTACCGGCTTCAAGCTATGGATGAGACAGAGGTTAAGAATACTTTGCATGCAGGAAGGCTTCGGAAGTATTATCAATAGTTCATGTCATGGTGTCTTTATTTTGTAATTTCCCAACAAATTTTCAATAAGATAAATATTTAGCTTTTTTCTTGATTATTTTCATTTAGCGTTTAGTATTCATGAATGTCTTAATTAGTGTTCAGTTCCTAGGAGCGAACCCTTCGTTTATCAGTGTTCAGTTCCTCGGGTGTTCAATTTCTCGAAGCGAACCCATTGGTTATTAGTGTTCAATTCCTCGGAGCGAACCCATTATTTATTAAGTGTACAGTTCCTCGGAGCGAACCCATTTTTCATTAGTTTTTAGTTCTTCGAAACGAACCTGTTTACGTTCAGTTCCTTGGAGCGAACGTATTATCAACAGTTATTGATGTTCAGCTCTTCAGAGTGAGCATAAGATTTTTTGGGATTCTTTGATATAGTTATACATATATCAATTTTTCAATTGCTTGAGAAACATAACCATATCATTGATTAAAGTAAGTAATTACATAAGAGAGATTACATCAAAAGATTTGAAAACGAGCAAATATTTAGCAGGAGGATTGACCTCGTCATCCGAGTCTAGAATGGAACTATAGTGCCTAGCGGCCATCATCTTTTCCCTCATTTTCTCTTTATGGCTTTGGTATCCTTCTGCGAACTGGGCGATAATGTGGTCGGTCAGCTCAAATGATTCCTGGTATTCTTTAATAATTTTTTGTTTGTCCACCTCCGAAACGGTGTTCTTCTCATCCTTTAAGCGTTCGACCTCTGTTTCTAGCTCGGACATAGTCACGAGCATAGTCTTCAATTGAAGGCACACCTGTTCATATTCGCGGGCAAGTGAGTTGTAAGTTTTTTCCAGGTGATCCCTCTCCTCTTTCAGCTCGGTTCGACCCCGAATGAGTTGTTCTCTTTGTTCTAAAAGTTCTGAGTATCTCCATTTGAGCTCTTTCATCTCCAGAGATAACTTCTTCAATTCGACAGCGAAGGAGTCGGCATGGAGAAGGGTAGTCTGGAATCTTTGCCGGTCTGCTTCCCTTTCAAGGGGTGAGGTCTTGAGGTCCACATGGAGTTGTTGGACTGTGCTTTCCAGTTCTTTCTTTCGGGCGGAGATCTCTTTGACTCGAAGCAGCAGTCGACCGAAGCCTGCTAGTGCCTGGGGATATGAAGACCATGTTAAGAAGTATTCAAAGGAAGTTTAGTTATTTAAAGCAGCAGCGAAATTGACCTTACCCGACCCATGGGAACGGCAGTCGTAATTACGAGGTCCTCGGGCTCGAGATCTTTGAACTTTTCATCGTCGCCCTGAAGAACGAATGCTTTGAAGTTCTCATAGGGAAAATTATGGGGAAGGTCTTGGGACCATGCGGTATTCAGAAATTACTGAGGAGGATCTTCGGTGATCTTCTTTTTAGGTGGAGGAGGCGGTGAAGGGATAAGAATGGATGCGAGGGTGGTTCGAGGGGTCTCCTCCAGTCGTGCCTTCTTTTGAAGAGGCTCAATGGCGATCTCCTCGGTTTGTTGGTCGGAGGCTGGGTGCTCGGAGTTTTCGGTAGTGTCGATCTTAGAATCGGTTGTTTTAGTGGAAGGTTCGGTGTTGATTGTCTTGGAGGTCGGTGGCTTGATATGTTTTCTCAGTTTCTTCTTCATCAGTACCAGCTTGTCGGATCAGGTCAGTTCCACTATTTTTTGGTAGAGAGTTTCGGTGCGATGGAAGTTATCGGTTGAGCTCGGATTGGGGTCTCATCAATGTTAGTGGTGTTTGATTGGGTGATTGGGGAGTTGTTTGGAGGGGTGTTGAGGGGGATTTCGGTGATCAGGATAGTCACGATATCGACACTCTGATGAGTTATAGAAGGCGCAATCGGTTCGGTCGAAGAGGACCTCGCTAGTTCGGTGATCTCGATCCCTCCGGGTTTGAAAATTAACACTGAAATTATAGAGGGAAGCCATGTTAATATTTAAATCACTGTTATGACGTTATGAAGATAAGAGTATAGATACTTACGGCCATGTTGGTAAAGCCAGGTGGGGTCGGACAACATTTTTATAGACCATTTGGTCTTCTTCATCTGACTGTAAAATGCTCGGAAGGCGTTTATACGTTTCTTCAGGAATTGGTTCACCTTCAGTACAGGTTCGTTGGGAGAGGCCCAGTTCGGCAATAGCTTCAGGTCTGTGCCTTTGATAAAGATCCATTAGGAGTGCCACCCCCGATTGCTGGATGGGGTTTTGATGGGGGTGATTGTTCCGGGTCGGAGGGTGAGCTGTCGCAGTCCGAATTCGCCAGTCTTGGATAAGGTGTACAAATCAAAGAAAAGTACAACCCTGGGGAGGTTTTGGTGATGTGGCAGAAGGCAAGAAAGGAGTTTAGGTAAATGTAAGAGTTGGGCATCCGTTGGGCCAGACCGGTCCCGATTAGCCCCAAGAAAGATGAGATGAACTCGGGAAGGGGGAATCGAAGGCTATATTTGAGGGCGTAGATCTGGACGGCCGTCCATTCCCTTTGTGGGCTCCAGTACATCCTGTCGTCCGCTTCAGGAGCTCGGATGGAGTATTCGGGGGAAATTTGATACTTTTGACAGATAAATGGCAATTGGGCTGAAGTAATGGTGGATTGGGTGTTGACATGGGGGTAGGCCTTGGCGGATTCATATTTTGCCGGAGATCGGGCTTCAGCAGGTTCTGGTGAGGATGGAGTTCCAGAAGAGGGAGTGGAAGATGTGAAAATGGCCTTATAACTGGGCGTTTCAACGACTGTTGCCATGGGAACTTCAACAGTGATTAGGTCGTCGGTGCCCACTGAAGCGTTTGGAACGTTGGATGTAGGCTCATTCGCAGGGGTTTGGGTGACAGTGGCAGAGGGGTTTGAGGTGGCCATGGAAGTAGTAAAGGGTATTTGTCTGTAGCTGAGTAGGAGGAAGAACTTTGCAGAGAATATCTTGCAGAAAGTGAAGAAGGAAGAAAGGGGATACAGAAAAAACGTTTGGAAAATGAGTTTGGGTAAATGGCGGTTGTTTTGGAGAAATGTTTACTTCAAATAAAACTTTTCGTATTTTCTCGATTACAGGAATACGACGTGATTAATGTGGTGCAATGATGGGGGAAATGAGAGTAATTTAGGGCCCAATATATGAAACGGTGCGCTATATTGGGCCTTGATTTTGGCAATAATGTTGGGCTTTGATGTTGATGGTTTGTTGGCTTTTTCCTTGATACTCTTCTATTATATACTGTTTACATAATAGAAGACTGGGGGACAATATTGGGTTGTGGATCTTTAGGCCCGAGCTGTCAAATGGATCCAAGCCCATAGGCGGTGGGTATGCCCGGCATGACCCTTGTTATGGAAGTTGGAATGTTTTAAGGAGTCATTGGTTATATTGACTTTCCATTTATGGAAAGAGGAGTTAGGATTCAATCTAACTACCTTTTTTTAAGAAGATTTTATGTGATCCCATTAAGGAATTATACCTAATGAAGAATCCAATTCTATTTGGGAAAGAACTCTGAGAAGGTGGTGAGATCTCTATAAGTACAAGGTTACGTCTTTATTCTAAGGTACACACATATATTATTATTATTTTCAGCACTAGAGCATTAAGCCTCCATTGTTAACCTTATTTCAGCATGTACTTATTCTCATATCGGAGCTATCCCCCGGTGGCTCAAGCCGCCAAACTTTTGGTGTTTACCCGTTTCTGTGCAAGATTTGAAGCGCTTAAGTGATTGGAGCACGTGGACGGATGTTGGCGTTAACAAAAAGAAAGGAAGAACTGCTTATCATAATATGCTTCTTGAATAATACCAAAAAAAGAGACAAATAATCCAAAGATGTCCATTTGAAGTTATAGCTAACACCCTAATATATATATATATATACTAGAATCAGCCTTGTGTCTTTGTTTAGGGTAATCAGCATGAGCATCTTGATAAACCAATAACTAACTTAATCCTTGAATATTTCTGTCCCCTTCACTCACCCTCCTAGTTATTTTTTTTCTTCTCGAAATTATGTCGAGGACAATGTAATCCCCAGTGGCGAAGCCACATAGACACTTGTGGGGTCAATCGACTTCATTGATTATTTTTTTTTTATAATGTAAGGTAAATTTTAAAAATTTTAAGTATTATATATATATTACCCCCACTGAAATTTTATAAATTTTCTATTATACGGGAATTGAAATTTTATAACTTTGTCAATCAAATATATTGACATATGACTCATATCCTCTCAATATATGTATATCTCTCTGTAATATTTTAAATTAAATAATAATCTAATTTATATTATTTTTAAAAATAAATAATGAATTACTTACTTATAAATTAAAAAAGTCTATTATGAGTCAATATAGTGTATACATACCATATATTTTTACTTATTATATTTTTATTGTAATATAGTGTATATATATGTGACCCGAAAGTATAAAATATTTAAAAAAATTGGCTCGGGAGCGCTGCCCCCGAACCCCGCCAAATTATTTGTAGCTTAATAATAATTTCACCCTCACTGCCACAAGTTTCTAGCTTCGCCATTGGTAATCCCCACCATCCAGATGGGCTGTTCTGGATACAAATCGACTTCAAGGCTAGCAATCAAGACAACCTAAACATGTTTTTTTTGACAGTCGTATACAAGTATAACTTCACATTGACAACAGATTAATAGCCACTAGAAAGCTATCTTACATTTCTAGATAAGGTTTTGTTTTTATTTTTAGAAAAAAAGATTGATATGATAATACTGTGTGATTGGAAATACAAGCATAAAGTTTCACCACATCTGATAATTTTTTTTGACAAATAATAGGCAACTAAATAAAGTCATACAAGGAAACTAATTTTTTTTTTCTGCTAATAAGTTGATAGCAAGCACTCTTCAATAAAGCTTTATTCAATTCTCATGGAGTTCCAAGTATCCTTTTGTGTCTATGGCCTTTGCCTTGCTCTTCTTTCTATTCATGGTACTCAAAATTGTGAAAATCAAGAATTCAAAACTTCCACCAGGGCCATGGCAACTGCCTCTTATCGGAAATATCCACCAGTTTGTTGGTTTATTACCTCATCGTATCCTTAGAGACTTGTCCAACAAGTATGGACCTTTAATGTCAATACAGCTCGGTCAAATTTCTGTTGTTGTTGTTTCATCACCAGAAATCGCCAAAGAGATAATGAAAACACATGATGTCATTTTTGCTCAAAGACCTTACCTTCTTGCTGCAGATATTCTTGCTTATAATTCTTCAGACATAGTCTTTTCTCTATATGGTGATTACTGGAGACAACTGCGAAAGATTTGCACATTGGAGCTTTTCAGTGCAAAACGTGTTCAGAAGTTCAGATCAATAAGGGAAGAGGAGGTCTTGAATCTCCTCAAAACAATTTCTCGGAATGAGGGATCAAGAATCAATCTTAGCAGGGAACTTGTCTTACTGACAATTGGGATTACGGCAAGAGCTGCTTTTGGTAAGAAATGCAAAGATCAAGAAGCATTTAGTTCTATTTTAAAGGATGTTTTTAAGCTAGCATCGGGCTTCAGCGTTGCTGATATGTATCCTTCGGTGAAATTGCTTCAAGTGATTAGTGGAGTTCGACCAAGACTTGAGAAGTTGCACAAGGAAATGGATAAGATTCTTGAAAACATTGTGAATGAACACAAAGATAGGAAGGAAGTCAATCATGAAGATTTCGTCGATGTTCTTCTAAGAATTCAGAAGCATGGAGAGCTTGAATTTCCATTAACTGACAGAAACATCAAAGCAGTTATCTTTGTAAGTAGCCTAATTTGGTTTTATATATTAGTAATAGTTCTTTTGATTAGTTCCTAACATGATGGAAGAGAATAAATTATTTACGGACTATCTGTAAAATTATTAGTTTACAAAATCCGATTGTTTGGACAAAACCAAGGAAGTTAATTGATAGCATTGACAGATTTATCTTATACATCCATCATCTTTAGTATATCTATTAGCGCAATTAACTTCTGATCAGCTCTAGTCGTTTGGGTGGTGTTTGCTTTGCCCTCGAACACCTGCACACAACATCCTTATGGTGGGTTAACAACCATGGCCGTTGTGGGACGCCTCTAGTGTGAGTGTTAGTAAGAGAGAAAGATAAGAGAGCAATCTAGGGTTTCCACTGAAAGAGCGTGTAACCTTACCAATGTAGAGGAATTAGGATCCTCTCCATTTCATTTGAAATGGAAAGTCTCCATTATACGGTTCAGATTTAAAATGTGTTGCAATGTGATGTCATGGTGGCAGGAGAGAGACGATAAAGAGAAATATACAAAGAATAAAGACTTTCTATTTCAAATGAAATGATAAGGATGCTAGTCCATGTAGAGGAGGGTCTCTATTTATAGATGTGCCAAGCTCATCACCGTGCCCTCGGCACGAACCGACATGTTATAAACTAGTCATACCATCGGGCTACGGATCATAGCCACGTGGACAATCGTCTTTGCTACAAGTTGGTTGGGAGCCATTTATGTGCGACATGTTCTGCCTGGTGCCAGGAGTCGCCCACTAGCCCTAACTGTCAGGTTGTGGGACCTCGGGGGCATGCCATTGGCATCAGGCGTCACATGTCGCCGTCGGATAAGTCTGTGGGACTTGTGAATATGGGCCTCTAGAGGATTGGGCTAGGGACATTATGGTGTTATATTGGACCGATATCCAAACAACTTCCTTGTTTTTTTTCCAAACAATATGAGATGGTATGCTATGATAAGATGTTATAAATTAATTGTTTTACAGACAATACGTATATAATTTATTCTACATGAAAGAAAGACAAAATCATCAGGCTTTACACTAAGTTATTTAACATAACCTCATCGATACTATTTCAGGACATATTCACTGCTGGAAGTGAAACATCATCAACAACGACAATGTGGGCGATGTCAGAAATGCTGAAGAACCCAAGAGTAATCGAAAGGGCACAAGCCGAGGTAAGAAAGGTGTTTAATACAAGAAAAAATGTTGATGAAACAGGCATTCACGAGTTAAAATACTTGAAAATGGTTGTCAAAGAAACTTTAAGGCTACATCCCCCTGGTCCCTTGTTAGTTCCAAGGGAATGCAGTGAAGAATGCCAAATAAATGGCTACAAAATTCCGGTGAAAACCAAAGTTATTGTCAACGCATGGGCGATTGGAAGAGATTCGAGATTTTGGCCTGAACCCGAGAGCTTTAAACCAGAAAGATTTCAAGATAGGTCAGTTGATTTCAAAGGGGCAGACTTTGAATATATACCATTTGGTGCTGGCAGAAGGATTTGTCCAGGAATATTGTTTGCTCTTCCTAATATTGAGCTGCCTCTTGCACAATTGTTGTACCATTTTGATTGGAAACTCCCTGAGGGGTTAAAGAGTGAAGAGTTAGACATGAGTGAGACTTTTGGCTCGACTGTTGGTAGAAAAGAAGATCTTCATGTTATACCTATTACCTATAATCATTCTCCTATATAAAAAAAGGAGTCCGGATATGTATTGTGAGTAGGCCGGATAAAATATGGTCATGTGTTGATTTTTATTTATAAAATTTGGTTATAGTTACATTTAAGATTAAAACCAGATTATCTATTTTTAAGATAAGTTGTGTGGGTTAGAATCATATAGTTATGGGCTAAATATAGGTTAACTCATATTTCAAATTTAAAACTTATTATTATAATGGCCCAATTAAATAAATTATGTATGATATTTAATTTATATATTCCTTCACTTTTTCTATCTTTAATGTTTTACACATCATTTCTTTCCCTAAAAATTTGTGTTATCAAAAATCATATTAGTTTTTTTTTGAAACAGACTTCTTGAAACAAACCTCTTAATATAAACAGACTTTTTGAAACAGACTTCTTGAAGCACTTTCAAAATAATTTAAATTAATAATTTCTATATTAATTAAAATGAAAAAACTATTGATACTTTTATTACAATTTTTCAATTAATTTTTTTTCGAAAAAAATAAAACGATACCAAAAAGTATGAATTCAATTTAAAATAATAACATTTCAAAATAATTTGTATCCAATCTTTACTTTAATCTCAAGTTAATCTCAATTTGTTTCAAATAAATAAATATTTAATCTCAATTTGTTTCAAATAAATAAATATTAGTAAATTTTATTTGTTTCACCAAACCATCACATATAATCATATTAATTAATCACATCCACGCCTAAGCCTGATACTGACGTTCGAACTTTGGAGCATGTCCTCAGGGTATTCCCCATTTTTTTATAGTACTTGTATTTTCAATATAAATAAAATATTAACTATTTATTTTACCAGCATTTTTCTAAATACAATCAATTAAACCTGAAATTAAAAAATCTAATGAATTCCATTTTGCATTATTTTATTCAAATACCTAGCCACAAATAATTCTAATGAATTCCAATTGGAATGTGTGGACTAATATGGATCAAAACTAATTAAACTAGATTCAACTCATATTTCTAATTTATTATATGGGTTCAAAACTAAACCAACTCATAATAAAAAAAACTAGTTAATCAACTCAGTAAGACCCAACTAGTTTTGGTTAACTAGATGATTTTTAACTTAATTTGTTAGGCCTAATTGTAACAAATGTGTTGAATTACAATTGCAAAATATATCAATATATGTGATCGAACAGAATTATAAGAGAGTCCCATTTATTATACATCTCTCCAAAAAAATTATCATTAATATTTATCCATATAACTGGCAATCAAAAAGTCGACCTAAACATTTGTAATATAAATTATTTTTCTAAAAAAAATGATACTATATCTTTACGAGATTGACTTTCTATTACTAGTTATTTGAATACGTATTAGTGATAACTCTTTTTAAAAAATATATTATATGGTGGGTCACCCTATTATTCTATCAAATCCTGTGCATTGAGCGATTTCGCAAGTAAAATTGGACAAATAACTTTTGCATTACACCCCATGAGTACTGACTCATGAAATAATGCCCAAGGAATAAAAATGTCAAATATATGTACAAGTATTATGTATTATTGTTGAGCTTGTATGTACTCTTTTGGCAAAAAGCACCTTTAACACATCTGGTTGTAGATTTGTAAACATTTGGCCACTGACCTTTAAAAATATTCAATTGGCCCACTGTGATTTTTTAAAAATAAATTCAGGTTATTCCGTCCAATTTTTGTCACAGACGTTAAAAAATCAGCAGTGTTTTTCAACGTGGATTTTTTTTTTAAAAAATGTGTATTTGCTGGGGGCGGGAGGAAGCTTATAAAGAAATGAAAAAAATCATTATTTTCTTATGTGGCAACACAAAAAAAATAAATAATAAAATCATTATTTATGTGGCAAAAAAATAATTAAAATAATTATATGTTAAGGATGAGTCTTCTCATCAAAGCTCAGCAGCATTCAAGGGCTAGATTGTAAATAACCTATTTTAAGTTAAACACATGTCAGTTAGATAGCTAGTTCATTCTTATAGCTTTATAAATAGAAAGATGTACTCTTCAAGTAAATAATAAGAATAGATTTTCTTTCTGCCCAGTATTCTCTGTTCGTAACATGGTATCAAAGCTACTCGTACTTTACCTAGGGGTTTCTTTGCCTTCATGATTAGATCTTCATCTCCATTTTTCTGCAAAATCATCTCTCTTATGTGCAAATTCTTCGTCTCATCCAATTCTATCCTTCTATAGTATATTTTTTTTGTATCTTCATCTATAATTTTTTGAATTCTATAATTAGAATTTTGATTTTCTTTTTGTGATTAAATTCTATAATTGAATTAGCCTAGAATCTTGTGTTGATCTGCTTATTTGCACATCAATTGTTCGTCAAATTGCTTCACTCAATTTGTTTTCATGGCTCCTGCTGCATATATTACTGTTGATATATATGATAATGCTTCTCTTGGCCTGCAACTTGATGCTTGTCATCCACTTTACTTGCAACCTTCTGATCATCCAGGTTTGATTCTGGTTTCTCAATCATTGAATGGTGCTAATTACTCTCAATGGAAACGATCTATGACTTTAGCTCTTTCAGCTAAACTCAAACTAGGAATGATAAATGGTACCTATCCTAAACCTAGTTCTGATTCTGCATATCTGATGCACTGGGATAGATGTAATGATATGGTAATTTCATGGTTACTTAATTCCTTAACACTTGAGATAGCTTCTAGTGTGGTATATTCACCAACTGCTCGAGAGATTTGGACTGATCTAGAAACTAGATTTACTCAGACTAATGGAACAAAATTATTTCAGTTAAGGAAAGATATAGGAGATCTCACTCAAGGAAATTTGTCTATTACTGGTTATTATACTAAGTTGAAAGTCTTGAGGGAAGAACTTCAAAATTTGATTGGAATACCTAAGTGTACTTGTGTCTGTAGTTGTGGATCTGCTACACTTCAGGAACAAAATATTCAGAATGAAATATTGACACAATTTTTGATGGGGCTCAATGATACATATACAAATGTAAGGGGCAAATTCTGCTCATGGCAAATTCTCCAATAGTTGAACAGGCTTATGCTCTGTTATTGCAAGAAGAAAAGCAAAGAGAGTGTGCTATTTTGCGTACACTAGCTGTTTCTGAGACTTTTGCATTAGCAGTTAAAAAAATTTCTGAAGCACCAAAAGGTCCCAAGTCTTTCAAGAAAAAATCTGCTATTGTGTGTCATTATTGTCATGAAGATGGACATGTTAAGGATAAATGCTTCAAGCTACATGGTTATCCTCCATGGCATAAAATGCATCCTGATAATCAATCTCAGGCTCAGGCTCAGAAAAATTTTAATTCTACAGGTTTTAAGTTTAAGGCTCAGAGTCGTGCCAATCTTGTGGAATCCTCTATGAATGATGCTCAGAGTGTTTGTCCTGGACCTCCTTCAGTGCATCATTCTCAGCAATACCTTGGTACAAATTCTAAAAGTGAAAATATTTCTCAACAACCTATGGTTTCTCATATGCATAATCCATTGCAATGCCAAGATTCTTCTATAGCCTCTACATCTGAAAATATATCTTTTACTCCTGCTCAACTGCAGCATTTGATGACTTTGATGCAATCCAATCCTGCTCTTGCTCCTACTGCTTCTGTAGTTTCTTCTCATCATTTGGCAGGTATAATTGCAACTTCTTTAAGGACTTGTTCTAGTACTATGTGTTTATCAAGTTTTGCTGGCAAAAATAATTGGATTCTTGATTCTGGTGCTACAGATCATTTTACATGTTCCATGTCATATTTACACAATCCTGTTGTTATTAATTCTTCAATTCTTTTGCCAAATGGGAATCAAGCTCTTATTTCTCATAAGGGTACTGTTGTTCTTTCTAATGATCTGATTCTTTATGATGTTCTATTTGTCCCATCTTTTCAATTCAATCTTGTCTCTATTGCTAAACTCACAAAGGATTCTGCATGTAATATCATTTTTCAATCCAATCTATGTGTCTTACAGGACCCTGTCTTGAAGAACATGAAGGTGATTGGTAAGCTTACTGATAATTTGTACCAGCTTCTCTTGTCAAATGCAAATCATGTTTCTTCATCTTCAAGTATCTCTTCTTCATTTTCTGTATCAACTGCAACAGATCTCTGGCATTCCAGAATGGGACATCTTTCACCATCAGCTATGCAACATATATCATTTATTCCTTGTAGTACCAAACTTCCCAATTTTCATTGTACTATTTGTCATAAAGCTAAACAAGCTAGACATCCTTTTCCTCATAGTGTTACTGTAACTCATAAACCATTTGAGCTTGTTCATTTTGATATCTGGGGTCCCTATAGGTACAAGACATATGATAATTGTGTATATTTCTTAACAATTGTTGATGATTATACAAGATGTACTTGGACTTACTTGATGCAATACAAATCTCAAGCTTTATCTTTCTTCCAAACTTTTGTTGCATATGTTCAAACTCAGTTTGGTGTTTTCATTAAACATATCAGATCTGACAATGGTTCAGAATTTTTTGAAACTTCTTTTCAGACTTATGTAAAGTCTCTTGGTATTATTCATGAAACTAGTTGTACTAACACTCCTCAACAAAATGGAGTGGTAGAACGCAAACACAGGCACTTGTTAGATGTTGCAAGGTCTCTAATGTTTCATTCTCATGTTCCTCTTTGTTATTGGGGAGATTGTATTTTGATTGCTACCTATCTCATTAATCGAATGCCAAATTCTGTTCTTCAGCATAAAACTCCTTATGAGATTTTATTGGGTCATCTTCCTACTTATTCTCATCTTAAAGTGTTTGGTTGCTTGTGTTATGCCTCTACTTCTTCGCATAACAGATGCAAATTTTCTCCTAGAGCTGTTAAATGTTGTTTCATAAACTATCCTTATGGTAAAAAGGGATACAAAGTGTGTGATCCAGAGACCAAGAAAGTGTTTGTATCTCGAGATGTAGTGTTTTATGAAGATCAATTTCCTTTTATGTCTTCTTTTTCAGAATCTTCACAGTCTATATTTCCTTCTTACACACAAAATGAATTAATTCATATTGATATACAAAATGCTTCTGTCCCATCTTCTCATGTTCCTGAGCCTACTGTTTCCTCTTCTCCTAATTGTTATGTTCCTTCTTTTACTACTTCTGTTAGACCATCTCGCCAAAGGAAACAACCTGTTTGGTTCAAAGACTATGATATTACTTCTAAAGTTTATTCTTCCAATGCTTCTACTTGTTCATATCCTTTTAGTGATTCTCTTTCTTATTGTCAGATTTCTCCATCTTATCATAAGTTTCTTGCTACTACTTCTGTTATTTCTGAACCTTCTTCCTATTCTCAAGTTGTTAAATCTTCTGATTGGTGTCAAGCTATGCAAACTGAAATAAATGCTTTAGAAAGGAACAATACTTGGGAATTAACAATTTTACCTGCAGGAAAGAAATGTGTTGGATGTAGGTGGATTTACAGAATCAAATATAACTCAGATGGTACCATTGATAGATATAAAGCTAGATTAGTAGCAAAAGGGTTCACTCAAACACTTGGAATGGACTATTTTGAAACATTTGCACCTGTTGCAAAAATGACCACTGTCAGAACTTTGTTGGCTTTAGCTTCTATTAAAGGTTGGAAATTGTTTCAAATGGATATTACAAATGCTTTTCTACTAGGTGATTTGGATGAGAAAGTTTACATGACATTGCCTCCAGGTTTTAAGCCTTCTCACTCCAGCTGTTCTTCTCCATTGGTATGCAAACTTAAGAAATCTTTGTATGGTCTTAAGCAGGCTCCTAGACAGTGGTTTTCTAAATTTTCCACAGCTCTTCTACATTATGGTTTTCATCAATCTTACAAAGATTCTTCTCTATTTACTTATCGGTCTAATGGCACCTTTACAGTTTTATTAGTGTATGTTGATGATATTGTGCTTACTGGTACACATCAGTCTATGCTTGATAAAGTCAAAACTTATCTCAGTTCTCAGTTTTTGCTCAAAGACTTAGGTTTGTTGAAATATTTTCTTGGCTTAGAAATTGCTTACTCCTCTTTTGGTATTTACATCAGCCAACGCAAATATGCCTTGGATATTATCACAGATGCTAGTTTGCTAGGAGCAAAGCCTTCCAAAGTTCCTATTAAACAAAATCATAATCTTAGCAAAGCTAAAGGCTCAGCTCTCTCTGATTGCAGTTCTTATAGGAGATTGGTTGGGCGGCTAATCTATCTTACTATCACTAGACCCGACATTACATATGTTGTGCACATCTTAAGCCAGTTTATGCATAATCCTTTACCTGCCCACATGTTTGCAGCTTTAAAATTAGTTCGATATCTCAAATCTGCACCAGGTCAAGGTCTTCTATTTCCTGCCACCAGTTCATTGAATCTCACTGCCTATTGTGATGCTGATTGGGGTGCATGTGGTGAAACTAGAAAATCTCTTACTGGCTATTGTGTGCAGCTTGGTCAATCTCTCATCTCTTGGAAGTGTAAGAAATAATCCACACAATCCAAGTCTTCTGCTGAGTCAGAATATCGATCTATGGCTAATAATGTCTGTGAAATTCAATGGTTGCTTGCTCTTCTTCATGATCTTCAAGTTTTTCATCTTACTCCAGTTAAACTTTTTTGTGATAACAAATCTGCTCTTCACATTGCTGCTAATCCAGTCTTTCATGAACGGACTAAACATATTGAAATTGACTGTCACATTGTTAGAGACAAACTCAAGCAAGGAATCATTACTACAGCCTACTTACCTACTACTCAACAACCTGCTGATCTTTTTACAAAAGCATTGACTAGAGACAAACTCCAATTTTTACTTTCCAAGTTGGGTGCTTACAATTTGTTTTCCACATCCAACTTGAGGGGAGATGTTAAGGATGAGTCTTCTCATCAAAGCTCAGCAACATTCAAGGGCTAGATTGTAAATAACCTATTTTAAGTTAAACACATGTCAGTTAGATAGCTAGTTCATTCTTATAGCTTTATAAATAGAAAGATGTACTCTTCAAGTAAATAATAAGAATAGATTTTCTTTCTGCCCAGTATTCTCTGTTCGTAACATAATAACATTAAAATAAATATTATAATTCATTTTCTTTATAATTTTTTCTTTTCCAACAAAAAAAATAACTATGTGGTAAAACAATAATTAAAATAATAATAAAATTAAAATAAATATTTTAATTCATTTTATTTATAATTTTTTCTTTTCCAACAAAAAAAAATAAAAAAATAAAATCATTAATTATGTGGCAAAAAAATAATTAAAATAATAATAAAATTAAAATAAATATTTTAATTCATTTTCTTTATAATTTTTTTCTTTTCCTTATTGAAAGTCCAATAATAATCAAAAAGGGGGGTTGAATAGATTATCACTGTTTAAAAATTATCTTTGGCCTTTTTAAATTTTTAGTATGTTAATTTATGGAATTAAAATTTAACAAGCAGATTAAAAATTCAATCACACAATGCACAGATATTTATCTGGTTCACAATATACAGCTCGGGAATGTTGTTACATCCAGTCTCAAGCTTTTTTCCAGGACGTGAGATCCTATTACTCTCTGTAATAAATACTCCTTCAATAGGCGGAGAAGCCTTTACAAAGTTTTAAAGATAAACTTACAACTATCTACAACTAACTATCTTGGACAGCGAACTCCCAGCTCCTTCCTCAAGCTTAGTTGAATCTTCTTTTGAGCTTAGAACTATTCTATAGCTTGGTCTTGAAACAACAATTTCTTCCTCACCTCACAAGTACACTAGAGACCCAACTCCCAGCTGACCTCTCTAAGACTCCGGTCTTGGTCAAAGAATTCTTGTCTTTCTCACAAGTATAAAATAAACTAACTCAACATTTTTCTTTTTCCAAAAAGTTTGTTTGAATATTTGCTTCTAATAGTAAGCAGATAAAATTGTAGAACAGATACTTCTCAGATAAGCAGATATAGAATTTAAGTATATGACAAAAGTTCATGACTTTTAAGTGATGTGCTTCTGTGAAAGCAGATAAAAAGATTTAAGTGTTTTTAATAAAGATTTTCTTTTTCTTTAATAAAGAATGTGTTTCTATGGTTTAAGAAAAAGATTTTTCTTTTAGAGTGTGGTTCTATGGTTTTAAACAAATGTAACTTTGGATTTAAATAACCATACACACTGATATAATGCAACAATAATTTATGAACAATTATATGAGCAGTATATTTAGTGACAGTTTATCAAGTATAATGATTTGATTAATTTAGATAATACTTGAATAAACTTGTTTCACCCACTTATATATATTATATTATATTTGATCTACGTTGTGAATAATTTGGCAACTTAGGATTTCAAAGACCGTCCAGATAATATTCTTTGTTAAGAAATATCTCCGAATATCGGTATCTAAGTACTGACTAAATTTTTTGATTCACAACTTGATAATCATATATAAATATTATATAATATTTATATAGATTATTTATAAAAGTAAAAGGCCACTTAGGATTTTAAAGACCGTTCAGAAAATTTCAAAAAAATAACTTTCGAATTATATTGGTATCTAAGTACTGACTTTTTACTTGATATTGATAGATGAAATATAGATATATATAAATGTGTATCACAGTTTATATCTGATTATCTATATACATATAAGCAAGTATGAGATAATATGAACAGTAACAATTTAACAACTTATCTCAAATACTTTGACCAATTTTTCTCTTCCAATATAGAATTAGAACTTTGATTAGAAGAAGAGAGTAAAAGCTTAATTGGACAGAATGTAGGCAAGGAGAATAAGCTTTTCGGATATGTAAATTGGTAAATTGAAATGAATGAAAAAGCTTTCTATTTATAGGATTTTTGAGGTTATGGCAAAATCGTAAATTTAGAAATTCATTTTTGAAATGGAAGGTCCGAATTGCATGATGAGAATTGAAGGGCTCGGATCAAATTGTAATTTTTGGATGAAGCAAAGATTTGGCCCATCAATTTTGTTTTCAACTTATGACTCATTACATGTAATCATAACTTGCCAACTTGCCCAAATGTTTAGTAAACATATAAAAACTCCAAGTTCCAACACACACACATGGGCACCCATGCACTACACATGCACACACGGTTTGTATATATATATATTAGATACTTTAACATATATAATATACTTTAGCCTATATATATATTTAGAAATACTTTTTGCCCATGAAGATTTAAAAATCATTTTAGAATAGAAATAGGAATCTCCTTGCCTTAGGAAATGTTACTATATGAACTCATTTTATTAACACTTGATATTAGATTTATCAAGGTCATAAAATAAATTCAAAAGAAGTTTTAAGAAAATAAAAAAATTTGGTCAAAATATTCGAGGAAATTAAAATCATGTTTTTAATATTTTTAATCCTATGGAGAGGATTCTACCCTTTTGATCTATTTATCTAATTTGTTATCATCAAAACAAAATACCCAAAATTGTAGACCTATCAATCTCCTCCTTTTTGATGATGACAATAAGTAAAAAATATATTAATTTTTAGAACTCCCCCTTAATTCATGATGCTCCATCCCCCTTGAATCATGAATCGGTTTTCAAAAGAAATTTTTAAATTTTTGAAAAATCATTAGACGAATCAACCATCCAAAAACCATCCAGGCAGTTATATAGCAGTTATATCTGGCATGAAAACCATTCAACTCATCCAGACAATTATGACAGTTATATCCAGTATGCAGATTATATCTAGCATAAAAACCATCCAACCCATCCAGACAGACAATTATATAGCAGTTATATCCTGTATGCTCATCCTGTCAATCTCATATGCACACCATTCAGACCATCCAGGCTATTTATAACAGTTATAACCAGCAGATTCATTTCTGCTTACTTCTCATAGACTACTTAGTATATACTAAGTAATATAATCTGATATTTTTCTTCTCCCCCTTTGTCATTAACAAAAATGGAGGGGTAAAGAAAAGATACCAAAGTACCTGCAGAAATTGTTAGTTACTATATTTACCTGCAAGTTAGAATAATAAGCAAACATATAATAATCCTAATTATCAGTATGTTAGTGTGTTATACAGTAATCCTGAATAGTTAGTTAAGTATTTAAGGATACATTCATCCTGAATAGTTAGAGTTCATCAAAGTTAAGTGGAGAGAAGTTCAAACCAAGGGTTGTAAGAGGGGGATCAGTTGGAGTTTTATCAGTATGATCAAACTGTGCAGAACTTGTAGTGGCAGTGAAATTATAGGGAGGAATTGATACCTTCTGGTTCTCCATTAACACACTCATCATGTCTTGTATGTGATGCACATATAACTGCAAAGCCTCTAATTGACTCATAATGGCAGATTGATTCTTCAAAGACATCTGATTTATACTGTTCAGAGAGTCAATTTGTGATAGTAGGTTTAAGTGTGACTCAATATGATCAGTATCATTTGGTTGAAAAATGATCAAAGGCTTAGGGGGGAGGTTTAAGTGTGACACAATATTACTATTGTGAACCATTTGAGCCTTATGAAAATGAACAGGAATGCCAGATGTATAAAAATTCGAGTAAATAAAAGACCATATCCCATGCAGTTGCTAGAGTGACAGAATTCAAAAGATATCAAGAGAAAATATGGCAGACTATATGTCATACATTTAGTCAAAACACATTTCATGAGTTCTATGTCAAATGGATTCAACAGTTTGTCATTTCTGACAAGCATGAAGCTGTGTCTAAGAATTTTTGCCAAAAACTGAAATTCAACAGTGAAGTAATCCAGATGCACTTTGCATGGATATTCAAACAAGTTTGCAGGCACAAGTTGATCAGTGGTGAGTGAGAGATTGTGTTTGAAACTAAGGCATTCAGTAGTAGAAATTCCTATAGGACAAGTGTATTCATTTATCTTTGAAAAATCTAAGAACTCATTTCTGAGACTAAGTGCATGCAGAAGAAGAATTTCATCCATCACATAATCTTGGACTTGTATGCAAGTTTTAATACTAGACAAGAAGCTAGTTGAATCATGAACAAAAGTCATGTGAGCATAGAATTCTGCAATCAAACTAGGAAATATTTCTCTATTTGTGAAAGAAATAAGACAATCCCATCCTATATTTGTTATTTTTTCTAACAGATTTGGAAAACTGTTGAAAGAAGTCCCTACCCAGGAAACAAGTTATGCCTCATATGTTCATATTTAGTCTTGGCAGTAAGAGTAAGAAGCAAAGGGGTATAAATATCAGGGTGAGACTCAGAAAGCATTTCAAGTTTCTTCTTTTTTTTGAAGAATAGATAGGAGACATTTTTGAAAGATAGTGAATGCAAAAAAATAGAAGTTCAAAGACTACAGAAAAGTATAAGTAATTTGAAGTAGTTAGAGTTTGAAGTAGTTAGTTTTTGAAAAACTATCCTTTTATAGAAAAATTACATTTCTAAAATTCTCAGTTTAAGTAATATGACATGACTTGAATGTCAAAACTAAACAGTTCTCAAGTGATGACTATGCACAGTGAGCAATGAGGGACAGTCATGCTCAGTACTGTAGTAGATTTAAACCATTTGTCAGTTTCCTCTCTTTTTTAAAAAAAAGTAGATGGGTAGGAATGATAGATTAGACTAAGTCAGTTCCCCTTTTTTTAAAAAAATAATAACCCAGATGTCCAATTAGAAGACACAAAGAACATTTCAGAAATATGCAGGTTATTGACATAACAGGTATGGTCCAATATCAATAAAGGGATATGCTATCATTACTTATTGGCCTATATTAGGCTATTACAAATTAACACAAAGATTCAACAAGTCAGTGTGAAATATAGCACATAGATATGTTATCATTGCTTCTATGCCCATATCAAAAGATAGTGAATCAAAACAAAGATTCAACAAGTCAGTGTTACATAACACTAACATGTTATCATTGCTCGATGCCCATATCAAAAGATAGTGAGTCAACACAGAGATTCAACAAGTCAGTGTTACATAATACTGATAAAGTACATATGATCTCTATAACACTGATATAGTACACATGATCTCTATCATACATAACAGCATATAACAATGGTATAGATAGTAATATATAACATGGTAATTATTTTCATCACCTAATGTCTATATTCAGATAGACAGCAAAGTTGCAGAACATAAGCATATGACTCATCACAGTCATCCAATGATATCAAACTCATAGTTTATCACAAAGAGAGAGAGAGAGAGAGAGAGAGAGAGAGAGAGAGAGAAAAGATATTACCTGAGCACAGCTAATCACAAGCTAAGCAGATTTCAATTGATCCATAGTATAGAACAGGTGTATCAGTAGAAGAAATCACACTCTCATATACAAATAGTTGTATATATACATGCAGAAATTTTAGACTCATATTCTTGGCAATGGAACTAGGTATATATAGTATACATTAGTCATTACACACACACACACACACACACACATATATATATATATATATATATATATATATATGTAAGTTCTGATAAAACAAACACATATACAATTGTTAAATTATTTGTAGAATTTTAGGGTTTCAAAAAGTATATATGTATAAATGAAGAACAAATTTGTTAACAAAAAATAGGGTTTTACAGAAATTTTTCAGAAAAGTAAATTAGGGTTTCAAAAATTTTAGAAAAAATTGATCAGAGATTTAAAAAAATGATCAAAGATTTATATAGATAAATAAAGTTGTATCGAAAAACAAAAGTTAGGGTTTCAAATATATTAGTTACCGAGAAAACCACCCCTTTTTTAAGTGAAAAATTCTAGGATTTCATACACACACATATATGTATATATTTTTGAAAAAATAATCATATACTTATATATATATATAATTTCCAAACATTTATATATGTATTTCCAGAGATATGAACTCGTGAAAATATATCTAGGGTTTCGTAAATAAACACACAATTTTTTGAAAAATTTGTTTGATAAAGAAAATAATCAAAAGGAGAAGAAGAAAATAGAAAAGAAAAAAAATTCAAAAGATTGAACCCTATAAACAAATCAGTAAACATATATATATATATATATATATATATGAACTCGAAGAAAAAATTATGGATCTAAGTTTTTTTTTAAAAAAAATTTAAGAACACGAAAAAAAAATCACAGAACCACAGAAACACGAAGAAAAGGAAAAGTAAATAGGTAGAAACATTACCAAGACGAAGAAGATTCATTTTAATGAAAGAAAGAGACAGAAAACTCCGTTGGATCGCTCGATTTTGGCTGATGAAAGGTTAGGTTTGAGAGAGAGTTGAGAGCATTTGAGTGATAGCTAGAGAGAGAGAAGAAAGAGAGCCGGCAGAAGAGAGAGAAAGAGAGAGAGGGAGAAATGAAATAGAATTAGATTTTAGGTTTTTATATTTAGGTTAATCTGATGGATCGTATGGCTGAGAATTAATCTTAGATTTAATCAACGGTCGGGATGAAGTTGATCGTTTGAAACGGTTCAGCTGACCGTTTGACTTCAATCGGATGGCTGGGATGAGTTTGTGTTTTTGTTTATTGATCGAGCGGCTGATATGCATGATCCGTGTGCTTTGGCTAGCTGGCTTCTGATTGGTTGGAGTTAATAGACGCGGATTGTGCTTGTAGATGACCATTAGATGAGTTTGTTACTGAACGGCTCAGATCAGATCAGATATATAAATATATAATAAATGATATAAAATATAATTTTTGATATAATTAATAATAAAAAATACTAAAATATTTATATTAAAATCTATAAATTAATAATTTTTAGTATTATATATATATAAAAAAAATTAATAAAATATTTATAATAGTATAATTTTTGTTAGATAATGTGTAATTAAATGATAACTGAGAAAGATTATAAATATAAAATTTTAATATATAAAAAAACATACTTAATAATATAAGTATATAGATACATTAATATATAAAGGAACAAATATATCATATATATATATATATGTATTTATATATATATATATATATATATATATATATATATATATATATATATATAAATTAGCATTGTATATTGATAATATAATTAAATATATGTATTTTTATGATAAAAGATACAGTGAATAATATTAATAATATGATTATATAACTCAAAAAAATTATATTTATATATAAATTTTAAGTAAAAAATAAGAGAAAGATTTAATATTTTAAGAAATAATATCTAAGATTCCCAAATCTAAACGTAATTTACAGAATCTATCAAAACTTAGTGGTTTAGTAAATATATCAGCTATATTTAATCCTGTGTCAATATGTTCTAGTTTAATAATACCATTGTTTACATGATCTCGTAAGAAATGATGTCTAACATCAATGTGTTTTGATCTAGCATGTAATACGATATTTTTACTCAAGTTAATAGTGCTTGTATTATCACATAAGATTGAGACACAATTAAATTTTATATTGTAATCGACAAGGATCTGTTTCATCTACAATATATGTGCACAACATCGTGCAGCAGTTATATATTCGATTTCAGTGGTTGAAATAGATACCTAGTTTTTTTTCTTAGAGAACCAGGAAACTAAACATCCGCCTAAGAACTGACAAGTGCCACTTGTGTTTTTTCGATCAACATGATGACCGGCATAGTCAGAGTCAGAGAAACACACAAGGTCAAATGGTTGACTTTTAGGATACCATAGACCTATGTTTTTAGTTCCTTTAAGGTATCAAAATATTCTTTTTACTGCAATCAAATGAGATTTTTTAGGGTTTGCTTGGAATCTGGCACATTTGCAGACACTGAACATAATATCAGGTCGACTAGCTGTGATATATAGGAGACTGCTAATCATTCCTCGATATTTCTTTGTGTCAACACTTTTTTCATTTTCATCAGAAGTCAATTTATTAGTAGTTGACATAGGAGTATTAAGAGGTTTCACAGACTCTAGACCAAATTTTTTAATTATTTCTTTGTAATAATTGGATTGAGAGATATGAATACCTTTTTCTCCTTGCTTGATTTGTATTCCTATGAAGAAATTCAATTCTCCTATCATGCTCATTTCAAATTCCTTACTCATGCTTTCAGAGAAATCATTACACATAGTCATGTTAGTAAATTCAAAAATGATGTCATCAACATATATTTGTAGAATAAGAATATCATTATTTTTATATTTTATAAAAAGGGTAGTGTCTACTGTGCCCCTTTTATAACTATTTTCTAACAAAAATTTACTTTGTCTCTCATACCATGTCCTGGGAGCTTGTTTTAGACCGTATAAAGCTTTGTGCAGTTTATACACATAATCAGGATGATCAAAGTCTTCAAAGCCAGTGGGTTGTTTAACATAGAATTCTTCTTCAATAACACCATTCAGAAAAGCAGATCTCACATCCATTTGAAATAATTTAAAATCTTTATGGCATGCAAAAGCTAATAACATACATATAAACTCAATTCTAGCAACAGGAGCATATGTTTCATCATTGTCAATTCCTTCAAGTTGATTATACCCTTGTACAACTAATCGTGCCTTATTACGTATAACAATTCCATTTTCATCTAATTTGTTACGAAACACCCATCGAGTTCCAATAATGGAGGTTTCTTCGGGAGTTGGAACTAATTCCCAGACTTTATTTCTTGTGAACTGTTCAAGTTCTTCTTACATAGCTATTATCTAGTCTTTATCAAGCAATGCATCTTTTATATTTTTAGGCTCAATTTGTGACAGAAAGGATAGATGACTGGCCATGTTTTGTGCTTGTGATCTTGTAAGAATCCCTTTATCGATATCACCAATTACGTTTTCTATTGGATGATTTCTTATAGCATGTGATTCTTTGGGCAAGTCATTTAACTGGGGATTAGAATTTTCAAGAGGATTAATAGTGACGGTGGAGATATATCATCTATTTTTAGTTCTTCCATATTTTTGAGAATGTCTTCAATGAATGTATCATTTTCTGCCAGTTCTTTGTATTTTGGAGGAGGTTTAGATTCATCAAAGGTTACATTCATTAACTCTTTCACGACTAGGGTTCTTTTATTAAAGACTCTATATGCTTTACTATTTAGTGATATCCCAGAAATATTCCTTCATCAGATTTGGGATCGAATTTCACTAGATATTATTTAGTATTTAGAATAAAGCATTTACTCCCAATGACACAAAAATAATTTATTTTTGGATTTCTTTTATAAAAAAGTTCATAGGGAGTTTTGAGTAACATTGGTCTTAGTAAGTCTCGTTTCAAAATATAATAGGATGTTGCAATTGCTTCGGCCCAAAAATATTTAGAAAGTCGATACTCAGTAAGTATAGTATTGGCCATTTCTTGTAGAGTACGATTTTTCCTTTCAAAAACACCGTTTGATTGAGGTGTGTAAAGTGCAGAAAAGTTATGACTTATACCGTGCTCATCACAGAACATTATGAAAACAGAATTGTCAAATTCTCTTCCGTGATCAGACCGAATATAAACAATAGAGCTTCCCTGTTGATTATGAATTTTCTTACATAAAGTAGAGAAAGAGTTTATCGCTTCATTTTTAAATTTTAGAAAGTCAACCCAAGTGAATCTTGAATATTCATCAACTAGGACTAAAATGTAGACAGCACCACCCATGCTATGTTTAGGGATAGGTCTTACTAAGTCCATATGCAAGAGTTCTAGTGGTCGAGAGGTTGATACTGTGAGTTTAAGTTTATGAGATGCATGAATTTGTTTTTCTAATTCACAGGCTTCACAGATATGGTCTTTAAGGAATTTAAGTTTAGGAAGACCACGAACATATTCCTTAGAAGATATGTTGTTAATTAATTTCATGTTAATGTGTCCTAATCTACGATGCCAAAGCCAAGGATCGTCATTTGCAGATACAAGACACACATTGTCCAAGTGTGAGTATGTATCTAAATCACACGTGTACATATTTTTGACATTAGGACAAAGTAGAATTAATTTTCTAGTTTGATCATATATTGAATAGTTATGAGGACTGAATGTTATTTTAAAACCACTATCACATAGTTGACTGATGGATAAAAGATTGTACCCGAGTCCTGTGACTAATTGAACGTTAGAGATTGTTATGTGTTTACTGTACACATTTTCAATTCCAACAACTTTACCTTTGTTGCTATCTTCAAACGTTACCTCATTACAGTCTGTAGCATGTAGATTGCTCAATTTTGTTTTGTCGCCTGTCATGTGTCTTGAACAACCGCTATCAAGGTACCATTTATTTTTACTAGAATCAGCTGTGAAACATACCTACAACATATGTTATATTCACAAACTAGTACCCTTTAATAAGAAGGGTCATTTGGGTAAGTTTTCCATTTTTTATAAGAATCATTCGTGTTTTCCTTTGCAAAGTGTGGTACAGGATAATAATCACTGGTAGACACACATGTTCTATGGGTAGCAGATTTATAATATGTATAAGTAACTCTTTTATTTGAAGGATTTTGACGAGAGTTTTTGGGTGGTCTTTTATGAAAAAGAAATTCTCTTTTTGTGATAATAGGTGTAGTGTAACTTCCTTTTGGTACCCAAATCATTTTTCCTTTGTAGTTTCCATTCTTGGCATTACATGAGTAAATCGAATGACCATTTCTGTTACAGTAAGAGCATTTATCAAAAGGAGATGCATGACCTTTTTCTTTACTTTTAACATAATAGAGTTTTTTTATCTTTTATCTTACTGGATTCTCTGATATACCCTAATCCTTCTTTATTAAAACTACATCTTTGTTGACTGAGCATAACGTCAAAATTTTCTTTCCCTTTTGTAAATTTAATAACTGTAGAGTTTAAGTCATCACGTTCTATAGTCAACATTTTAATTTGATTCATTAAAGTAGATTCGTCAATTTGTTTTTCTAATTTTTGAGATGAGTTTTCCTTTTTACTTATTTCTTGATTTAGTGTTTGAGAATCTTCTATAATCACAGTAAGAGCTGAATTTTCAATTTTAAGATTTTCAATAGAAATAATAAGTGTTGAATTTTCTATTTCAAGATTTCTATTTATTTTTCATAATTTTTCTAGTTCTTTTTTTGATGTAAGATTTCTTGAAGAATCTTTTTCTAGTTTCTCAATTTCTTCTTTTAAGGTTTCATTAACCATAATTAAATTTGAATTTTATATTTCAAGATTTCTATTTGTTTTAATTAGTTTTTCTAATGATATTTTTAATTTAATAAAATCTTCTTTAATAATTTCATTATCTTCATATAGGAAATTATATGCTTCTTGTAATTCATGATGTTCTTCATTTATGTTTTCTAAATTATGTGTGGCAAATGAAGTGCTAGGTAATTGATGTTCTGAATTTACCTCAGATCTCGGTGATGAGTCATTGTCCCCCATTAAACATAAATTTGCGATTTCCTCGGTTGGTTCAGTAGGCTCTTGTTCATCACTTAGATCCCAGCCTTCTTCAGCAACTAGAACTTTGTTGTTGACTAGTTTTGGACAATCCTTCTTGAAGTGTCCTAGTTGGTTGCATTCAAAACAGTTATTTGAGTTTTCATTTGAGCCAGCATTTCTGAAGTTACTGTTGGTAGCTTTAAAATTTTCTCCTGGTATTTTTGGCTTAAAGGCTTGCTTGTTTCAAAAGTTGTTGAAGTTGTTATTTGTTCTCATAAAGCCTTTATCATATCTCTTTGCTTTGATTTGGATTACTCTCCTGAGTTGTCTTGATAATAATGTAACTTCTTTATTATCTAGACTCAAGATTTCTTCATTCAGTTCATCATCATCGCTTTCTTGATCAACGAGTAAGGCTTTGAAAGCGATTCCTTTCTTTTTGAGGTCTGTGTCTGATCCTGCTTTTTAGACTAGCATGTCGACTTCGTGGGCACGAAGATTTCCAATGAGACTATCAAGAGAATAAGCAAAAAGATCCTGCATTTCCTTGATGGCTGTAACTTTCATTTTCCATATAAATGGAAGGGCTTTGAGAATTCTTATGTTCTTCTCATTTGTTGTGTAAGTTTTTCCCAGTTGTTCTAGCTCATCAATGATTCTGGAAAAATGAGTTTCCATATCAATGATTTTCTCACCTTCTTCTAGCTTGAAGCTTTCGTACTCTTGGATTAGAGCATCTTTTTTGGTTTCTTTGATATGACTGGTTCCTTCATAGGTTACAATCAATTTTTTCCAGATTTTTTAAGCACTCTTGCAGTTGCTAACTCTTTTGTATTTTTTTTCTATAAGAGCGCTAGTGAGCACTTGTTCAGCTTTGGAGAAGATATTCATAATCTTCTCATCCTCGGTGGTGAATTCCCCAGCATCTTTTTCGACGATCTTTTCATCTTCAATTTTTGTGAGAATTTTTACACCTCATTCTATTTCTAGCCAAATTTTGATTCCTTGTGATTTGGCATAGATTTTGAATCTATTTTTTCAAGTGACAAAGTTTTTGCCATCAAATAGTGGAGGTCTGGACATTGATAGTCCTTCTTCGCAACCGGTAGCATTTGTGTAGGCCATAGATGGATCTACTCTTAGATATGCTTGTAATTACTTAATAAACAAGTTAAAGAGAACTGCTCTGATACCAATTAAAAGTCCAATAATAATCTAAAAGGAGGGTTGAATAGATTATCACTGTTTAAAAATTATCTTTGGTCTTTTTGAATTTTTAGTATGTTAATTTATGTAATTAAAATTTAACAAGCAGATTAAAAATTCAATCACACAATGCACAGATATTTATCTGGTTCACAACATACAGCTCGGGATTGTTGTTACATCCAGTCTCAAGCTCTTTTCCAGGACGTGAGATCCTATTACTCTCTGTAATAAATACTCCTTCAATAGGCGGAGAAGCCTTTACAAAGTTTTAAAGATAAACTTACAACTATCTACAACTAACTATCTTGGACAGCGAACTCCCAACTCCTTCCTCAAGCTTAGTTGAATCTTCTTTTGAGCTTAGAACTATTCTATAGCTTGGTCTTGAAACAACAATTTCTTCCTCACCTCACAAGTACACTAGAGACCCAACTCCCAGCTGACCTCTCTAAGACTCCGGTCTTGGTCAAAGAATTCTTGTCTTTCTCACAAGTATAAAATAAACTAACTCAACATTTTTCTTTTTCCAAAAAGTTTGTTTGAATATTTGCTTCTAATAGTAATCAGATAAAATTGTAGAACAGATACTTCTCAGATAAGCAGATATAGAATTTAAGTATATGACAAAAGTTCATGACTTTTAAGTGATGTGCTTCTGTGAAAGCAGATAAAAAGATTTAAGTGTTTTTAATAAAGATTTTCTTTTTCTTTAATAAAGAATGTGTTTCTATGGTTTAAGAAAAAGATTTTTCTTTTAGAGTGTGGTTTTATGGTTTTAAACAAATGTAACTTTGGATTTAAATAACCATACACACTGATATCATGCAACAATAATTTATGAACAATTATATGAGCAGTATATTTAATGACAGTTTATCAAGTATAATGATTTGATTAATTTAGATAATACTTGAATAAACATGTTTCACCCACTTATATATATTATATTATATTTGATCTACGTTGTGAATAATTTGGCCACTTAGGATTTCAAAGACCGTCCAGATAATAATCTTCTTTGTTAAGAAATATCTCCGAATATCGGTATCTAAGTACTGACTAAATTTTTTGATTCACAACTTGATAATCGTATATAAATATTATATAGATTATTTATAAAAGAAAAAGGCCACTTAAACTTTTAAAGACCGTTCGGAGAATTTCAAAAAAATAACTTTCGAATTATATCGGTATCTAAATACTGATTTTTTACTTAATATATATATATATATATATATATATATATATATATATAAATGTGTATTGCAGTTTATATCTGATTAGCTATATATATATAAGCAAGTATGAGATAATATGAACAGTAATAATTTAACAACTTATCTCAGATATTTTGACCAATTTTTCTCTTCCAATATAGAATTAGAACATTGATTAGAAAAAGAGAGTAAAAGCTTAATTGGACAGAATGTAGGCAAGGAGAATAAGCTTTTCAGATATGTAAATTGGTAAATTAAAATGAATGAAAAAGCTTTCTATTTATAGGATTTTTGAGGTTAGGGCAAAACCGTAAATTTGGAAATTTATTTTTGAAATGGAAGGTTCGGATTGCATGTTGAGAATTGAATCGGATCAAATTGTAATTTTCGGATGAAGCAAAGATTTGGCCCATCAATTTTGTTTCCAACATATGACTCATTACATGTAATCATAACTTGCCAACTTGCCCAAATGTTTAGTAAACATATAAAAACTCCAAGTTCCAGCAAACACACACGGGCACCCATGCACTACACATGCACACACGGTTTGTATATATATATATATATATTTAGAAATACTTTTTGCCCATGAAGATTTAAAAATCATTTTAGAATAGAAATAGGAATCTCTTTGCCTTAAAAATGTTACTATATGAACTCATTTTATTAACACTTGATATTAGATTTATCAAGATCTTAAAATAAATTCAAAAGAAGTTTTAAGAAAATAAATATTTTTGGTCAAAATATTCGAGGTAATTAAAATCATGTTTTTAATATTTTTAATTCTATGGAGAGGATTCTACCCTTTTGATCTATTTACCTAATTTGTTATCATCAATATAAAATACCCAAAATTGGAGACCTATCACTTATCGCTTTTCATTTCTTTTAATTATTATTTTAATTTTGAAAATTAATACTAATATTAATACAATGTAATCATTAAGTTTAGGCTTAAACATAAAACCCTTGTGGCTTACCAATCTACCCTTGCGCCTTACCAATTTATCAATTTATTTTTAATTGTATGTTTCTTTTATGTTTGAGCCTAAATTTAATGATTTCATTGTATTAATATTAGTATTAATTTTCAAAATAAAAATAATAATTAAAAGAAAGGAAAAGAGAAAATTAAAAAGAAAATGAATTAAAATATTTATTTTAATTTTATTATTATTTTAAAAATTTTTTTGCAACATAATTAATGATTTTATTTTTAAATTTTTTTGTTGGAAAAGAAAAAATTATAAAGAAAATGAATTAAAATATTTATTTTATTTTTATTTTAATTAATTTTTTGCCACATAATTAATGATTTTATTTTTTTTGTTGGAAAAGAAAAAATTATAAAGAAAATGAATTAAAATAATTATTTTAATTTTATTATTATTTTAATTATTTTTTTACCACATAATTAATGATTTTATTTTTTTGTTTTTTTGTTGGAAAAGAAAAAATTATAAAGAAAATGAATTAAAATATTATTTTAATTTTGTTATTATTTTAATTAGTTTTTTGCCACATAATTAATGATTTTATTTTTTTTGTTGGAAAAGAAAAAATTAAAAAGGAAATGAATTAAAATATTTATTTTAATTTTATTATTATTTTAATTATTTTTTTGCCACATAATTAATGATTTTTTTTTGTTGGAAAAGAAAAATTATAAAGAAAATGAATTAAAATATTTATTTTAATTTTATTATTATTTTAATTATTTTTTTGCCACATAATTAATGATTTTATTTTTTTTGTTGGAAAAAAAAATTATAACAAAAATGAATTAAATATTTATTTTAATTTTATTATTATTTTAATTAATTTTTTGCCACATAATTAATGATTTTATTTTTTTGTTGGAAAACAAAAATTATAAAGAAAATGAATTAAAATATTTATTTTAATTTTATTATTATTTTAATTATTTTTTTGCCACATAATTAATGATTTTATTTTTTTTTATTTTTTTGTGTTACCACATAAGAAAATAATCCGCTCCAGCAAATACACGTTCTTTTTCTTTTCAAAAAGCCACGTAGGGAAACACTGCTGATTTTTTAACGTATGTGACGAAAATTGGACAGAATGACTTGAATTTTATTTTTTTTAAACCACTGTGGGCCAATTGAAAATTTTTAAAGTTCAGTGGTCAAATGCTTACAAGTTGACAACCACAGGTAAGGGTGTAAACGAACCGAGTCGAGCCGAGTATTGAGTTGCTCAGATTTGGTTCACAAAATTTATCGAGTATAAAATAATATTTGATTGAGGCTCATTTAGTTATCGAGTCGAGCACGATTCCGAATCGAGCCTGAGCAGCTTGAACTTTTCGAACGAATATGATTCGAGTATCAATAAAAAATTATAATTTGAGGAGGGTCGAGTAATTTATCGAACTTTAAAATTTGCTCATATTTGGCTCATTTATATTTCGAGTCGAGTTTGAATTGAACTTTTAGTCGAACGAGTACGAATCGAGCCCGAACTGTTTGCTCATTTTACAGCCTTAACCACAGGAGGGTATAGGTGATTTTTGCCGTACTCTTTTATTTTTTTTAATCAATAACGGGGCTTTATTTTAATATAAAATTCAGAAAGAAAAGTTGTTGCATGGTTGGGGTTTGAGCATGGTGGATACAAAAACAATATATTCTTGCTTAATAATTCCTAATCAGCTTTCAGCTTTCAGCTTTCAGCTTTGTATCCGGAAATTCAGAGATTTTTTTTAAAAAAATATCTTTGATTTTTTTTTTTTGTAGAACCATGCTTGTTCATGGGTTTGCATCTAATGTAAGCATTGTTTGGTTGCTTGAATTATAACTGCAAATATGTTTGAAAGTAAAATAGCATTTCCGCTAGTAAGCTTGGGCAAAAAAAGTGTTTGATGCAAAAAATATATATAATGTTGATGAAACAGGCCGTAATGAATTTCACCTTTTTTTTGGGTCTGCATATTATAAAGCTATGGATTTACACATCACTTTTTGATATAAATTCTATAGCGACGATTTTTACCATCGCAATACATTTATTGCGATACTTTTCATATAGAAATATCAAAAAATCATGTAAAAATATCAATTTTCTTTAAAAATAATTGGCATAAAAGATATGGATGGTCCAACAGGATTGAAGATGTCACAGAATGCTGGTCCAAAACATATTTGGAGTGAGTAATAAAAATATATAATAATTGTAAATATCTAAGTGATTTTTTGGCATAAAATATAGGACATATCACTAAAACTTTTAATTACAACTATTAAATTTTTGTTAAAGATATTGAGAATAATAGTGTCACCAGTAATCTATCTATCTATCTATACTATAATTAAATAGGCAATTTAATTTTTTCTTTTTTTTACTCGACTTTTGACTTTCGTCCTCCTCTTTTTTTGTTCAATATTTGACTTTTCCTATATTTAATTAATTTTTATTATTTATCAATTCAAACCAGAAACTGAAATTAGTATCATAACTTTATAAAAAAATGAGAATTAATAGTATAAGTTAATAAGGAAACAACCAAATCTATGTATAATCTATCTATCTATAATATATAGGCTATAGTAGGGCTGCAAACGAATCGAACTGTTCGCGAATCGGTTCGGTTAGAGTTCGGTTCGGTTAGAGTTCGACTTGCTCGCCTAGTCGAGTCGAGTTCGCACAGAGTATGCGATTCGATTGCTCGATCGAACATGTTCGCGAACCATGTGGTTCGGTTCGTCTTTGTTCGCGAACAGTTCGGTTCGGTTCGGTTTGGTAAGTTCGAGTTCGGTTCGATAAGTTCGAGATCGGTTCGAGTAGTTCGATTTCTTAATTACATATTTAAATTATTTTTAAAATTATAAATACAAATAATTGATTATTTCATTTCATATTAAATTTAAAATTTTATTTTATTAATAATTGTTAAATTTGAAGTTATTTTTTTTATTACCTAAACATCTTTTTTATTTTTTTAATAATTTATTATAAGTAAACATTTTTATTAAATAATTAATAAATAATAATGTGTACTTCTTCACCCCTAAATTCTAATTTAATTAAAATAACTTTAATATTTTCATAAAATTTTGAACAATGATTGTTAGATTATTATAATTTACATCTCAAATAATTTAATAAATTATAACTCATATCATAATGCACATAAATCAAGTCACTAATCATCATGCAATGAAAATTTGACATTAATTAAAGAATGATACAATACAATTGCTTACATGTACATCAGTTATTGAAATTGTCAAATCGAGATAGAAAGTAGAGAAATCAAGTCTTCAATATACTTATTGAGACTTCGGTAATAGAGTAATAATCATCAAAATATTTACTGAATAATTATGAAATTTTAAAAAATTATACATAAATTTGAAGATTGAAAATAAAAATTAGATATTAAATTTAAAAATTATAAAAAAATTAAATATTAATTAAAAATGACAAAAAAATACATTACTAATATTAAATTGTGAGTTTTTGATAATCATTTGTTTGTAAACTCTGCTTGAAGTGGTTGGACTTTGAAGAGTTAAAAGACTTTTCGATATTATTATTTGATTGTTGATATTTGTAAATCAAAATTGTTTAAGTATTTGTTAACTTTTAAGTTAATTATAACTTCTAAGTTCTAAGTAATCATTTTTGGTTTTGGTCTTTTTGGATGAATAATGATTATAATATTTGGTCTAATTATTGATTGAATACTTACTCTTAGAGAAGACATTTTTCGTATTTATTTAACTATTTTTTGCTTTAGAATTCTAAGTTTGTGTTCGTGAACAAGTTTGTGTTTGTGAATAAGTTTGTGTTCGAGAACAAGTTTGTGTTCGTGAACAAGTTTGGTGTTCGTGAACATAGTTTGTGTTCACGAACAAGCTTATGTTCGACTTGTTCGCGAACTCGATCATGTTCGCGAACACCAAACGATCCGAACTCGTACATAGTTGTTGGTTCGATCGAGTTACTCGAACATGTTTGAGTTCGACTAAAAGTGTTCGAGTTCGGTTCGAGTTCGACAAAGTTCGATTCGGTTCGGTTCGTTTGCAGCTCTAGGCTATAGTATAGTCTCTCTGTCTATCTATCTATACTATAATTAAATAAATAAGTTGGTTCGTCTTCTTTCTTTTTAATTCGCCTTTTAATTTTTTTACCTTAAGTCAATTTTTATTATTTATCTAATCAAATCAAAAATTATAATTAATAATGTAGCTTTAAAATATAAATATAATTATAGTTTCGAGTATAAGAATGATTTAATCATTATTTAGATAATATAATTGTTATTATTATTAAAATAAAAAATATGATATATTAGCTAATCGACCATATGATTTAAATATTGAATAAAAAAATAAAAAATAAATACTTTATCCAATAAAAATTTGTAAAAAAAAAATTCAAAACTTCAATAATATTACCAAATTAATAGTAGTCTTTTCAAGCTTTTTATTAATCTTTTGCCACAAAATTAATTGTTATTTCCCAGAGGCACACTAGAGATTTAAAAGGGGAGTTGAATAGATCTTTAATACTTTTCAATTAATTAAATATGTATTACCAAATAATCAGATAATCAATATTGATTATGCACATCGGAATATTCTTTGAAAAATCCCCCTTAAAGATTAAGAAAATCTCATTTACAAATTTAGTCTTGAGATAGTAAGACACATGGCAAATATATGAATATATATTAACATAATGTAAATGACTTGAAGTAAATGTCACAAAAGGTTTTAAGTGGTTCGGAGATTGAATAACTCCTAATCCACTCTTCCACTCCAACGAGCATGATATCCACAAAGGATAAGGTCACTCAAACCAAATCACACAAATCTCTTACAATTCGGTCACACAAACTAGGTCACTAAGACCTACACAAGTCACTTAAACTCTGTAATTCGGTCACACAGACTATGTCACTCAAACCTACACAAGTCACTTAGACTTGGACGAAAGTCGCTAAGATAATCGATTTCGTATTTGTTGATAGATGTTTTGTGACACCCCCAAATTCAAACACTCGTATCTCGAATTCGGTGCATCACGTACTATTACTAATAACATACTAAAATCTCATGCAACGAAATAATAGAATAATTTACATTGATTTAATATAAATATTCGCGTCCCACGGTCTTGCAACTTAAACATATCTTAAACCATAACATAACTAATACATAATATGAAATAAGTCTTATTACAACATCATAATAATCTTAAAAGAGAACAAAGCTACGACGTAGCCTTGCTCTTTGATGAGTGGGATTTATACCCACAAATCGGATACTTTATGGCTTAAATAGTTGCCTGATCTTCGTAGTTTTTATTTAGTTTATAGTATTTTTATGCTTAATCGATGTATTGCAGGCTTTACAGGACTTTTCTAGCTTTCAGGGGACAAAACGGAGAATTTTCATATACTGGCGCCGCAGCGCCAATGCCTAGTCTCATTCTCGCGCCGCGGCGCCGCCCCTGGTCCTTGCTGATGTCATCCTGGCACTGCAGCGCCACAGTTCCTTTATGGGCTCGCGCTGCAGCGCGACCTCCGGTCTTTTGATTTTAATATGGCGCCGCAGCGCCACTTATAAGCTGATTGCCCGCGCCGCAGCGCGACCTCCGGTGCCCAGGCAGAAAAGGCTTGCTTTTGACCTAGAAAAAAGAGAAAAACAGATATATAGATATGGAGAGAGCCTCTGCCAGAGGAGGGGGAGAAGAGGAAAAGGAGGAAGACTGGGATAGAATCGGTTAGCTTAGCTTAGGATAGATTAGATCTCTTTTGTACTTTCTCTCTCTAGTTATTGGGTAATGTTTGTAAATATAGATTAGGTAGATTAGGGTAAAGTTTGGGTTTTCCTTGGAGCAACAAGAGCAGTGAGCTACACGGATTGGAGAGCTTGAAAGGAGCGAAATGCTTGGAGACTGAAGAGCCTTGACAGAGTTTATTCTTGTCCATTCATTTCCTCTATTTTTGTAATCCATAAATGTTGTCTTTATTGCTACTTATATTTTGTTCAATAGCTATGAACTAAGTATTGGCTCTAAGGTTATAATTGAACCCTTTGTTAGTTAAATTGATTGTCTTCTCTCTTTGGTTGGCACATATGGTTTGGTTTAATATATTCATGCTTAACGATTCTCACTAAGACATTAGTGATGATTTTGGTAATCTATATGATATCGAAAGAAGAATTGTAGATTTACACCTAAATATATTGGCATGTGATTATGGGTTTCGACTGCATAAGTTGTGCGTAGAATAGACATATATCTGTGTGCCACGTGTGACCTAATTGAGAACTTATGCTTAAATCCTTGTTAGGTTAATTCGCATAGACATGTGTAGGATTATCACTTAGTTTGGATGTTCTTTTCTGTTCTATTCCCTTTCGGGTGGATCTGGAGAGGATATGTTTGTGCATACCTCGACAGAGGTGTATGAGCACCTGTGTGTTCTCGGTCGACAAACTGTCGTGACCATTAAGACCAAAAAGAGAATGGTAGGAAGTTTGATGAAGCATAGCACGCCAGGTGTTCGACAGAATGACTGTGTGGGGTGAAGTTGTAACCTTAGCTTGTAATTCCTTCGATTACCATTCGTTATCCGTTTACTTGCTTTAATAATTAGTTATAACTAGTTTAACCGCACTCCTATTAGTTTACTGTTCGAATAAGACTTAAGCGATACAAAGTTGGTATTTGGTAAATATTAGTGATAGTTCCTCGTGGGTACGACACTTTCCTTATCACTGTATTACTTGTTAGACAGCGTATACTTGCGCGCGCGTTTAGTGATCAGTTTTCCGACCAACAAGATTTTGACGCCGTTGCCGGGGAACTATTATTCTAATATTGTCCAATATTGATTTAAATCAATTTAGTCTTAATTTGAACGTGTATATATTTCTTTTATTTGTTTGATCTTCCTTTGTGTTTATAAGTTTACAGGTTATGGACGATCAATGTTATCAATGGCCTTATGAGAGGACTACACAACCAAATTCGGAAGAAGGACTCAAGAAATTGCGAGCTCAAATTGCAAATGTCTTGAGGTTTTCTGATAATCTTGAGTGTGAGTCCACTCAAACTGCCTACTGTCAGGAACAAGCTGACATTGAACAGATTTCCTATCATCCAAACTGTCAGGGTTATCCAAACTCTTGAGACTATAGTCAAGAGCAATATCATGATCCGAATTACTCCTATCCGAATCAATTTGAATGTCCATCTCCTCCGCAGTATAAGGTGACATTCCAACCCAATGAGAGCTTTTCGGCAGACTTAACAGAAGAGAAAAGGCTTGAAGAGCTCCTCACCAACTTTATAGAAAGAAATGAGGTTCGAATGGCACGCCAAGACGCTGCATTGCAAAGCCTCGAAAATCAATTGGGACAACTCGTCAATGCCATCATAAATCTATCGCAGGGCAATCTACCGGTCATAACCGATCTCAACGATGAAGCAGTAGAGCATTGCAAGGTGGATACGCAAGGAGAAGGCGGTGAGTCTCACAAAGTTGTTGAGGGAGATGTCATGGTGCAAATTGTCCAACAAGTGGAACCTGAAGTTGGAGAGAAGAGGATAAAGAGTGGTTGTATTGTCAAGACTAATCAACAACCGGAAGCCACGCTCACGATTGTGGAAACCCTGGAGGGCCCGCTAGTGCACAAAGAATGCTTTCAACTTGATGAAAAAGGCAAATTAATGGATAATTCCAGTGGTGAAAGATTCTTCGTGCCGATGGGTGAAGAAAATGAGGATGATCAATCATCCATGTCCGCCATAAATTTAAAGGAGTTGACAAATAGGCGGCATGAAATGGTCAATTTTGCTTATAAGCCGGATTGAGCGGCATCGGTATAGTCAAGCCGACGACTTTAAAACAAGTGCTTGGTGGGGAGGCAACCCCATCTCAGTATCAATTTTCTCTATTTTCTTTACTTATGTCTAGTTTATATTGTGTCTTTTCTTTTTACCATGTAAACATCGTTGCCAATGCGTATGCTTTTGTGATTATAGCAGGCAGCATGTTATTTAGTATGTTGCTAGTGTATATCTTAGTTAGAATTTAGTATCAAGCATGTTGTTTACTTAGCATGACATTTGTGTAATATATGTTGTCTAATACATCGTTTTTGTGCAGAAAAACTCAGATACAAGGCTGGCGCCGCAGCGCCAGCATATGCACTGAACATCGCGCCGCAGCGCCATGCTAAAAATGCAAATTTCCTATCCTAGCGCCGCAGCGCCTAAGAACAAAAGGGGACTCGCGCCACAGCGCCAAAATCAGACAAAGCTACTGCCAAGTCGCGCCGCGGCGCCAATCAATGAAGGAATTCTCGCGCCGTAGCGCCGGTAGCGAATTTTGGTTTTTAAAAAGCAACTGAAGCCAGCAGTTGTGCCCATTACCTCCCATTTCTCTCGACCCATATCGACAGTACAAGCAACCCAACCGTCACTTTTCTCCACAGAACCCCCACCCTCTACATAACACAGCCGACTCACACAAAATCAGACCAACCTCAAGTCAAGCGAGAATCCAAAAGAAGATCAGCAGCAAACTAGGGTTTTTCCCCCTTCAAGGTATTTTATTTGGATTTCAACCAGTCACTAAGATATATTGATAGAATTGTTGGGTTGGTGCTTTGTTGGTGTTTTTCTTGTTGTGTGATTTGGGTGATTTCCACTAACGAAAATCGGGAAAGAGCACTGTCAAGCAA
Organism: Panax stipuleanatus; assembly: GCA_020205555.1. Lineage (NCBI taxonomy): Eukaryota > Viridiplantae > Streptophyta > Magnoliopsida > Apiales > Araliaceae > Panax > Panax stipuleanatus. Next base: position 65,752 of record JAINUT010002713.1, read on the forward strand.
GGGCTGTCCAAGTGGATTTTCAGAACGCACACAAGGTGTTTGATAATTTGCCTAATAGAGAAATTTGACGGATTTGGCTTACAATTAGTGGGTTTTATTGGGGATTTACTGCCTATTTCTTTAAGGGTTGTTTCTATAGAGAGTGGCATTGCTTAGGTACTATTTTTGTCCACACCAGCTGCAAATTCTGACATGGCTTCAAAAGGGCAACGCCTGAGTGTCGGCGGTTCCTCATCCGCAGCACCAACGGCATGGGACAACACCAAATTTGTTAACGAAGAGGCATGGAAACGATACAAAAGCTCCTTTGCCGCACGAAATTTGATTCCTGAACGGGGTTTGAGGCCTGACAAAACAAAGGATGGCGAGTTGTTAGCAATGATTGCGGGTCGCCAGTGGGTGCACTTCACAAAACCTCCTGAGTCGGCCATTGTATCTGTAGTTAGAGAGTTCTATGCAAATGCTAGTCCCGAAGGTCCTGCTGTTGTTCAAGTTAGGGGGCGGTCAGTGGCGTTTGGAAGCCAAGCCATCAATGCACTGTTCGCGACGCCCGGTTTCGAGGGTAAGGACTATATAGAGCAGGGACTCCGCAGCTATGACCTCGAGGATATTGTTAGGAGGCTCTGCAAGCCCGGGACTACATGGAAGACAAATGACTTCACGGGTGAGAGGACCAGTTTCCCGCATGCTGCACTCAATCGCTATAGGAAGGCATGGTTCAGCTTTATTTGTGCCAACATGATCCCGACTCGTCACCTGAGCAACGTGACTAAGGATAGAGCGATCCTATTATTTGCCATTGTCACGGGTCTAAACGTGGACATCGGAGTTCTCATCCATGAGTCCATCATAAAGGCAATCAAGAGCAATATCTCTACGGGACTTCCACATCCATCCTTGATCACCCGACTGTGCAAGAGGGCAGGTATCCATTGGGGGCCAGAAGAGATAGCTTTGCCGCCCATGTCAGTCATTGACCATCAGACCATCTCATGCTTCGATGTGTGGGATGGGGCTATTTCTCATGTTAGAGGCGAAGGATTCGGGCCACCTACTGAGCCACCTCCTACAGCAGAGCCTTCGCAGCCACCAGACGCAGGCCTAGCTTCACAGGGGCTACTGACAGAAATTATGGCATCCCTCACTCTGCTACATCAGAACCAGGGTGCTAATGCTCAGAGGCAGCAGAGGCACATAGCAGCGGTGGCCTTGAGGCAAGACATAGCGATGCAGTATCAGGATGAGCTGGTCAACACGATGCAGAGCATATACACCATGTATAGTGGCGAGGATTCTGAGTTTACGCCATTCCAGTTCCCAGAGCCTCCTGTCTTCCCACCATACCCTCCACCATCACCGCCCGCCGAAGCTGACGAGGACGCTGCTGCTGCCGAGTGACCAGACTTCAGGGAAGCCCTCTTGGTTAGAGTGATATATGTTTAGCAATGAGGGCATTGCTCACCTTAAGTTTGGGGGTGTTATGGTTTATTATCTATTTTATTTCTGTCTATTGCCATGATAGGTTGCTATTTTAGTACTTTGCTTAGGTTTTTATCAGGATTGTAGTGCAGTCGTTTTGAACTGCGGTATTATGTTTTGGGTTTATTATGATGGATGCCATGAACAGTTTTTGGTTATTTATTAATGCTTTGGTTATTATTAGCATGTTTGTGGTTTTTAGCCATCTTTTTGGGGCTTTTACAGATTTATATGTGTGTGTCATGTTAATGGCTTTATTACCCTATTTTGAGCTGCTTTTATGCAAGGGTGGTATATTTTTCACTAATTTTTGATTGTGGCTAATGACAAGCGTCATGTAATTATGCTTATCTCTTAGAGTCGTGTTAAGCATGTATGAGCTAGGGGTTGTTCAATCGATAAGTTGAGACTGTTATTGATCCGTCCTTTTTAGCAAGCCTCGACCGACTGGGCTAACTAGTTATTTTTCGAATTTAGTTCGCCTGTTTATTGCTTTGGGAGTATGTTCACTCTTATAAACTTTCATTGTTACAAGGTAATAAAAGACTTCGACGCATATACAGTTTTGGATCTTGGATTCTGGCATGTTGTAAAAAAAAAATTTGAAAAGAAGATTGAATATCGAAAGTCTTGCGGTGGGTCGAGATGGAGCGTAAAACGCACTCATCCATAAACGCAGGACCGATGTTGAGATGGAGCATAAAATGCACTCGCCAAATAATCTTCAGATTTTGTAAAATCTAATTTGGCTTATGTTGATTACGTGGCCTTTGCTGCTCGAGTTATTAGATTCATAGGGGTGTTCCACGCCTAGTGCCCTAAAGCCGTCTGGCTTGGGAGTCACTGATCAAAAGCTCATTAATGGGTAGCTCTGATTAGCCTAAGGTAATTAAGTACTGTCCGAGTCAGATTTTACTTTCTTTATGCTAAAGTCTTTTAATCCTTTTCTGCAATTGCGTCTTATTCTTAATGCTTGTTGAATGTTTAAGTTACGGAGTGTGCATATGGGTATTAACAATCGACTGTGCGAACTTATTTGAGCAATGATTAGTTAGGATGGTTGGTCCCCGCACACACACGTAGAATGGATCGAATACAGTCTTATGCTTGAAGCTGAATGAACTCTTACTTATATCTGTGTTTGCCCTGTTCTTTGGGAGTAGCCATGATCGTGCTTAGAAGCCATGATGCTAGTATACAGTGATATTTTTATTTCGCGTGTGTTTTTTATTGTGAGTTTGTGTTAGATAGTTTGCTCGAGGATAAGCAAAGACTTAAGTTTGGGGGTATTTGATGAGTGGGATTTATACCCGCAAATCGAATACTTTATGGCTTAAATAGTTGCCTGATCTTCGTAGTTTTTATTTAGTTTATTATGTTTATAGTATTTTTATGCTTAATCGATGTATTGCAGGCTTTACAGGACTTTTCTAGCTTTCAGGGGACAAAACGGAGAATTTTCATATACTGGCGCCGCAGCGCCAATGCCTAGTCTCATTCTCGCGCCGCGGCGCCGCCCCTGGTCCTTGCTGATGTCATCCTGGCACTGCAGCGCCACAGTTCCATTATGGGCTCACGCTACAGCGCGACCTCCGGTCTTTTGATTTTAATATGGCGCCGCAGCGCCACTTATAAGCTGATTGCCCATGCCGCAGCGCGACCTCCGGTGCCCAGGCAGAAAAGGCTTGCTTTTGACCTAGAAAAAAGAGAAAAACAGATATATAGATATGGAGAGAGCCTCTGCCAGAGGAGGGGGAGAAGAGGAAAAGGAGGAAGACTGGGATAGAATCGGTTAGCTTAGCTTAGGATAGATTAGATCTCTTTTGTACTTTCTCTCTCTAGTTATTGGGTAATGTTTGTAAATATAGATTAGGTAGATTAGGGTAAAGTTTGGGTTTTCCTTGGAGCAACAAGAGCAGTGAGCTACACGGATTGGAGAGCTTGAAATGAGCGAAATGCTTGGAGACTGAAGAGCCTTGACAGAGTTTATTCTTGTCCATTCATTTCCTCTATTTTTGTAATCCATAAATGTTGTCTTTATTGCTACTTATATTTTGTTCAATAGCTATGAACTAAGTATTGGCTCTAAGGTTATAATGGAACCCTTTGTTAGTTAAATTGATTGTCTTCTCTCTTTGGTTGGCACCATATGGTTTGGTTTAATATATTCATGCTTAACGATTCTCACTAAGACATTAGTGATGATTTTGGTAATCTATATGATATCGAAAGAAGAATTGTAGATTTACACCTAAATATATTGGCATGTGATTATGGGTTTCGACTGCATAAGTTGTGCGTAGAATAGACATATATCTGTGTGCCACGTGTGACCTAATTGAGAACTTATGCTTAAATCCTTGTTAGGTTAATTCGCATAGACATGTGTAGGATTATCACTTAGTTTGGATGTTCTTTTCTGTTCTATTCCCTTTCGGGTGGATCTGGAGAGGATATATTTGTGCATACCTCGACAGAGGTGTATGAGCACCTGTGTGTTCTCGGTCGACAAACTGTCGTGACCATTAAGACCAAAAAGAGAATGGTAGGAAGTTTGATGAAGCATAGCACGCCAGGTGTTCGACAGAATGCCTGTGTGGGGTGAAGTTGTAACCTTAGCTTGTAATTCCTTCGATTACCATTTGTTATCCGTTTACTTGCTTTAATAATTAGTTATAACTAGTTTAACCGCACTCCTATTAGTTTACTGTTCGAATAAGACTTAAGCGATACAAAGTTGGTATTTGGTAAATATTAGTGATAGTTCCTCGTGGGTACGACACTTTCCTTATCACTGTATTACTTGTTAGACCGCGTATACTTGCGCGCGCGTTTAGTGATCGGTTTTTCGACCAACACTCTTGCCCTTGTCTGTGCCAGAGGGTCCGCACTGCTCTGCCTTAATTGAAATGTTTAGGGAAATCAAGAATGAGCAACAAGTTTACTCAGCAAGTAATATAGCAATAACGGTAAGCATAATTATAAAGCTTAACAATATCCAAGGCATGATGTTAAGGAATAACTCAAGAGTTTAAGCAATAATGTTGTAAACAAAGAAATATCAATAGTTCCAAAACTGTCCTTTGAATGGTAAATGGAAGGTCATTAAAGACCGAAGCATTATCAAAAGGATTCAAAGGGTTCAATATTTTTCCACAAGATAAAGTTTAGTACTGAGCAGTCACTAAGAACTAAGAACTTCTGCTAGAATTAACAGTGTTTAACTGAAATTCCGATATAAACAAGTAAAACAGATGATCAGCCTAAAGTATCCTACATTATGCATAATATTTGTGACGCCCCCAAAATAGGTTCAATACCAACCCATTCTGAGTCGCCAAATATGTGGTACAGAATCCAAATAAAATCTTTTATATCAAACGGTCGTGCAAAATACGACCACACAACTGTGAGTGTCAATACAGACATGTAGAAAATATAAACATTCAAACTAAGTCCTTATTACATTTATTATCACACTATTTTACAAAAAAAATAGTGAGGACTTCTACAACTCTAACTCGGACCATCACTCCATTCCCCGATTAGTACCCACGATATTCTCATTTCCTGAAGAGAACAATGGAAGAAAATGGTGAGCTCAACTAGCCCAGTAAAGAATATTATGACTAAGATAATGAAGAATAAATTATCGTTAGCCTTCAATAAATCAGATAAAATATTATGGACTACAAGTTTTAGATCAATATTCGCAACGAAAATAACAATTCATTAGAAGAGTTAAGTAGAGAATGATGTTTACTATCTTCTTTGATTTAAATGTCCATCATCAATATTTTATCCCTATAACATCAATCAATATACATCTTGAATCAAATATTCATCTTTTGCACTACGGGCCAAAGATATTCATTTGTATCACCAGTTGGTCATGTTCATCTCAACACCTGTCTATCTTTGCACTACAGGCCAAAGATATTCATCAGGTAATCATTCATCTTTGCACTACAGGCCAAAGATATTCATCAAGTGATTATTCATCTTTGCACTACAGGCCAAAGATATTCAGTTATATCACCATTTAGGACTGAGAATGATGAAAAATAATACGAATAACGAATCCAGTGAGATTAGATAATTTATCCAGAGTTCAAGAATGAAGATCAAAACCTGGATCCAATCAAAGATGATTTGGGAAATAAAAAATCCGTGAATAGTATTCTGTGAATAGTAACTCGTGAATAGTAACTCGACATGAAAAGATAAAAATTTTACAAGAAAGTTTAGACCAATATTCCAGTGAAATGATATTAGATGAAGCGCACAACTCAAGAAATTTCTGATCATTTCAGGAATTATAGAAGGAATACTTACCGTAGAAAGTTTAGAGTTAGAAATCTGAAATGAAACAATATACGAAACTGCAATTGGATTTTCACCCGTCAGGCGGTTGTCCACTCAGACAGATTATTTCCACAATTTAATAACAACTGAATACGAAGGGTTATTCACCAGGCATGCGGTAGTCCGCGTAGACAAGTTATTCTCACAGAATAATAAAGAATGGAATAACAACAGGATTTCACCATGCATGCGGTAGTCTGCGTAGACAGGTTATTCCAACAGAATAATAAAGAATAGAATAACAACCCTTACGAGTATTGAAAGAAAATAACTCTATTCATGAATACGAAAGAAATAATATCCCTTACCCTAAAAATTTGGAGACTGCATTAGTGTAATAGCAGGATATTCTTCTTCTTTCTCTCTTATTCTCTCTATACTTTCTCTCTCTATAGCATTAGTGAATTGGTGAGAAATAATGAAGAAATGAGCTTCTAATTATAGGCTTGGCAGAGTAAGGGTAAAATAGTCTTTTCGCCATAATTGATGACATCATCGCTTACATCATCGTTCCGATGACATCATTGCTTACCTCATCGTTCCGATGACATCTTACATCATAAGAATTAAAATTCAATTTGTTCTCTTCCACCTCATTTTACTTTTATACAATGAATTTACTATAATAATGTTACCATTCAAATTATAAAAATCATACTATTATATAATCACATCATACTACTATAATGTAACATTATAATAATATATTTGAATGAATTATTTTATTTGAAAAGATAAAATATCAACTTTCAGCAAATGTCACATGCTAAAAATTCTTCCTTTTAAATCCACATTGAATAAATATTTCCTTATCATATATATCAAAATTGTATTGAGGCTCGTAAACTGTATTGAGGCTCGTAAACTGGAGTCTGAAAAGTGCATTCTGGGGCGTAAACGGAATTTGGATCCCAGTACTGGTCTTGATAATAGTCTGATGAAGGGTTTGGGTGATACCCCCAATCTTGTTGATAATTGATGTACGGCTCGCTGTAGGAGTACTCACCCCCATACTGCTCCTGTCCATAACTGATAGGCTCATGATGGCTAGTATAGCTTCCAGCACCATAGTCATACGAAATAACTGGTTCTCAACTCCGTTGGGCTGAAACAGTATCCAATTTTCTCGAGAGAACCTCTAGTTGTGCTGAAAGTGTTGCAATTGGGTTGACGCCATCATTGTATGCTTCCCTTGGCTGCTCTTGCCTTATACCATTCCATGAATAGAAATTTAAGTCTATTGTACCTGAGAAGAGAATAAATGAAAAGAATTAAAACAAAAATAAAAATATTGAAATGAAGACTAATTTGATTAAACTAATGTTGGCAAATGGTAATCGAATAATTCTCCGGCAACGGCGCTAAAAACTTGTTGGTCCGATTAGATGACACAATTAACGCGCAAGTATACGCGGCCAACGAGTAATAAAGAGTGAGTAAAGATATCGTTCCCACGAGGAATTAATAGATAAAGGGTCGCCAAAGCACTAGTACATAATCATCTCAATCTTATTTAAACGGATGGTAAAGAGAATGAATTAAAACTACGTTAACTAGCAAGAATTAAAACATACAATAACTAATCCTAGGGTAAATTCAGATAATGAAGACATGAGATTACAATTTTCCCCAACACTTCATTTGAATCTCTTAACTCTCTCACATGGGGCAATTAACACATAGAATTGACAACCAAAAAATCATGATCACACAAGAGCCTCTTTCGATGGACAACTATGAATCTTCCTAATGCGGCATGTAGGTATATGTCTATCTACTGCATAGAAGGCTTTATGCAACGCCCTTGTTTCGTTGCATAAACCCTACTTTGCCGTTGCATTAGCCTTTATGCAACGGTCACCTAAGCGCCGCATCTGCCTCCGTAACATATTCTCATATGCAACGGTTTTTTGAGCTTATGCAACGGTTGACAAATCCACATCAATTTAGGTACTATAAGCAACGGTTTTTTGGTGAAGCAAATGTCACGGTTTTTTTCCACAATATGCAACGTTTTTGAAAACAAAATACCACGATTTTATCTCCAAATATGCAACGCTTTCTTAAACTAAATACCACGGGTTTTTGGCAAAATATGCAACGCTTTTATAAACTAAATACCACGTTTTTTTGTCAAAATATGCAACGCTTTCGTAAACTAAATACCACGATTATAAAAGAAAAATGCAACGGTCGAAATATTTAATGCCACGACCACAATATTATATGCAACGCTTATGATAGTTCACAAATTTTGCTAATGCCACGGTATTTGTTGTCATATGCAACGCTTTGTAACAACTAATGCAACGGTTTTTATTTTCATATGCAACGCTCAAGTATAGAAAATACCACGGTATGTATATCATTATGCAACAGTTTAAATAGATTTTATGTCCCTTTAATCATTTTATGCAACGCTTTTGAAAATAAAGTGCTATGCTTTTCAAAAGTACTCTATATAAATAATAAAAGTTCTTAAGGAACATAGTATATACAACGATTTCATATATAAAATAACTATTCAATAGCTAATAATACTACGAAATCCCAATATATTCGTCTACATAAGCTTAATCCAAAACTAATCCGAACATATATAACATATCCAAAAAGAGAGTTTGACAAAAACTAGTAAATACAAAGCATAGAGCTCAACCCGGACTCGGTTCACCTTCAATTTCTCCATTTGCTGGTTGGCCTGCTGTCCCAGTTTGTCTGCAACTGCTGATGCTGGTCTTTGGCAGTTGCTGCTTTTTTCCTGCTGCTGCTGGCTGCTGGTTTGCTGGTTGGCTGCTGCTGGTTGCTGGTTTTCCTACTTCAGATGGCTGCTGGTTTTCCTAGTTTGCTGCAGTCTGCTGGTTTTCCAGTTGGCTGCAAGCTGTGTTTCACTGCTTCTTTGAGCTGCTGCTAGTTTTTTGCTGTGGAATCACTGCTTTGGTTTGCTGATGTCCTGGATCGTGCTGAGTCTGTTACTGCTGTGCTGGAGCTGTGGCATTTGGTGCTGCAGTTTCTGCTTGCTTCTGGCTGCTGTTTTTGCCGTTCTGTTTTTCTGTAAGTTGTTGGGCTGTTACTGCTTCTGGTTTGGGCTGTTGCAGGAATCTGGTTGCTGCATGATTTGTTATTTCTGCATGCTCTTTGCTGCAGAATTGGCCTTTGCTGATTTTCTGCAAATTGTTGGGTTTCTGTATGCTCTTTTGTTGCTTCTTGCTCTTTCTTGCATGCTTCTGTAAATTGAAGGATAGGCGTCTTTTCCGTAATCTAATGTAAGCCTACTACTAATATTTAGATACGTCACCGGTGTTCTCATATCTTGAAGCACATACTCTAGAGCTCTCATCTTTGAAGGATACTTGGCTAGGTGATTTTCACTGAAAAATGGTTCAGTTTCTTTATGAAACTGCCCCTCTTGAATTCCAATAGCCTCCTCCTATGTGATAACCATCCAACAATTAAGGAACATAATGGACCAAACAAATGCAATTTTTGGTACATAATAGAGACGTGATTTAGTTAAGACAACTTTAAAAGAAAAATTCACACAACTTTCCAAGAAAAAATGTGCATTACTCAATATATCAGTTGCTCGAATTTGCTTTAATGGGAATTGTTTCAAACAATCAGCATGCCAGAACATACCCTTCCCGGACATTTATGTCATGTTGCCATCAGCGTGGCTCCTTCACAACTTTGAAGGTTCTTTTTCACACGCCACACTAATTTCATAATTTTTGTTTATATCTATTTCATGCTTTCAGGAAAAACAGAGTTTCATTTTTCTGGTATATCCTCATATTGATGCACTTATTTCTTATTATGAACGATACAGGATTCAATCTCTAATTTTTTCCAGGAATCGGCCAAAATATTCATTGATTTTTCAGATACATACAAGTGACAATAAACACTTCAAAAAACAGCTGCCAATTTCCAGGAATTGTTCATATAATCAGGAATTATTCAGGAAACATTTAATCAGGAATTGTTCAGGAAACATTTAATCAGAAATTGTTCAGGAAACATTTACGTTTGGCGTGTGTGTAAGAGAGTATATATATTTAAAGGTTTTATTAAAATAAAAAAAAAAGGTAAATAGAAGCATACAGTTCGTCTATACCTTTTATTCATCACTAAGGTTTTTAATTGATTTGCTAACATAATTCTTCTTACAAAAATGATGGGTAAAAATATTCATAAGAAACTGAAAGGAAAAAAGAGGAGCTTAACGTAATATGGTGGAGAAAATCTGGGTAATTATATTACCTTAAAACCTGCTAGACCACAATATAATAATCTAAAACCATTGTTTTAAGGATCAAATTGATTACATCACATATGAAAAGCTTACACATTACATTCGTTTATTTTCAAAATTATAGGATCACTTCAATCTATCATGACGGATGGTCCATATATGTAAATCAAAGATGCATTGTTCTTATGTACATTTTTGGGGTCCAAATTTGGGGATATGAATTCCTGTTTGTGATTTTGCAGAAATACAACCAAGCTCCAGCTAACAGGTTTTATAGTACAGCAAATCCATCAAGGACTACAAAGGATCAATTTTCCCCACCAATCAAGTTTGTTTTGGGACCAAATAAGGTAAGGTGGTGTGCCAAAAAAAAGAAAAAAAAAGAGATACTTCATTTAGTCATTATCAATGCACAGATTTATTTATTTACTTATTTATAAGTTTTTGTTCAGCCAAAGATACACATGCGCACTGAGCAGAAATGTTGAGAACGATTAGTCAACAAAGACAAATTGTGGCCTTGACAAAATAAAACTGATGAAGAGAATAACATGCAAAATGATCTTGCACATGACATGATTACAACATGCAAAAAGAACTTTAATATAAGTAAACTTCTAGTGAACTTAGCTAATAAAGAAAAATTCTCCTTTAAGTAAAATAAATAAAGGAAATATAACTTACCATTATAGAATCAAGTCCACATCCAATTTTATCTTCAGAATAAGGATGATATGCTAGAAGCTTCTCTACCACAATTTTCTCATCTTCTGTTGAAAGAACTTCTCCATCAATATACCTAAGGGAAAGAATAGCATTCAATATATCGAAATCTTTTGAAAAATCACTCACGAGAGAAGCATAATTTTCAAACATTGCAATATTATAAGAGCAATCAGTATAGACTAAATTGAGCATCTCTTATGAGATGACCAGAAAAATAACCTGTGTGCTCCAGTTTCAATTCTAAACGAGGGAGAGACCCTGCCAGCAAAGAACAACTGATGCTACAACACCAGTTAAGTTTTGCACAACATCAACTAACATGGCTTTTCCAACCTTGAGTATCCAAATTTTGCTAAAATGCCAGTGAATTGTTTTGTACCACTACTTATCCCTCATCAAACTACAATCAAGTTTTGAATTAAACTGTGTGTTACATGAGTATGTATTCCTTAAAATATTTTCAATCATGCACCTCTACAGACCAAAGAGAAAAAGAGTAATATTGTTAGAAAGTTGATTTCAATGGGTAAAATATATTACTAAGATGATGAACATTTTTTAAGTAGTTACAGATTTAATAACTAGATAATCATACTTTGAAGTTCGAGATATATGAAGTTTATAATCTGTGCCAAAAGGAAATAACTCTTGTATATTGGTATTGGAAAACTAAATTGTAGGTTGAAATAATTACACAAATTTTGAGGCTAATTTATTAGGACAAGGGGCAAATGGTTACTAGTTCAACGCATGTCAACTTATCCAAATATCACACATGAAATTAAATACAGGAAAATATTGCAGAACCCAACTTAACGGAGCTCAAACTAAAAACACTTGAACAAAGTCTCTCCAATACCATATAATTTGCACATTACAATCCTAACCAATGGTTTCCTTCTGCAACATTCGAAATAGTCCACTTAGGTCACAATTATTCTAAGACCGCAGTATGTACTTTGGACCTCCCCAGTCCCCATATTAATAAACGTAAATACGTGCAGCGTTTTTTTCTCAAAATTAATTTCAAATGTCGAAAAGAGTGTTTCTTTGGTGATTGGCATCCAGATTGGAAGCCACTATCATCTGAACTGATTCAAATAATAACACACTAGTTTAAAAGGTATAAATTTAAACTCAAGAGTACCTCCCCAAAATAGTTATATGTTATTAGATGAAATGACACTTTTCCATCATTAACAATACAGAGACCCTATATCACATATTTATATGTATAGATTCTTAAATAATTATTGAGCCCTAAAAGAAATTAAATTCAATAAAAATAAATGCTATTACAAAATTGACACAAAATCACAAAACCCTATAATCTCAAATGGAATTGTAAAGTGATGAAAAGGCTCAAAATGGGACCTTTGAGAGTGGAGAATTTCTTTGACGAGTAAAGATATGGGCTCTATATCTTTGAGTATCTCTTCTTTTTTATCTTTCCATTTCCTAAAATCTGGATCGTCTATCCTCAGGTAACTGGGTGGCTCTTTGGAACTCGGTACTGAGGTGTTCACCGTAGAGGATAAGTTCTCGTCCGGCCGGGTCAGATTGGCAGAGGTGGACCACGGCCAGCGGATCAGTAAACTGATAGCGACGGAGAGACTTTGGCGTTGGAGCCGGAGGCGGAGGAGGGGGAGGCCTCTTAGAAGCGGCCTAAGGTCAACCTAGAGCTAAAAGGAAGAAAAAGGGAACTCAAAGAATTCCTCCTCTGTTCGGCGGCAAGAGCAAGGCCAACGACAATCAAATCAAGCACAAAACCCAGGAACCCAGCACCAGTAACAGTTCTGAGAAGCCATATCTCAAAACCCAGGAACAGAAAGAGAGGAAGCAAAGCATTAGAAAGCAAGAGAGGAAGAAGAAGAAGAGGATGAGGACAATGCAACTCACCAATTAGCACAGGCCTGAGAGCGGAACAGAAGAAGACGATCAAGACGGAACTCCGTCGGGGCTGAAGGTTCTGGTGGCAGCGCGAATTTGGATCTAAATCGGTTCATGCAGCGGAGCTAAGTTTTAATTCGAGGTTGAGTTTTGGAAAAGGCAAGCCAGAAAGAGAGAGAGAGAGAGAGGGAAATGGGCGAGTGTACCAAAATAAAATGACGGAAACAAATAATTATGTGAAATTATTTACTTATTAAATGTTATTTTTTGTAACGGTTATAAACCGTCGCATTTATATATTTTATAAATCATTGCATTTATAGTATATTTATGTCACGTTTTTCATAAAATCGTTGTCTATTACTAGAATATGTAACGACTACTTTAAACCGTAGCATTAGTGGTAGAAAAATACCACATTTTTTCACACCGTTGCATTAGGGTCATTTTATGCCACGCTTTTATCAGACCGTTGCAAACAAAGTGTTGCAAAAAGTGACTTATGTAGTAGTGATCCTACACATTATCAAGAAACCAATATCAAGAATAATTAACAAGACACATGTCACGGAAAAATCTCGTTAACTACTCCTTCAATTACCAACTTTCACATAGAAAGTCATTAAGATTAGATTCTCAATTTGGTTGCATACAGCATTTAGGTATATTTCTATCCCAAACACTATCAAATTATCAATTCTTGAGGACAATGAATAAGACACACGTCACATAATCTCATAGAATACCCACAAGAATCTCTAACTTTCGCATGTTAACATAACTAGGTCTAAACCTATACTCCGTTTATCAAGTTCATATAGGTTCCCAAACTAATTACGAGTCAAGCAATTAATCGATAAGCACAAGTTATGATAACAAATTCGCAATAATAGCAAAGAGAGAGAGTAATCAATACAAACTATGTGTTGGGTTCCATTGAAACCCCAAAATATAAACTAAGTCATAAATGACTCAAGCATATCATCCACAAGGTACAATAATAATAAAGAGAGATTAAGGATAGAAAGGAAAAAGGAAAATGGAATGGAAACTAGGGCTAAACCCTTAAGGGGTTGGCTCCTGAGAAAATGAGGGCTTGGCTCTTATATCAAGCCTCTGCCGAAAATTTCAAGTGCAAGTCAAACTTGGTCAAGCCGTTGGTTGGCGCGGCCGCGCGGGATATTGCTTGGGACATGGCGCGGTCGCGCGGGTGCAGGATTTGGGATTCTGGCTCTGGAGATCGGCACAGCCGAGCGTGCCTGCCGCCTTAACGTGGAGCGGCCGTGCGGGCCTGTGCTGCTGGTTTTTCCTGCTATTTTTTGTTGTACTTTTCTTCTCTTGCTCCTCTAGCCATCTTGTATCCTTTTTAGCTCCTTTGCCTCACCATAACCTCATTTGGCCACTTGACTTCATGCTTTGCTCCTGTCCTGCCATCATGCTACCAAGCTCATCTTTGCATCGTTTTGGCCTCGTGGCACCATGCTCTCAAGCCCCATCATCCATGCCATCTTCATGCTCGAGCCACTTTCTGTGCAATGTCCCTTTTAGGCCATTTTTGGTCCTTTTACACTCAATTTGCACTAAAGGAGTTCCTAAACAAGAAAGCTGCAAAAGGAAACATAAACACATTAAAAGCACGGGTTTACTTGAGTTTCGGTAACAGAATGAGCTGGATACTATCCGAATAGGCGGTCAATAAAACCACTTATCAACGAATGAAACCAATGTCTAACAACTCATGTAGTTGGAATTTTAACTCCTGAAGTTCAATAGGAGCCATTCGATATGGGGTTTTAGAAATGGGTTTTGTACCGGGTTCAAGGTCAATAAAGAATTCAACTTCGCGTTCTGGGGGTAGACCAGGAAGTTCTTTGGAAAATACATCAGGAAACTCATTAACAATAGAAATATCATTCAAACCTGACATATTCTGGTTTAAATCACTAACATGGGCTAAGAAAGCTTGACATCCGTTTTTTAATAAACGAATAGCTTTATGACTTGAAATGACGTTGATTGATTTTAATGGTTTGGTTGTTTGGATTCGCATAACAGGTTGATTAGGAATATGAAAACTAACAACCTTATGAAAACAATCAATTTTGGCATGATAAGTGATTAACCAGTCAATTTCTAAAATCACGTCAAATGCAAGTATTTTCAAAGATATAAGATCAACAGGTAGGGTGAGGGTACCAATTTGAATAGAGCAAGATTTATAAATTATAGATGTAATGAAGGTTTCCCCCAATGGAGTTTCAACAGATAAGTTAAAGTCTAATTTCTCAGGTGTCAAGTTCAAACGTTGAGCACAAGCAGGTGAAATAAAAGAATGGGTAGCACCGGTATCTAATAAAGTGTAAACTTCGCAAGAGTTTATTATCAGCTTACCCGTAATAACCTCGTTCAGGTTCCTTGCTTGTTGGGCAGTCATGAAAAAAGCTCTTCCAGGAACCACTGACTTTGACTTGTCAGGGATAGCCTTTGGAGTCATCATCCCTGCTGGACTTGGTTTTGCTACAGGACACACTCGAGCTATGTGCCCTTCCTTTCCACAGTTATAACACACCTTGGATTATTGTGTGCAGTTGGGGCTGATGTGTCCTTCTTGCCCGCATTTATAGCATACGACCGGCGGTCGTTCTCCTCCCCTAGAAACAGTTGATGTTGGTGCTGCTGTCGATACTTTCACGTTCTCATTGTTGTACATTCTCTTCTTAAAATCTCCCCCCGACTAACTTCTTTTATTATCATGACCACGATTACCACCGGAGTGGTTACCGCTTCTGTCATAATACTTTCTTCCCTGCTGGTTGTCATTGTTCTGATGACTGCTGCCACCGGTACGACGTTGGTTGTTGTCCCTTGGTTGAACATAATCATTATCTCGTTCTAATAACTGGGCCCTGTTCACTACATCCAAATATAGAGAAAATTTGTGAGAAATGAGGTATTGACGAATCTCGGGTTTCAAACCTCTCAGAAACATCCGTGTCATACGTTCCTCATTCTCCACCAAATGAGGTGCAAATCGGGATAACTCTGCGAACTTAGCCTTGTACTGGGACACAATCATATCGTTCTGTTCCAGTCTGATAAACTCTACCTCTTTCATGTGACAAATACTTTCTGGAAAGTACTTGTCATTGAACAGTTTTTGGAACGCCCCCCAAGACATCTTGAGTGCGGCAGACTGGGTACGCTTCACAGATTCCCACCAGTAATCTGCTTCTCCACGGAACATAAAGGTGGCGAATGGAACCTTCTGTTCCTCCGTGCATCCCAAGACATCAAATATCTTGGTAATTTGCTTAATCCAATTTTCTGCCTTAATTGGATCTGGCTTTCCCTGAAACTCTGGTGGTTCCAACTCTTTAAACTGCTTGGCAGTGACAAGCCGCGAGTTGTTATTTCCACCTGTATAATGACTATGAGTCGCCCTCGTCTGGTTTTGCATGAACTGCAAAAAACTTCTAAACATTCCATCATTCATCGTTTAATCGGTGGTGTCGTTTCCAGAAGGAATATTGTCTTCTTGTTGCACGTTCTCCTGGTTGGTGATTAAAAGTGCCTCAACGGTCTCATTCACTCCATTGTTTAGATTTTCAGCTGCCATTCTCAAATACTGCCATAAAACAAGGGTTAATCAAATAAATTAACATATCATATATTAACCCTATGTTCCAAACGACCAATTAAATTCCACATAAGCTTAGGTAGGATACACACTAGCGAAGGATTTACTCGTCTCTCCCCTCCTAGTTCTATTCCCAGATCTCCGCCAGAGATCATATCCCTAAGCTCTGATACCAACTGTGACGCCCCCAAAATAGGTTCAATACCAACCCATTCTGAGTCGCCAAATATGTGGTACAGATTCCAAATAAAATCTTTAATATCAAACGGTCGTGCAAAATACGACCACACAACTGTGAGTGTCAATACAGACATGTAAAAAATATAAACATTCGAACTAAGTCCTCATTACATTTATTATCACACTATTTTACAAAAACAATTGTGAGGACTTCTACAACTCTAACTCGGACCATCACTCCATTCCTCGACTAGTACACGCGATATTTTTATTTCCTGAAGAGAACAATGAAAGAAAAGGGTGAGCTCAACTAGCCCAGTAAAGAATATTATGACTAAGATAATGAAGAATAAATTATCGTTAGCCTTCAATAAATCAGATAAAATATTATGGACAATAAATTTTAAATCAATATTCGCAGCGAAAATAACAATTCATTAGAAGAGTTAAGTAGAGAATGATGTCTACTGTCTTCTTTGATTTAAAAGTCTATCATCAATATTTTATCCCTGTAACATCAATCAATATACATCTTGAATTAAATATTCATCTTTTGCACTACGGGTCAAAGATATTCATTTGTATCACCAGTTGGTCATGTTCATCTCAACACCTGTCCATCTTTGCATTACGGGCCAAAGATATTCATCAGGTAATCATTCATCTTTGCACTACAGGCCAAAGATATTCATCAAGTAATCATTCATCTTTGCACTACGGGCCAAAGATATTCATCAGGTAATCATTCATCTTTGCACTACAGGCGAAAGATATTCATCAAATAATCATTCATCTTTGCACTACAGGCCAAAGATATTCAGTTATATCACCATTTAGGACTGAGAATGATGAAAAATAATACGAATAACGAATCCAGTGAGATTAGAGAATTTATCCAGAGTTCAAGAATGAAGATCAAAATTAGAATCCAATCAAAGATGATTTAGGAAAAAAAATATTTTTTTACCGTGAATAATACCCTATGAATAGTAACTCGTGAATAGTAACTCGACATGAAAAGATAAAAATTTAACAAGAAAGTTCAGAACAATATTTCAGTGAAATGATATTAGATGAAGCGCACAACTCAAGAAATTTCTGATCATTTCAGGAATTATAGAAGCAATACTTACCATAGTAAGTTTAGAGTTAGGAATCTAAAATGAAACAATATACGAAACTGCAATTGGATTTTCACCCGTCAGGTGGTAGTCCGCTCAGACAGATTATTTCCACAATTTAATAACAACTGAATACGAAGGGTTATTCACTAGGCACGCGGTAGTCCGCGTAGACAGGTTATTCCCACAAAATAATAAAGAATGGAATAACAATAGGATTTCACCATGCATACGGTAGTCCGCGTAGACAAGTTATTCCAACAGAATAATAAAGAATGGAATAACAATCCTTACAAGTATTGAAAGAAAATAACTCTATTCATGAATACGAAAGAAATAATACCCATTACCTTAAAAATTTAGAGACTGCACTAGTGTAATAGCAGAATACTCTTCTTCTTTCTCTCTTATTCTCTCTATACTTTCTCTCTCTATAGCTTTAGTGAATTGGTGAGAAATAATGAAGAAATGAGCTTCTATTTATAGGCTTGGCAGAGTAAGGATAAAATAGTTTTTTCGCCATAATTGATGACATCATCGCTTACATCATCGATCCTATAACATCATTGCTGACCTCATCGTTCCGATGACATCATTGCTTACCTCATCGTTCCGATGACATCGTTGCTTACATCATAAGAATTCAAATTCAATTTGTTCTCTTTCACCTCATTTTACTTTTATACCATGAATTAACTATAATAATGTTATCATTCAAATTATAAAAATCATACTATTATATAATCACAACATACTACTATAATATAACATTATAATAATATATTTGAATGAATTATTTTATCGAAAAAGATAAAATATAAACTTTCAACAAATGTCACATGCTAAAAATTCCTCCGTTTAAATTCACATTGAATAAATATTTTCTTATCATATATATCAAAAATTAATTATTCACAAAGAATATTACAGAACTACAATATTGGCAACCAGGTCATTCCCAAGAAAGAGGGGACCTTCCGATAAAGATTTCTCCTTACTGGCGCGCAATTAAATAACCCCTCCTAGACAGAACTTACTTAGACATTGCCAATAATGCTATCTAATAATATTATTTCAATAATATGAATTATTGATTTGATAATTAGAAATACTGTGCAATGATAATTATTGAATCAATAATATGAAATATCAACGTAGCAACTATTGAATCAATAAAATAAAATATTGAACAGTAATTACTGTAACAATTATTGAGTAGTTACTTCTTACGTAAGAATCAATAATTAGAATTACTGTGCAACACCGTGTGCTACTGTGCAATACCGCGTATTACTGTATTTTAACCACCGGGTATTTCAACAGTTTTAACGGTAAAAGTTTTACTGTTATTTTTGTAAAAAGGTTATTTCTGTCGCTTTCTATATGCGACATTCATTCTGTTATGGGGTCCACCAATGATTGCGCCGTCGTACGAATATTCTCCGACAAAAAGAATATTCCTCGACCAAACGAATATTTCCCGACACAACGAATATTTTTTAATCACTTGCTTACTTTGTAAACTTTGCACATTTCACCCATAACTTATCACATTTATCAAATCAACATCTTACTATTTCAAAATAATATATAAAGAAAATTAAATCTTATTCATAAAATTTGGGGTCTTACAATATTCACATGCTATTTGTGCGCACGTCGGTCTCCCGACGGATATATCGTTTCCCCTTCAATGAGAGTTGTTCATCTCAGTCAATTTATAAGATTCCTCACCAAGCAATTGGTTTGGACCGCTTTAAAATTCATGATATGAGTCTAGCCGTATCAAATGGCGTAGATAACTTTTACAATGTATATGAGAACAATTTATAAGTTCAATACTCGCAACATAGTTCGAAGAATATAAACAGGCTTTAAAATCAAGCTATGAAGTATTAATTTATAAGACAAGAATCATACTATCAATTATTTACTCGTACGATTAATAATAGTACAAGCTTAATAAAAATTAAGGTTCGAATACTTGCATTCAATATAAAATCAAATGAAGTTACAAAACTTGTATAAAGTAAATGCATAGGTTAGAATACTTTGTTGAGTCGTTGATTAATTCCGACCTCGACTTTTTATCCTTGATTAACCTATTTTAATCGTAACGGTTAATCTCTATCAACACATAAACATATAAACCTAAATCGGTCTAACCACACTAGCCTTAGGTATCTAAGACTTCTCAAAATAATTATATATTGTTTCTCTAATCGTTATCTCTACCACTCTATCATTACTATAGTACTTCATCATTATCTGAGTGATTCCCTTAATCTTAGTTAGGGGTATTCATATTAATGTCTCATTGGATCACAATTAAATAATCTTTGAAAGTATTTAATTGTTTAATAATATTATTCTCAATTAAAATTTTTATTAATGTCACTTTAATTGTTCATACTTATACAATTAGAAATAGTCTTCACTATTACCAATTGGTCCAAGTCTTATTGTCTCACAATTAAGTATTATCTTAATTGTTTATTCGTTTCACAATTAAAGTCTTATTTAACTTTAATTGTTTATATTTTAAGAATAGAAGATTAATTATCACTTATTGAATTACAATTAAAATTATTTTAATTGTTTAATATTATTTAAGTCAAATAAGTCTTAAACTTTTAAATTCTAAATTGTATTTAATTAACTTACAATTAAATTAATTTAATTGTTTAATTAACTTTGATTAATAAAATCTGTTAATATTAATCAAATTAAGTACTATTATTTAATTAATTATTATTTTATTTTTAGAAAACGTAGGTTTTCTGATCCAGTTTGACCCGACCCGACCCACCTTGACACAACCCAGTTTGACTCGGATCCGGGTCAACTGTGAATTAGGTCTGGCGCTGCAGCGCCGGGTTTAGTACTGCAGCTGGCACGGCAGCGCCAGCCCTGCAGAACCCGACCCGGTAGTGGCGCTGCGGCACTGCCGTTTGTGCTGAGGACAACGCTGTAGCGCCGGTCCTGCAGATTTAAAAAATATCCATTGGCGCTACATCCCCAGTTTTAGCTTCCAGGGTGGCGCGGCAGTGCCAGCCCTGCAGAATGTTTAGGCAAGAAATTTTCAGAAAATATTTTCTTACCATATTTGATTCAAATTTGCATAACTTATTCATTTTACATCCAAATAAGTTGAAACCACTTTCAATATCTCACAAACTTGTATATCTTCAATATATGATATCTTGCACAATTTTCTAAATTATTTATTTAATTAAGTTTATTGCTTTTCCAAGCTAGGGTGTGTATATCGATATGTTATACGGAAAGTTCCGCTACGGGTTCGTTTTATGTCCGATTACTATGATTCCACTTGGGTTATGTCCGTATTTCATAGAGGTTCAATATAACATTATTGGATCATATGTAAGGCTTATAAATTTTATGAATCATAACAACATATCTCATGCTTACAAGTGTTTAACTAGGTTTCAATCTAAATATGCATTTCTACTATACTAACTTAACTTGACAAGCATAAGAGAAGTAAGTTAGTGATCCTACCTCTTGATGGCTTTCTTTCTCTTAGCTAAGAATCTTGAGTAGGCCTCCACTTTGTTTCCATGAACCACCAACTAGCAAGAACTCCTCTAGGTTTCTCTTCTTTTCTCTCAATTCTCTCTTGCTCTTTATATCTCTATACTTAGCAAATGAAAAGGCAAACTCTTAACACCAACACAAGTCTTCTATTTATAGACAAGTTATTATCCTCCTATGGTCCTCCCAATTCTGTCATCCTACAACCACAAACATAAGACAAACAAACAACAACTCCATTAGAATGTTAAATAAAATATAAGTTCATTATATAGAATGAAACTATATTTCATAACACACTAAGTCTCTAGGAAAACTCTACATGAGTTTTATCTCCTTCTATCTTCTACGTTCTTCTAAGGTTATAGTCTAAGGATCCTCACTCCTTAGGTTTGTAACCTAACGCTTTGATACCAACCTGTGACGCTCCCAAATTCAGACACTCGTATCTCGAATTCAGTGCATCACGTAATATTACTAATAACATACTAAAATCTCATGCAACGGAATAATAGAATAATTTATATTTATTTAATATAAATATTCGTGTCCCACGGTCTCGCAACTTAAACATATCTTAAACCATAACATAAATAATACATAATATGAAATAAGTCTTATTAAAACATCATAATAATCTTAAAAGAGAACAAAGGTATGTCGTAGCCTTGACCTTGGCCTAGCCCTTGTCTGTGCCAGAGAGTCCGCACTACTATGTCATAACTGAAATGTTTTAGGAAAAGCAAGAATGAGCAACAAGTTTTCTCAGCAAGTAATATAGCAATAAGGGTAAGAATAATTATAAAGCTTAACAATATCCAATGTATGATGTCAAGGAATAACTCAAGAGTTTAAGAAATAATGTTGTAAATAAAGAAATATCAATAGTTCCAAAACTGT
Source organism: Panax stipuleanatus (assembly GCA_020205555.1). Taxonomy (NCBI): domain Eukaryota; kingdom Viridiplantae; phylum Streptophyta; class Magnoliopsida; order Apiales; family Araliaceae; genus Panax; species Panax stipuleanatus. Next base: position 87,860 of record JAINUT010002713.1, read on the forward strand.
CCTTTGAATGGTAAATGGAAGGTCATTAAAGACCGAAGCATTATCAAAAGGATTCTAAGGGTTCAACATTTTTCCACAAGATAAAGTTTAGTACTGAGCAGTCACTAAGGACTAAGAACTCTTGCTATAATTAACAGTGTTTAACTGAAATTTCGATATAAACAAGTATAATAGATGATCAGCCTAAAGTAACCTACATTATGCATAATATTCACATGCTATTTGTGTGCACGTTAGTCTCCCGATGGATATATAGTTTCCCCTTCAATGAGGGTTGTTCATCTCAGTCAATTTATAAGATTACTCACCAAGAAATTGGTTTGGATCACTTTCAAATTCATGACATGGGTCTAGCCGAATCAAATGGCGTAGACAACTTTTACAATGTATATGAGAATAATTTATAAGTTCAATAATCGCAACATAGTTTGAAGAATATAAACAGGCTTTAAAATCAAGCTATGAAGTATTAATTTATAAGACAAGAATTAGATTATCAATTATTTACTTGTACGATCAATAATAGTACAAGCTTAATAAGGAGTAAGGTTTGAATACTTACATTCAATATAAAATCAAATGAAGTTAGAAAATTTGCATAATCATAGATTCCTTGCATAAAGTAAATGCATAGGTTAGGATACTTGCCTGAGTCGTTGATTAATTCCGACCTCGACTTCTTATCCTTGATTAACCTATTGTTATCGTAATGATTAATCTCTATCAACACATAAACATATAAATCTAAATAGGTCTAACCACACTAGCCTTAGGTATCTAAGACTTCTCAAAATAATTATATATTGTTTCTCTAATCGTTATCGCTACCACTCTATCATTAATATAGTACTTCATCATTATCTGAGTGATTCCCTTAATCTTAGTTAGGGGTATTCATATTAATGTCTCATTGGTTCACAATTAAATAATATTTGAAAGTATTTAATTGTTTAATAATATTATTCTCAATTAAATTTTTTATTAATGTCACTTTAATTGTTCATACTTATACAATTAGAAATAGTCTTCACTATTACCAATTGGTCTAAATCTTATTGTCTCACAATTAAGTATTACCTTAATTATTTATTCATTTCACAATTAAAGTCTTATTTAACTTTAATTGTTTATATTTTAAGAATATAACATTAATTATCACTTATTGAATTATAATTAAAATTATTTTAATTGTTTAATATTCTTTAAGTCAAATAATTCTTAAACTTTTAAATTCTAAATTGTATTTAATTAACTCACAATTAAATACTTTAATTATTTAATTATCTTTGAGTAATAAAATCTATTAATATTAATCAAATTAAGTATTATTATTATTTAATTAATTATTATTTTAATTTTAGAAAAAGTAAGTTTTCTGATATGGTTCGACCCGACTCGACCCACCTTGACCCGACCCGATTTGACTTGGATCCGGGTCAACTGTGAATTAGGCATGGCGCTGGGTTTAGTACTGCAGCTGGTGCGGTAGCGCAGACCCTGCAGAACCCGACCTGGTAGTGGCACTGCGGCGCTGTTGTTTGTGTTAATCCCAAAAGCACGTTAGTTATCTAGAAGGGGGGTTGAATAGATATTTTAAAATTTCTTTGCTTAAAATAATTAGTCAGTATTGGTGATACTAACTGCAACGAAATATATGTTTTGTTCCCCTTCAAGATAATGCAATGAAAGTGAGATAAACAGTTATAGCAGTTATAACAGATATAGCAGTTATAGCAGTTAATGAGAGACAATGAGACACAGGGTTTTAAGTGGTTCAGAGCTAACGCGACTCCTAATCCACTCTTCTACTCCACGAGTAGGAAATCCACTAAGGATGTCTTCTTACAACTGGATCACTTAGATCCCTTCAAGGTCAGCAGCCCTGGAACTTCACTTAGTTCACTTTTGAACTCTTCAAGTCCTTTGACTTGGATCTGCTCTTAGTTCACTTCTGAACTCCTCAAGTCCTTTGACTTGGATCTGCTCTTAGTTCACTTCTGAACTCTTCAATTCCTTTAACTTGGATCTTCACTTAGTTCACTTCTGAACTTCTTCAAGTCCTCTGACTTCGTACCTCACTTGGATAGGCAGTTGATAGTTTGAGGTGTGCTACTCAGTTGCAGTTCAGCTTCTGTCTTTCAAAGGACTGAGTAGCGAAGCAAGCTTTTTTCAGTATCATAGTGTTGCTCGTTGAGTGTTCTTGAGCCTTTTCAATGTATTCTTTCTTTTTACGTCTTGCTTACTTAGTTTGAATACTTGTCTGATTTTCTTATAAAAGAGCCATTCAAAAATAGCCGTTTTGTATGCTCCCGTTGCTTCATTTAATGCTTCAGACGTTTTCTGTGCAGTGATGTTGACGTCCTGCTTTTCTGCTACTCTGCCGCTTGGCCCACTGACACAGCAGACTGTATCTTTTACCTAACACCTGAAAAGGTATTTTCTGCAGGCTGCTTTAGTCCTATCCTTAGCTTCTTCAATACGCTTCTTCGATTTGGACTAAGGATGAATATGGAAGTATTGGGACTATCACTTTGTCAACGGCTATAAGCCTTTCTTCATTTGTTGCTGTTCCTCTCTTCATCAGATCTTCAATCTTTGATGTTGACTAGAGGAACACTACGATTATGGTCATTGTGACATAATCGTTGTGTGTTGTCTTTGCACAGCGTGATTTAGACTTCATCGTAGAGCACACTATGATTTCTCTTAAGCTCTCGGTAGACTATAATTCCTTGCTTGCTTGTCTTGCAGACTTCACACTTCTGATAGTACTCTGCGATTCCCAACTTGGCTCGGCAGATGCTTTTCAACTTTATGACTCTCAGTGTGGCTTCTAAGGCAGACTATGATTCTTTGATGCTTTCACTTGGGCTCGACGTTTCTTGCCTTGGCCTCTGCAGACTTGATTCTTCGGCAGACTCCTATTTTGAATATCTTCACTTAAGCTCCACATTTTCTGCCTTAACTTTTGTAGGCTTGAATCTTTTGGCAGACTACGATTCTTATATGGTCATTCAAGCTCCATGAGTCCTGCCTTGTCTTCTGCAGACTTGAATCCATTTGGCAGACTACGATTCCGAATCTCTTTGTTTAAGCTCCACGATTCTGCCTTGTCTTTCGAATGCTGTCTTTAACAGACTACGATTCTATCAAGACTTTAACTTTTACAGCTCAAATAGATCAACCTAACAAGTTTGATCTTTTCTTCTATACATTCATTTACATAAATGATAAACGTTAAAGCTCAGATCAACCTAACATGTTTGATCTATCATCTAAGTCCTTGTACAATAATTCTCTTAAGGACTATACACCTAAGCATTTATATTTACTTTCAATATCAAATCTGAATATGCAATTACCAACAATCTCCCCTATTTGATGTTGACATAATCAAGGAGATTTAGATCATAGCATCATTTTCTAAATGCATAATGTTAGAAAGTAAATATAGCTTAGTGTTTCAGTGAGAAACTGAAATTTCTAGAGAATAAGCATGAATTTATTGATTTTTAAAGAGATATTACATTCAAGCATAAAAACATCAATACAAAATTAAGTTTAGGCTTATCTCTATTTTCTTTGTCTCTTGCTCCTCGAAGACTCAGCAGCTCTCATCCTTCTGGTTTGCTCATATCTCTATTCAATGTCTTCTAGCTCATATCTGGACTGTGCAGAAGTAATGCCTTGTGAGTCAGAATCTTGACCTTGATGTCTTTGAAGAGGTATTCCCACTGGAGGCTGCTGCTGATACTGATCAAATCGTGGAGTTTGAACATTTGGACTCCTGGAGTTGCCACCCGACGATTAACCAGTATTCGTTTGCCTCTGCCTTCCCTGCTGCGGAGGTGGTTGAATATGTGTTTGTGTCTACCTCGGTCTTCCACCTCTGCTTGCCTCTCCTTGCCCAATCTTCTCCCCCTTTATGTCATCATCAAGGGTTCGAATATCACCTGAGATTCGTCTGACGCCGTCTACCAGGGCATGCATTTGAGTTTTTTGTTGAGAAATGTCACTGGTTTGTTTAGCACCTAAAGCCTCAGTGACCCTTTTTTGTTGCTGAAGCATTTTCACGGCATCGTTGTTCTGGGAGATTTGAGCAGCACTGCATTCTTAGAATTGGTTCAAAGCGATACGCAGTGCTGAAATCTGTTCTGCCATTAGCTCATTTTGAGTTTGCTGATTCTTTTGCATTAGCAGCAAGGCTTCTTTCTGCTTCTTGGCCTCAGCAAAATGAATAACATCTCTTGCCTTGATGCTTTCAGCCATTTCTCTGAAGATCGCCCTCAATAATTTAGTCAGTTCCGTTCCCAAATGTCCTGGCAGAGTCTTGACCGAGTCAAGAATGTTGTTGAATCTATGGTGAAGAGCAAGAGAATGTTCTTCAAAGACCTTTTTAGACTCTGACCCTATTTGACTCAGTGTGGCAGTCAGCTCCTCCTTTGTTGGCATGAGAGCCAATTCATCTAGAATTTGTTGTGTTTCTGGAGGAGGAGGAGGAGTAGTTGTAGTGTGTTCACGTTTTCGTGACAAACTTGCAAGAGCAAGAGTCATGTCAAAGTATTCATTGTTCGAGGAAGATGGAACATCTGCTTGGGTTAGAGGGTTAGGTGTTTGCTGTATTGGAGAATTATTTGGCTCAGATGTATGTGTTTGTGTCTCTTTGAGTTGTTCTGGACACTCTACGATTTCTTCTTCGGATTGATCAGCATGCCCGAATCGTAGTCTATCATCAAAGGTTGGTGTTTCACTGATTGAGTTTGCAAGCATTTCCTTGACAACTCGTGTGATGTGCTCAATTATTATTGGATGGTTAACGGGCCGCTCGTCGAAGATGAGTTGGTTATTTGGTTCATTAGTCATAGAGTTTTGGGAGTTTGTGACTGGAAACTGATTTAGCATTACTTCATCCAGATTCTCCACCACATCACTTTCAACATCCTTCATTACAGCATCAGCAGATATTACAGTTTCTTCATGGATTGGGGAGACTACGTTTTTTTTGATAACTGGTAGCTCCCCCTCAATTTCTGCATTCTCTGACTCCCCCTCAGCTGTAGCATTCTCTTGATTCTGAGCTTCTAGAGTTTCTTCTTCCTGTGGCTCAGTAATCTGTTTATCCTTCTCATCAGCTCTTTTTCTGTCCTCTTCCCTCAATACTTCCTCATTGATAAGAATGTATTTCTTGACTAATGTCCTCTTCCTCTTGAGCATGACTGCATCTTCAGAACCTTCTTCAGCTTTAGTCCTGTTTGTCTGTTCAGGATGAGAAGCTGTTGCAACATCTTCTTCCATACTAGCAGCCCGCATTGATTCTACGATTGGTGAAGACTCCTCAATCATGGTAAGTGTAGGCTTCCTTGGTCTGTGACTGCGTTTCTTCTTCTTTTGAGCCTCAGCACTTCTTTCAGCCATGTCCTTACTTGTTTCCCTCTTCTTCTTCTTCTCCTTCTCTTTCAGAGTCTCCTCTGATGCTTGAGCTGCCTCAGGAGTAATGGCTCTTTCAGTCATTGAGCCACTAAACTCCATTTCAGCATCAGGGCATGCTTGAGATGCATCAGTGGTCGGGTCTTGGGATTCCTCAGCCACTGTTATACCTTCATTCATTTTCTTCTTTCCTTTGCTTTTTCCGACCAAAGCTTCATCATTTTCTTGATTCATTTCTTCTTCTTCTTCCTCCATGGCTTCCCTTATAGCAGATGAAGTTGCAGCTTTCATCTTTATGTTCTCTGCTGGGTTTCTCTTCCAGTTCTGAAACAATTGCTGGGTTATCTTTTTGTTGGAGATAATGGAGACACCTTCCTTATCTTCAATTTTGTCACCCAGTGTAGCTTCCAGTATCATACTGATGAATCTTCCATAAGGCATCTTTGCAGTGCTCTTGGTCTTCTTGGAACTGTTCATCCATGTCCCAAACCACTCCATCAGTAAAGCTCTATAATTGAGTTGAACTTTTAATCGAATAGCTGTCATGAGCTTCAGTAGCTTCTCATTGATAGTATCGTGGCTCGAGCTCTTGCAACATATGCACTTTCCAACAATTTCAGCAAGAAATTCATATTCTTGTGGAAACTCCTTCTTCTTGTAGCCACTTTTTCCTTCAGTTTTGTTGTGCTTCAGCTTCTTTAGACCTTCATGGAAATCAATTTTCTCCAGTGATGAAAGTCCTTTGTTGACGAAACCTAGGGCTAGGTTTATGCTTTCTGATGTGAACCTAATCAGCTCGCCCTTGACTTTGGTGAGGATGGAGTTTCCTTCAACAACTCCATTGATGTAGAATTCTTTCACCAATTTTGAGAAGATCAGAGTGTTGGGGTTGAGAGGATCTTCAAGTCCAGCTTCTTTTAGCAGAGAGAGAACTTTATGAACTTCTGGACTGGCATCCTCAAACCCATCAAAGCATAGCTGAAATCCCAAAACAATTCTGGAATCATCCATTGTTATAGATTGATTTTCCTGAAATGAACTTACTTGGCTTAGCTTTATGAAACTTAGGGTTTCGTTTGAGAGAGAGAGAGAGAAAGATAGTCTTTTGAAATTCAAAGATGAATTGACATATGACAGTTTAAAATTGTTTTAAACACTTCCCTCCATATGTTCAGTGTCGTGGGACACGTGTCGGATTCTGCAGAACTCCACGATTTTAATCCATGTGGAAATCTCTGTTCTGCCCTTATCTCCCCCTGAGCTAGTGTGCCCTTGTGAGAAGACTACGAATGTCCAGATCCACTCCACGATTGTTGAGTTCGATTCTTTGCTCGCTTCTTTATCATTGACTCTACGGCTTTCTGTAATGCCTTCAGAAATGGCAAATCTTCTAGATTAAGGTTGTTCAGGAAGGGCCAACCTCTTAGCTTGACACTAAGGATCAGGTTTGTCCCTGAGATGCTTATCAAAAGGGTTGCTTGGCTTGTTGTTGCTATCACAGTGAGCCTTTATGTCTAAACTGGATCACTCCACGATCGTGGTTCCTCTTAGTCATCTCTACGATTTTGACTTAGCCTTTACATCTGTAAGGTTAGCACCATCTAGAGCATGGAATTTATGGTTGCAAATGTAACATACCTAACTCACTTATTAGTTTATTAAATCTGGATTCATCTATGGGTTTTGTAAACACATCAACAAGTTGATTTTCAGTAGGGATGTATTGCAAGGATATTGTCCCATTTTGAACATGATCCCTAATAAAATGATATCTTATTTCTATATGCTTGGTCCTAGAATGCATGACAGGATTGTTTGTTATTGCTATAGCACTTGTGTTATCACAGTGTATGGGTATAGATTTGAAATCAAACCCATAATCTGCTAGCTGATTCTTCATCTAAAGGATTTGAGCACAACAACTACCAGCAGCAATATATTCAGCTTCTGCTGTTGAAGTTGATACTGAGTTTTGCTTCTTGCTGAACCAGGACACTAGTCTATTGCCTAGTAGTTGACAAGTGCCACTGGTACTTTTTCTATCTATTTTGCATCCTGCAAAGTCAGCATCTGAATATCCTGTCAGTTCAAATGAGGACTCTTTGTGATACCATAGACCCAAATAGGGTGTACCTTTAAGATACCTGAAAATCCTTTTTACAGCAGTTAAGTGTGATTCCTTAGGATTAGCTTGAAATCTAGCACATATACATGTTGCAAACATTATATCTGGTCTACTGGCAGTTAAGTAGAGAAGAGAGCCTATCATACCTCTGTATTGAGTAATATCAATACATTTACCTTTCTCATCTTTGTCAAGCTTAGTTACTAGAGCAATTGGTATTTTCATGGGAGTAGCTGATTCCATGCCATATTTCTTGAGTAAGTCTTTAATGTACTTGGCTTGGCTTATGAAAATTCCTTCATAAGTTTGTTTTACTTGTAGTCCAAGGAAGAAGTTCAGCTCACCCATCATGCTCATTTCAAACTTGCTCTGCATAAGCTTGGCAAATCTCTTGCACAGATTTTCATCAGTAGAACCAAAGATAATATCATCTACATATATTTGAACTAGTAAGACTTTATCTTTGTGTTTCCTAAGGAATAGTGTAGTGTTTACTCTACCTCTAGTGAATTCTTTTTCAATAAGAAAGTTTGTTAATGTTTCATACCATGCTCTAGGTGCTTGTTTAAGCCCATATAAGGCTTTATCTAATCTATAGACATAATCAGAGAGGATTGTATTGACAAAACCTGGGGGTTGCTCCACGTAGACTTCTTCTTGAAGTTCACCATTTAGGAATGCACTCTTGACATCCATCTGGAATACTTTGAACTTTATGTGAGCAGCAAATGCAAGGAACATTCTGATAGCTTCAAGTCTAGCCACTGGTGCAAAGGTCTCATCGTAGTTTATGCCTTCTTCTGAGAATAACCTTTGGCCACCAGTCTTGCTTTGTTTCTAGTGATCACCCCATCTTCATCCATTTTATTTCTGAAGACCCATTTGGTGCCGATAACTGGGTGATTCTTTGGTCTTTGAACTAATCTCCAGACTTTGCTTCTTTCAAATTGATTAAGTTCCTCTTGCTTGGCTTCAATCCAGCTTGCGTCTAGCATGGCATCTTCAATCTTCTTGGGTTCTATTTGAGATAGAAAACTCAAATAGAAGCATTCATTCTGAGTTGCAGATCTTGTTCTTATTCTGTCAGTTGGATCACCAATGATTAAATCTTGAGTGTGATCTCTTGCCCACCTGTTCCCTGTTAGAACATCAGTTCTGGTGCCTTCTTGTCTGAACTCCTCAAGATTGACTTCTGGTTCTTGTTGTTCAGAATCGTTGTTTGGTTCAGCTCTATCTACGATTTCTTCTTCGAACACTATGATTCTTTCTTCGGGAACTACTGTCGTAGTGTTGGGCTAGACCACTTCATTCGTAGTGTCAGTATCGTCGATCGTAGTGTCTGGTGGTGCAGACTTATCCGAGTCTTTTTCATCGAAGATGATGTTGATTAAGACTTCAACACTTAATGTCTTCTTGTTGAACACTCTATATGCTTTGCTGTCTGTGGAATAACCAAGGAAGATTCCTTCATCTGACTTAGGTTAGAACTTAGTCAGATATTGCTTTCCACTGTTGAGAATGTAGCATGAACAATCGAACACATGGAAGTAACTGACATTTGGCTTTCTTCCTTTCCACAGCTCATAGGGAGTCTTCTTTAGCGTAAAGTGTACAAAAGATCTGTTCTGTGTGTAGCATGCAGTGTTGATGGCTTCTGCCCAAAAATATTCAGGCAGATGAGCTGCTGTAAGTAGAGTTCTCCTGGCTTCTATAAGTGTTCTGTTCTTCCTTTTAGCTACTCCATTTTGCTGAGGAGTTCGTGGTGCTAAGAAGTTGTGACTGATGCCATTGTCTGCACAGAACTGGTTCATTTCTGAGAAGTTGAACTCTCTGCCATGATCGCTCCTAATAGCCTTAATAGTCTCTCCTTTTTCATTCATCACCAGTTTGAACATCTTTATCAGTTGGAAGCTTGTCTCATTTTTTGAGTTAAGAAAGATCACTCATGTGTATCTGGTGTAGTCATCCACTACGACCAGTGAGTATCTCTTTCCACCTAGGCTCACAGTTGGAATTGGCCCAAAGAGATCCATATGTAGTAACTGTAGGGGCCTGTCAATTGAGTTGACTTCTTTGCCTTTGAATGAGCTTTTTGTTTGCTTTCCTAGCTGGCATGCATTGCATGGTCTTTCTTTGATGAAGTTGAACTTGGGTAATCCTGCTACCAGATCTTTGGAGGCCAGTTTAGACATACTCTTGAAGTTGAGATGAGACAATCTTCTATGCTAAAGCCAACTTATTTCTTCAGTGGCTTTAGCAAGGAAGCATACTGTCTCATCAGTACTGAGCTGAGCAAGATTGACAATGTATACATTTCCTTCTCTTGTTCCTATCAGCTTGATAGAGGTTGTCTCCAGATCTCTGACTTAACATTGATTGTTGAGGAAGGTAACTAGATGGCCTTTATCGCAGAGTTAGCTAATGCTAAGAAGATTGTGCTTTAGACCATCAACATAGGCCACTTTGCTGAAGGACACTGCACCATTTCTAACTGAACCATAGCCTCTTGTCTTGCCAGAGCTGTTATCTCCAAAGATAACTATTGGTCCCTCCTTCTCTGTGTAATTTGACATGAGGGCTTTATTTCCGGTCATATGCCTTGAGCAACCACTGTCCAGATACCATGTGGTAGTCGTGGTGCACATTTCCTGTAAACATATTCAGCTTTCATTTTGGTACCCAGACTAGCATAGGTCCTGCAATGTTAGTACCCTTAGGAACCCAAATTTGCTTGACTTTGGGTCTTCCATGCACAGTATTATGAAAGCATGATGCAATTTTATGACCAAATCTTCCACATGCAAAACATCCAACATAATTTATATTTGTGTGTGTGTGTGGATGCTTTCTCCAATTGGATTTATGTGGATATTTGTTGACTTTACCCTTAAATTGCATCTTCCTTTTCCATGCAGCCCTGGAGTTCATGTTCTGTGATGAGTGAGTCTCAACACCACGATTCATTCCAAGTTAATTGGTGGAGTCAGTTTTACTTGACTCTACGATTCGTCGAGGTCGGACAGTGGTGACTGAATTACTCTTCAATTTTCTGAATCCTAAGCCAGCATGAGATCTGTAGTGTTTAGGAACACGTCTTGGTTCAGAAGAGCAAGGTTGCACTGGTTCATCCTTTTGTGTGGACTTAACGAATGTAATACTTCTATTTAAGTTAGAAGCATTACTTACATTAGTCTCTTTTATCTTTTCCACACAAGGTTCTGAGGTTGATTCCCCAAACCCTAAGCCTGTTCTATCAGAGACACTTCTCTGATTGGATATCAGGGAGTCCATGGATGAAGAAGATCTATTCCATGTAGAGATAGTCTTTTCTAGCTCCTCAATCTTAGAGGTTAGATCTGACTCTCTCTGTATGGTCAGTTCATTTGTCTCTCTTAGGATTTTATTTTCATCTTCAAGTTTAAAGAGAGAGTTAAAATTTAGTAGAGCTACTTCCAGCTCTTTCTGAACCTTTTATTTCTCCTTTTGAAGATCAGTATAATCTTTAGATAGAACTTTTAGCCACTTCATATGTTGATATAGATCAGTTGACATATCACGAATGCCAGTTCTTAAATCATCAATGTCTATATCAGGAGAGTTAAAGTCAAATACCTTGTCTATGATTGCTTCAGCATCTTTCCTTCTTAGTGCATTTTTGGCCATTAGACATAGGTTGGCTTTCTGAGGTGCTTCATCATCTTCAGACTCAGTGTTAGTGTCATTGTCTGAATCACTCCATGAACTTCCAGCTACAAGCCCTTTGTCTTTCTTCTTATTCTTTCTGTAGCCTTTGAGCTCCTTCTTTTGATTTGACTTTCTCTTCAGCTCTTCCCTGATAGGCTTGTTGCAGTTGGCAATGAAATGCCCAAGCTTTTTGCAGTTATAGCATAGGTCATTGATCTGCTCTTGACTGCTGCTGTTGTTGAACTTCTTAGGTTTGCTGCTTCTGCCTTTGAGCATAAGTCTTTTGAATCTTCTGTCCAGCATTGTAGCTTCATCATCATTAAAGTCATCCTCTTCATTAGAGTCAGACTGATCTTCCACCTGTGCCTTGGAGATCTCTTCCTTTACTTTGAGAGAAACTCTTTTGTCCTTCTTTCTTCCTTCTGATAGAGTTTCTGCTTGTTGAGTCCGTTCAAGCTCGTATGTAAGAAGGTTTTCGTAGAGCTGTTGAACTGTCATTTCATGCAGATTCTTTGATTCTCTGATTGCAGTGGTCTTAGCATCCCATCTTCTTGGCAAAGACCTCATGAACTTGATGACTAGATCTTTATTTAGATAGGTCTTTCCATAGGCTCTGAGAGAGTTGAGCAGTGTAATGAATCTTTCATAAGTGGAAGTGACATTCTCTCCTGAGACATGAGCAAACATCTCATACTGTTGAGTCAGTAGAGATTGCTTGTTTTCTCTGACTTCTTCAGTTCCTTCATGCATGATGAGTAATGCTTCCCAGACTTCCTTTGCAGTTTTGCAGTTAACCACGTTCTCAAACAGACTGTCTTCTAAGGACTGGAACAAGATGTTCTTAGCCTTCTTGTCAAGCTGAACATCTTTCTTCTCATTTTCAATCCATTCAGATTTGACCTTGACCAGCATGTTGTCTGGATTTTCTAGAGTTGGTGCAAGCCTTCTTGGAATATAGGGCCCGTTCAGAACAGTTTCAAATAGATCATCATCTATTGAATCTATGTACGCCTGCATCCGAACTTTCCAGTTTACGAATTTATCTTTGTTGCACATAGGTGGTTTGCTTCCTCCACCTGTCTTGGTTTCGCTTATCAGTTTTTCCATAGGATCCTCTCAAGCTTGTATGCTTAGATATGAGAACCTGCTTTGATACCAATTGTTAGTTTCCAAAAGCACGTTAGTTATCTAGAAAGGGGGGTTGAATAGATATTTCAAAATTATTTTTTTAAAATACTTAGTCAGTATTGGTGATACTGACTGCAGCGGAATATATATTTTATTCCCCTTCAAGATAATGCAGTTAAGGCGAGATAAACAGTTATAGCAGTTATAACAGATATAGCAGTTATAGCAGTTAACGAGAGACAATGAGACACAGGGATTTAAGTGGTTCAGAGCCAACGCGACTCCTAATCCACTCTTTTACTCCACGAGTAGGAAATCCACTAAGGATGTCTTCTTACAGCTGGATCACTTAGATCCCTTCAAGGCCAGCAGCCCTGGAACTTCACTTAGTTCACTTTTGAACTCTTCAAGTCCTTTGACTTGGATCTGCTCTTAGTTCACTTCTGAACTCCTCAAGTCCTTTGACTTGGATCTGCTCTTAGTTCACTTTTGAACTCTTCAAGTCCTTTAACTTGGATCTTCACTTAGTTCACTTCTGAACTTCTTCAAGTCCTCTTACTTGGTACCTCACTTGGATAGGCAGTTGATAGTTTGAGGTGTGCTACTCAGTTGCAGTTCAACTTCTATCTTTCAAAGGACTGAGTAGCGAAGCAAGCATTCTTCAGTATGGTAGTGTTGCTCGTTGAGTGTTCTTGAGCTTTTTCAATGTATTCTTTCTTTTTGCGTCTTGCTTACTTAGTCTGAATCCTTGTTTGGTTTCCTTATAAAAGAGCCATTCAAAAATAGCCGTTTTGAATGTTCCTGTTGCTTCATTTAATTCTTCAGACGTTTTCTGTGCAGTTATGTTGACGTCTTACTTTTCTGCTGCTCTGCCACCTGGCCCACTGACACAGCAGACTGTATCTTTCACCTAACACCTGAAAAGGTGTTTTTTACAGGCTGCTTTAGTCCTATCCTTAGCTTCTTCAATACGCTTCTTCGATTTGGACTAAGGATGAATATGGAAGTATTGGGACTATCACTTTGTCAACGGCTATAAGCCTTTCTTCATTTGTTGCTCTTCCTCCCTTCATCAGATCTTCAATCTTTGATGTTGACTGGAGAAACACTATGATTATGGTCATTGTGACATAATCGTTATGTGTTGGCTTTGCACAGTGTGATTAGACTTCTTCGTAGAGCACACTACGATTTCTCTTAAGCTCTCGGTAGACTACGATTCCTTGCTTGCTTGTCTTGCAGACTTCACACTTCTGATAGAACTCTGCGATTCCCAACTTGGCTCGGCAGATGCTTTTCAACTTTATGACTCTCAGTGTGGCTTCTAAGGCAGACTACGATTCTTTGATGCTTTCACTTGAGCTCGACATTTCTTGCCTTGGTCTCTGCAGACTTGATTCTTCGGCACTCCTATTTTGAATATCTTCACTTAAGCTCCACGTTTTCTGCCTTAACTTCTGTAGGCTTGAATCTCTTGGCAGACTACGATTCTTATATGGTCATTCAAGCTCCATGAGTCCTGCCTTGTCTTCTGCAGACTTGAATCCCTTCAGCAGACTACGATTCCGAATCTCTTCGTTTAAGCTCCACGAATCTGCCTTGTCTTTCGAATGCTGTCTTTGACAAACTACGATTCTGTCAAGACTTTAACTTTTACAACTCAAATAGATCAACCTAACAAGTTTGATCTTTTCTTCTATACATTCATTTACATAAATGATAAACATTAAAGCTCAGATCAACCTAACATGTTTGATCTATCATCTAAGTCCTTGTACAATTATTCTCTTAAGGACTGTACACTTAAGCATTTATATTTACTTTCAATATCAAATCTGAATATGCAATTTCCAACAGTTTGTGCTGAGGACGGCGCTGAAGCGCCAGTTTTGCATATTTGAAAAGTCATTGGCGCTGCAGCACCAGTTTTGGCTTGCTAGGCGGCGCAGCAGCACCAGCCCTGCAGAATGCTTAGGCAAGAAATTTTCAGGAAATGTTTTCTTACCTTATTTGATTCAAACTTGCATAACTTATTCATTTTACATCCAAATAAGTTGAAACCAATTTCATTATCTCATAAACTTGTATATCTTCAATATATGATATCTTGCACAATTTTTTAAATTATTTAATTAATTAAGTTTATTACTTTTCCATGCTAGGGTTTGTATATCGACAGATTTTACGGAAAATTCCGCTACGGGTTCGTTTTATGTCCGATTACTATGATTCCACTTGGGTTATGTCCGTATTTCATAGAGGTTCAACATAACATTATCGGATCATATGTAAGGCTTACAAATTTTATGACTCATAACAACATATCTTATGCTTACAAGTGTTTAACTAGGTTTCAAGCTAAACATGCATTTTAACTATACTAACTTAACTTGACAAGCATAAAAGAAGTATGTTAGTGATTCTACCTTTTGATGGCTTTCTTCCTCTTAGCTAAGAATCTTGAGTAGGCTTCCACTTTGTTTCCTTGAACCACTAGCTAGCAAGAACTCCTCTCGGTTTCTCTTCTTTTCTCTCAATTCTCTCTAGCTCTCTATAGCTCTACACTTAGCAAATGAAAAGGCAAACTCTTAACACCAACACAAGTCCTCTATTTATAAACAAGCTGCTATTATCCTCCAATTGTCATTACACAAAGGGCAAAGAAGGGAGTTGGTGACTAACTCCACCAACTACTACTATTCATTGTACCCTTAGCCATTGGGCTAATCATCATTGTCATTGCATGGGCTAGCTTGTGAGCTTAAACAAGCTTAAAAATTAGCATTCTAAGGGTCATGGAAGGGGTCTATTGCACCATGTCACATTTTAATTCCTACCTTGTTCATAATGCTAGCATACATGTCCCTTATACACACACACACACACACACACAGAGATATATATATATATATATATATATAAATACCTCTATTATACACTCATATACATATATATGTATACATGTATCCATCATCATATATTACATATTTGGCCATATCAAGCTAAATCTAATTGAGCTAGGCACACACTAAAGCACATGGACCATAGTATTAACCTAGCACATAAATAGATTGGGCCACATCTCCTAACTCTTATAACATGTCATATTAATGTTGTAATACCCGAGAATTTTTGAATATTATTAAATGAATATATAAATGGAAATGAATATTTATTCTAATATAAATGTTTATGTGATGGGTTAACTCAATTGTTTCAAATTGAATATATAATAATTGAGGAAGAATGTGGAGTTTCTGTTAAATTCGTTAAAATGCCTTGTGTGGTACAAAAATAGAAACAATAATGAGCTTAATTAAGCTTAAGTGATAAGCCTTGTGTGGCCTAATTAATTTTATAAACTAGTTGCATCATTGAATTAATAATGTATTGGACTTAAGATATATCCAAGCCCAACCACATTAATGTGATATGATAAAAATTAAGAGATGTGGCCCAATCAATTTATGTGCTAGATTAAATACTAGGGTCCATGTGCTTTAGTATGCTTAGCCCAATTGATTTAATTGATGTGGCCCAATGTGTAATGTATGATGATAGGAATATGTATATATATACATGTAGACATATATGTATGTAGTTGTATAATAGAGGTTGTAAAATGAGGTGTGACATTGGAATGTGAATAATTATTATATAACACTATATGATAAAAGTGAGCTTAATTTATGTAAATTACTAAGTGGTATGAAAGAGTTTTATGTGACCCCATGATGTGTGTGGGAGTAATTAAATGGGTATTTTAAACCTATGAGGGAAAATGACCTTGACTAAATAAATAATTATTATTAAATGACTATTTTAATAGAATTTGAAATAATGAGTTTTATGGAAAATAATACCCAACTAAATTATTCTAGTCTAATGTGAATATTATTTGCACTAAACCAATGTACATGGATTATATAATTCTATGTGTATTATATGAGTGGGTGGATATGTATGCTCATTTGTGGGCAAATAATAAAATAAACTCTTGTATGCTAATAATATGGAATGCTGAGTATTGTGTCCCATATTGAGTGCCCAATTGCCCCCCCTATTTCTCATTTTCATGTGTCTCACAAAGGCTAGAAGCTACTCCCTCTTTTTCTCCCAAGCTCCATCCTAGCTAATGATCAATGGGGGAGTGGCCTTCATGATTCAATTCACCAACTATCTATTACCCATTGATTTCTTCTTTTGATTCATGATGTAAAGCTTTGGTATGGATTTTCATTTTTCCTATAAATGGGAGCTTTCTCTTCTCAATTTGGTTGTTAGAAATCTGAAATTAGTTCAAGAGGAGTGAGAGTATTGTTGAGTAATCTGCAAATTGAAGCTAGAGTAGCATTTCAACTTCACAAGAGGTAATACCCCTTTATATGTCCATAGAATTCAAGTTTTACATGTTTTTAGAAATACCTTGAAATACTTGCTTTAATGTCCAAATTGATGAGCTAAGTTAGTTAGAACCATGCTATGTATGTTGTATAGTAAATTTATGGAGTTTATACATAGTGGGTATTCTTAAATTTGCTGTTTGATTGTAATTTGGGAAAGTTAGTTTGCAGCAGGGGAAAGAATTTTCGAACTGGTATGGCTATGCCCGCCCCGGCGGGCCTCCTATAAGCCAAAGTGCCGCCCCGGCGGGGGGTGGCCAGGGAACCAAGAATGGGTTGTTAATTTCTCAAACCTAGTAACCTAACCTAACTTAACTTAAGAACTTACATGATCCTTAAACATGTTCCAATGCGTATTTCATGATGTGTTAGTAGATTAGAGTTTGAGTTATAACCTTTTGAAAGAAAAGTTGAAGGACGAAGACCATGTTTATAAAACCTTACTCCTTTTTTAAAATCTAATCTTTTTAGCATGTTTTCGCAACTTAGTTAGTTTTATGAATACATATGAAATGTGAAATCAAGATACCTTACATGCTTAACTTGTTGGTCATGAGATTTTAGTATTTGAAAACCAATTAAGTTGAAAACTCTACAACTTGTATTGTGAACTATGGAACAAACTATGATAAGAGACTTTATGCCTCTAGAGATAACCGACATATTCACACATCTAGTTAGACACGTTATAAACTACACAAGCATGAACTAAAAGAGTTTCTAAGTAGAGGGTTATACAACTGAGTCTAATACATGCAATCATGCGTAGAAAGAGGTTGTTTGGCAATGTTACATGGTTTAATGAGTACTATGGTTAGTCGTTGACATAATAAGCTTTCTTGGCTTTGTAAAATGAATACTTATGAATAGAGCTACCCATTGTTGAAAGTAAATAGAAAAGACCAAACCTAGTTTAAAAGTTCCTCAACATGTATGTATTAATGCTTTAAGACTATAATACATGGCTCAAGCAATGTTTTAAGTGTTCAAGCATATAGTAACCTTATGGAACTAAGTTTTGCCAAGGTATTTCTAAGGTTATACATCTATGATTTTAAATGTGTCGAATACATAGATAAACATATGTGTAATAAAAGTATGTTGATATAAAGCAATGATTAGAAACTATGTTATTTGACTTCATGGTGATTTATAAACTAAACTTTTGTGCTATAAGTATGCAAGATGTATAATGAAGTATGTAAAGAGTGTACAACTAAGTTAGACGTTTATGTATGCGTTTAAACTTACATATCATGTATGGGTATAAGTAACTAATGAATATCCTATACGCATGACTATATTACAATAGGGATTCAAAAAGTGTTGATTTATTTAACGTGAATAAACTACGCATAAGGCAAGTATCCTATCCTTGTGTTTACGTTATTCGAGGAATGTTGTAAGCAAGTTCCTAACTCTACTCTTTATTGAGCATTCATTTAGCTTGTGTTATTATTGTCATACAAGTAAGCTTTAGAGATTGGAATTCAATTATTATGAATCATATACTTCGTGGATAAGATAAAAGTCGATTTATATTCTTCGAACTTTAAATTTTGAGATTGAACTTATAATTATTATGATCTATGCCATTTGATTTGACTAGACTTATATTGTTGAAAAGCGACCCAAACCAATTGATTGGTACGGGATCATGTGTTTGACTGAGATGAACAACCTTCTTTGAAGGAAAAATATATTTGTCGGGAGACCGACGTGCACACACTTTAGTACGATTGAACGATATGCATACCGTAGGGTAATTTAGGCTGATCACCTGTTGTACTTGTTTTTGATTGGGTTATCAGTATATTACTGTTAATTCTAGTAGAAGTTCATAGTCCTTAGTGACTGCTCAATATTCAGTTATCTTGAAGTCTTAAATTGATTTAGTATCGAATCATATTGATATTATTCTGTCCTTAGCGACTGTTATTGAGAACTGTTGATATTCTTGCTATCCTTGAACTATCATACCTTGCTATACCCTTTTTGAGATTTGAGAATAATATTACTCACCCTTATTGTATATTACTTGCTGAGCAATTTTTGCTCATTCTTGCTTTTCCTAAAAACATTTCAGTTAAGGCAGAGCAGGGTGGACCTTCGGGCGTTGATAAGGACAAGGGCAAGGGCAAGGCTACTGACTAGATTGTCTATTTTTATGTTTTAAATATTATAATGTTGTATTAAGTTGATGTAGTAAGATTGGAGTTGACTATGTTTAAGCTTAAGTTAGATTATGTAATAAGTCTGTATTGGATATTATTATGTAATCTATTAAGTACTGTGGGTTGCGAGACTTGGAGGAATAATTATAATAAATCATTGTAAATTATTCTAGATTAGATTTTTCACTGTGATTGTGTGATTTTAGTTATTATTGTATTACCATGAGAATGTGACGAACCGAATTCGAGTGACCAAGTGGCGGTTCGAATTTGAGGGCATCACAGGTTGGTATCAAAGCTGTAGTTATAAATCTTAGGAGCGAGTGCCCTTAGATTATAACTTAGAAGAAGTTAGAAAGGGATAGAACTCACATAGAGTTTTCCCTAGAGCGAGACTTAGCGTGTTATGAAATATAACTTCATTCTATACAATGAACTTATGTTTTATTTAACCTTCTAATGGAGTTGCTGTTTGTTTGTCTTGTGTTTGTGATTGTAGGATGACAGACACAGGTGTACCTAGTAGAGTGGCCGAGGAGGAGCCTAGAGATATACATATAGTATACGAGGCACCTTTAGAGGTTGTGCCAGTGCAGGCTGTTGCACCATCTGAGTTTGACGACGAGGATAAGATCGAGGTGGAGTTTGACCCCGAGGAGGAGCCTATAGAAGACGAGCCTGTTGAGGACGAGCCTGTTGAGGACGAGCCCATGGAGGACTCCTACGAGCCTAACCTAGAGGAGCATATGCTGGGAGAGTACGAGGAGCGTATTCTGGAGTTGGAATGCAGAGTCCAGGAGCTGGAGGCCGAGGCCGAGGAGAGAGAGTCTGAGTTCCAGAAGCTGAGGGACGAAGACCACCAAAGGAAGTTAGCCAGGCAGGAGTTAGATTGCATATCGTAGGGAGGCAGGGATCCAGATGGGAACCTTATTCCATAGGTCAGTGGCGAGAAATGTAGATCTGGCAGGGAAGCTGGAAGAAGTAGAACAGAGAGAATTGAGCGAGAAGACTGAGAAAGAAGCACTCCGTACTCAGCTAGAGTTGGAGGTTATGGATGGGATCCACTTCGAGGAGAAGTGGGAAGCGGCTAACGAGAGAGCTGATGACCTAGAGGATGAGGTCAGATGCAAGAAGAGGAAGATGAACAAGATGGGGTACGTGTTCCGTTCGGCTTTCGAGAGGGTGATTGATGGTGTATACCACTACCTAGCGGAGCAGGGATAGACCCTACATACTTTGAGCCGAGAGTTGATGGCGTACATAGCGCAGATCGAGTACAAGAGCGCTGTGGAGCGTGGGATGATGGGATGAGACCCTTAGCAAGACTAGCAGTAGCTTTAGTGGTTTTCTTTTGTGATGTACATGTTATGTTGAAATCCCAACTTATTGTGTAAAGTGTGGGATAGTTATGTAAATCCTGAGGAAGCTTTTGTTAGAGGGGTAGTATGATAGTATAGTAGTATTCCCCGTCTTTTGTGATATTAGGGGATATGTGATACCATTTATAGAAATATGCTAGGAAAAATCATGTAATGAAATGATTTGGCATATGAATATAAATGAAGTTTATTTCAAAAACGTGTTATAAATTTATTCTTTTAGTATTAAAAGAAATACTTAAGTAATATACTTGAATAATAATAGAATGAAAATTTGTGATGCAGATAATGGCACCAAGACGTAGATTGACTGCACCCGAGGAATCAGTTAATGACGAGAGATAACAAGTAGACCAGATCTAGAAGCTAGTTGATCTGTTAGTAGAAGCTCTTAGGGGAAGGAACAACGAACCCGTTCGTCCAATCCCTCAGGCTGTGCTAGTAACAACTTTAAAATACTTTAGAAGTGTAGGACCCCCAGAGTTCGAGGGAACTACTAACCCAATAGTTGCGCAAACCTGGATCAAGGAAATCGAGAAGGCTTTCACTATAGCTCATGTGGGTGAAGACCAGAAGACAGTATTTGCGACGTACATGATGAGAGGAAAGGCGAACTACTGGTGGGAGACAAATCAGCAGAGAGTTGGAGAAGGGACAATAACATGGGATAGATTTAAAACGTTGTTTTTCGAGAACTACTTCCCGAAAAGCATGAAGAATAGAATGGAGGTAAAGTTCTTAGAACTGAAAAAAGGTGACATGATGGTGGCGCAGTACGCAGCTAAGAAAGGAAAGCGAGATGATTCGAACAAGGACTGAAGCTGTGGCTGTTCAATAAGGTATCAGTTCTTCAAATTGATTCATTTGCGACATTGCTAGAGAAGGCAATCATTGCGAAAGGTGGCAGTGAGGCCTTAAGTCTGTATAACAAGGAAAAGAAAGGAAAGAATACTGGAGGAGAGAACCGTACTGGAGGAAGCAGTAGCGGAGGAACCAACTTGGGAAAGAGAAAGTGGGAGAATAACAACAACAACAACAAAAACAAAAACAACAATAATCAATCAGGGAATTTTCGTGGAGGTTTCAAGAAGAAGGCTAAAGGATGCCCGAAGTGTAGGAAGAATCATCAGGGGGAGTGCTGGAAGGGACGCGGAACTTCCTATAACTGCGGTCAGGAGAGTCACAGTTCACCCAACTGCCCAAAATTAAAAAAGATACAAGGATGCTTTGCATGTGGCTCGACGGAGTGGCCTTAAATGTATTTGACTAAGATGAACAACCTTCTTTAAAGGGAAAATATATTTTTCGGGAGACCGACGTGCGCACACTTTAGTACGATTGAACGATATGCATACCGTAGGGTACTTTAGGCTGATCACCTGTTGTACTTGTTTTTGATTGGGTTATCAGTATATTACTGTTAATTCTAGTAGAAGTTCATAGTCCTTAGTGACTGCTCAGTATTCAGTTATCTTGAAGTCTTAAATTGATTTAGTATCGAATCATATTGATATTATTCTTTCCTTAGCGACTGTTATTGAGAACTGTTGATATTCTTGCTATCCTTAAACTATCATACCTTGCTATACCCTTTTTGAGATTCGAGAACTATATTACTCACCCTTATTGTATATTACTTGCTGAGCAATTTGTGCTCATTCTTGCTTTCCCTAAAAATATTTTAGTTAAGGTAGAGCAGGGTGGACCTTCAGACGTTGATAAGGGCAAGGGCAAGGCTACCGACTAGCTTGTCTCTTTTTATGTTTTAAATATTATAATGTTGTATTAAGTTAATGTAGTAAGATTGGAGTTGACTATGTTTAAGCTTAAGTTAGATTATGTAATAAGTCTGTATTAGATATTATTATTTAATCTATTAAGTACTGTGGGTTGCGAGACTTGGGGGAATAATTATAATAAATCATTGTAAATTATTCTAGATTAGATTTTTCACTGTGATTGTGTGATTTTAGTTATTATTGTATTACTATGAGAACGTGACGAACTGAATTCGAGTGACCAAGTGGTGGTCCGAATTTGGGGGCGTCACAAATATTGTTGGGCTTGGATATAACCTAAGTCCAATACATTATTAAATCATAACCCAATTAGTCCAATTAGAAAATTAATTATGCCACACAAGGCTTAACACTTAAGCTTAATTAAGCTTATCATTATCATCAACATACTTCTTAATCATTTCATACTTAATTAAATTACTAATCACATGACACATGTCGACGTCGGAAAAAAATCTTGTCTCTTTTGGACATGATCTTTCTCTTTTCCTAAATTTTTTGTTATTTTCTACCCTTATTACCTTATATGTTTTATGAATGGTAAATGTTTTTTAGGAAAAGACCAACATGTATTGTGACGCTCCCAAAATAGGTCCACACAACCCATTCTAAATAGCCAGAAATACACACAACAAAATCCAAATACAAATCATCCTATTTACAACTATTACCATGTCGTATATAGTACGACAGTATTCGCACCCAAATTATTATAATGTTGTATCAAATAAAGCAACAAATATATCATGTCCTCAAAGGAACCCGAGAAGATTTCTGCTCTCATCATTTTAATAGGGTACATTTTTTACGCTTCCAAATTCGGGTTCACATCACCCTATTTGATTCACCAAAATCAACTGTTAAATGACGTATAAAATACGACACACACATTTTTAAGTTCTCAGTACAGTTTATATGCCACACTGTTCTATAACTTGATGAGGACTGCAACTAATTCGAAACACCACTTTATACACATGTTCTCTCTGCTAGTTCCAGCTACACTTTTATTTTCTGAAAGAAATTGTGAAGCAAAAGGGGTGAGCATAAATAGTTCAGTAAAGAATATCATGACTAAGATAATTAAATTATCAATAGTATTCATCAGTAATAGATAAGATATTTAGAACATATGATAGATGATAAAAGTTTTCAACCATAATTGCAGCGGAATCAACAATCCATTAGAAGAGTCAAGTAGAACATAATGTCCACTATCTTCTCCAAATTAAAAGTCTATCATCAATATTTTATTCCTGTAACACCAATCAACAGTTCTTTGTTGTACCCAAGACAAAGAGAACTTTCATCACATGTCTTTACCTGAAACACCAAAGATCATGGTTATACCAATTCACAGTTCTTGTTCATAATCATGCTAATAAATTCATCTTTGCACTCCGGGCCAAAGATATTAAACTATAACACCAATGGTCATGCAAATCAATAGTCCATCTTTGCACTACGGGCCAAAGATATACAATTGTAAAATCAATGGTCATGTCAATCAATAGTCCAACTTTGCACTACGGGCCAAGGACATACAACTGTAAAACCAATGGTCATGATCATTCCAATCAACATTTCATCTTTGCACTACGGGCCAAAGAGAAATTTCACCACAATGATATATAATATGAATAATAAGATAAAAATAGATCTTATTGATTTTTAACTTAATTATCCAGAGTCCAAATTACCAGCATGATATCCAGAAAATCGATTAAAATTCTTGATAGAAACTAAAGTTCAAGTAAATGTAAAGTTACCGGATCAAACATAATAACTTAAAACTGAATAGAAAGATTCAAGTCAAGATATTAGATGAATCACAAACCATTAAGTATATTTTAATCATTTCTGAACTTTTCACCATTTAATGATAAGCTGAAGAACGAATAATAATCTCTTACAATAATATGGAGTATGAAAGAAAATGATATCCCTTTACCATTGTAGACACTCAAAATTTTATTTTCCTGTTACTAACACTGTAAGAGGGCAAGACTGTCTTTTTAACTCAACCCCGGTCCCAATACCGGGCCATCAACTCAACCCCAATCTTTATACCGGGCAACCGGTCTCAATACCGGGCCATCAAATCAACCTCGGTCTCAACACTGGGCCACCAACTCAACCCCGGTCTCAATATCAGGTCATCAAATTAACCCCGATCTCAATATCGGGTCATCAAATCAACCCCGGTCTCAACCCGGGAAATATATGTCAGCCCCGATCTCAACCTAGAAAGTACGGGTCAGTCCCGGTCTCAACTCGGGAGGTACAGGTCAACCCCGGTCTCAACCCAAAAGGTATAGATCAGCCCCGGTCTCAATCCGGGAGGTACAGATCAGCCCCTGTCTCAACCCGGGAGGTACAGGTCAGCCCCAGTCTCAACCTGGGAAGTACAGATCAGCTCCAGTCTCAACTCGGGAGGTACAGGTGAACCCCGATCTTAACTAGGGAGGTACAGATCAGCCCCGGTCTCAATCCGAGAGGTACAGATCAGCCCCGGTCTTAACCCGGAAGGAACAGATTAGCCCCAATCTCAACCCGGGGGGTAGATGTCAGCCCCGGTACTTACCGATGATAGTGCAGTCGTTGGCACAACCCCAATAAAGCGTCAGGTACTGACCGATGATAGTTAAGCCATTGGCACAATCCCAGCGAAGCGTAGGGTACAGACCGAGACAGTTCAGCCGTTGGCATAACCCTAGTGAAGCGTCGGGTACTGACCGATGATAGTTTAGCCGTTGGCTCATCCCTAACAAAGCATCAAAAGGGATCCGATGACGGAAGCAATATAATAATCTGTTAGTTCCCAGTAGGCACACAATAGATCTAGAAGGGGGGTTGAATAGATCCTTTAAGTTTTTAAACTCTTTTCCATTTTATTTTGTATTGCTCAGAAGTTAGCACATGACAAACATAAGAATCATTTCAAGCACAACGGAATAAGTTAAATATCCTCTTCATTGATATATTGATAAACATTGATACATTGTTCTTCAGTGTTAGTTTAGTTGTAAGTAGTTATTACATCCATAGAAGTTATAGCAGTCAAGTACATAATGTAAATGATAGTAAGTAAATGACTGAATGTAAAAGACACAAGGGGTTTTAAGTGGTTCAGAGACTCAAGCTCCTAATCCACTTTTCTGCACTCTCACAGGA
Source organism: Panax stipuleanatus (assembly GCA_020205555.1). Lineage (NCBI taxonomy): Eukaryota > Viridiplantae > Streptophyta > Magnoliopsida > Apiales > Araliaceae > Panax > Panax stipuleanatus. Next base: position 113,153 of record JAINUT010002713.1, read on the forward strand.
AATCCACTAAGGAAGGGCAGCACCCTGAATCACTAACATTCCTTCAAGGCCAGCAGCCTTGGCACTTCAGTTCACTAAGAACTCTTCAAGCCCAGCAGGCTTGGAACTCCTCTAGTTCACTAAGAACTCTTCAAGGCCAGCAGCCTTGGAACTCTAGTTCTCTACGAACTCTTCAAGCCCAGCAGGCTTGGAACTTCATTTAGTCCCTCTGGACAAGGACCCCTCAGGCCCTGGCTACTCGTTGTTGTAGTTGTTGTTGTTTGTGCTTTGCTGCTAAGATGTCTTGAAGCTTGATCATCTTTATACTTAGCAGCTTAGCTTGGTCCTCTTTGCATTCTGTGTAGAGTCTGGACCACTTCTTCTCAGGTGCAGCTGATCTTTATTCTGTTCAGCTCATCTTCTTCCGATGTCAGCTGTGCACCATCACCACATAAGACTGCTAAGGCTTTTCATTGTGGGTCACCTTCTTCTGGTCCTTAGCAGTCCTTGAACCCTTCTTGATTGATATGCAGACATGGTTCTGCATCTTTTCTGGTTCAACTTCTGGTTCTTCATGGTGATCTATAGAGTGGCTCTTCTGATCTTCTTTATGCTCAGCCACTTTCCTGAATGTTATCTTTTTGGCCTTCTCGGCTCTCAGCTTAGCTGCCATCTTCAATGGCATTCTCATCCTTGTTGAGTGAAGCTTTAGTCTGTTCAAGTCCTTCAAATCTGCTTCACTTCCACCTTTGTAGTCTCATTGCCACTGAGACTTATTCTGTTCAGCTATGGTGGAGCTCATAGAGTCAATAATATAGCATTCCAACAACTCAACAATTCTACAACTCAGCAACAACTCTTATCTTTGAAGCTTGTCTGTTAAATACCCTTTCATGATCTTCCCATTGGAAAGTAGCCGTTAGAAGCTATTTGAATTGCTTTACAGATCTCGAGTTATTTGGTTCAGACTGCTGATGTGACGTGACAGCTCCTTTTTGACTTTACTGACACAACAGTCTGCTTTTTCACCTACCGCCTTAGAGATGTCACTGTTCCGTGTCAGGCTGGTAGTCACCTTTATTACTCCTTTCTGATTCATTGATTCGAATCCTCAGGAGTTGTCCTTTTGCATCGATGCTCTCAATTAGCAACATTCGAATGTCAGTCTTCATATTGAGACGTTGCCAGTGCTTCAATATTCAGATGCCCGAACTCTACGATTCTGATGCAGATGTTCTTGGACCCTGATCGTAGTGTGTCTTGTTTAATGTTGCTCTTTGACTAGTTGAGACAACACTACAATTCTGAAGAGTGTTCTTTAGATCTTCAGTGTAGAACACCTCTTTCTTCACTTGTGCAGTGCTTCAACACTTTTGCTTGCCTCGACTGATCTCAGGAACTGATAGCTTGACTCCTTGTTTTGGCCTCCTTCTGAATAGTAAGTCACATTAGATTTGTGGCATACCCAGCTCTCTTTCTCCTGGTGATCTCCCGTTCACCTATCAACAATGGTCTGACCCATGCTTAATCACTTCTGTCTTGTTCTTCATAAGCTGGCCAGTATCTCTGTGTAAACTGCATCAGTTCCTGCTCGTTTGGCAAACACTACGACCCTGAGTAATTCTCAGGATCATTGTTTTCTGTTCTCTTGACAGCTACTGCACTTACTGACTTTCTCTAGTCAGTCACTTTATGTAAAGTCTTCTTCTGATAGGCTTGTGGAAGACTTCATCTTGAATGGCTTTACAACTCAATCTAGTTGTTGATTGAGTTAGTGCTTAGATCTTCTGTTAGCTTGCCTGCCATTCGTTGAGTGCTCTTTGGTTTCCTTCAGGTGGAATGTATCTTTGCAGCTCAGACCAGAGGCTTTATACTTTGGATATTCTGGGAGTACTCATCTGTTGAGAATCGTGTTGACACTACGATTTTGCCTTGGCATTGTGGGCACCTCTGTTGAAGCCTTAGTTCTGCAGACTGCGATTTACCTTTGATTCTGCAGACACTATGACTCCAAGATCAGATCTTGACAGACTACGATTTCTGCCTTCATGCTTGTTGTCCTTATCTGATCTGGCTCGACTACGATCTCTGCCTTTGATAGGATCAGTAGACCCCACTACTTCAAGTGTGATCTACGATTCTTGACTTAGCTTTGGCAGAAGCTCGGTCGGCTCATAGACAGGCAGTCTTTAAGATTCTGAACATAATTTCCTCAGCAGACTACGGCTCTAAGAAAGTTCTTCTCTACACACTACGATCCTTCCTCGTTTCTCCTGGCAGACTACGAACTCCAAGATCTACTATCTTGCAGACTACGATTCTGCCTTGATAGTTCTCGAGTCTTCCTTGTCTCTCCTGGCAGACTACGATGCTGGTGCAGAGCTCGACGATCAGACAAGCCTATCTATTACACTTTATAAGATCAACCTAACAAGCTTGATCTTTCTATATTTATAGTTCTTGTACATCATTTCTTTTTAAGGACTTTACAAAGCTGTTTTGCTTATGTAGGATCTGTTGGGTTTGTACGAAATCGTGACGCAATCAAATTGCAAAAATTAGCGGAAGCATGGTATATCAGAGTTTAAAAAATTTCTACAAAACCATTACCCGGATCATCCTTTATTCAAATTATTAATTTAAAACGATAAATAAGAAGTTATGGAATCATACCCTTGTAGAACGAAGCTTCCACAGGTACTAGTTCAACTCCTTGTTCTTCGTGATCTCCTTGAATTTTCGGGTTAGATTCCTTTCTTTGATCAACGTTAGCCACCCAAGTGTTTGGCCTCTAGAGGTGATCCACCAAGGAAGATGAATTATCAAGAAGGAGGGTGTTTGGCTTAACCTTAGTTTTCTATCCTCTATAGAAAAGGAGTACTCTCCAACAATTGGAATTACATCATCTAATATCTATTATAAGACTTCTCTTATATAGACATTGGTAAACCCTTCTAATCCTATTAGACATGGGATTTCTTTTAATTAATTAAACTCCTTTAATTAATTTAGGCTTCCCACCACATGGGAATAATTAATTAAATTCATTTAATTAATTTGTCTCCTAATCTTATTAGGAATAAATGAGAGTACTAAATATTAAATTAATTACTAAACTCCTTTAGAAATTAAAATAATAATAATTGTAATAATATTAATAAGACTCCTCTTATTAATTTATATTTAATATTTCCAAAATATTAAATAATAAACATTAAGCTATTTAATTTATTCTATCACCATAGATTAAATTAATTATACTTAATGCATTATTACGATTATGCCATTACCTTCTTAAATAATTATTCTTCCTTTTATGGTGTGACCCTTTAGGTTCTCCATATTAAACCGGTTGTGAATAAATCAATTAAAACAATTTTAATCTTATTTAAATAAATAAATTAAACTAATAATCTATTTAAATAAATAATATTTATTCTACAATAGGGATAAGCCTCCCTAGCGATCAACGACTTTCCAGATAATATAAATTTCAACATTAATCATAAAAGAACCTGTGAGTTAATAGTTACCATACAATTCAATCCTTCCACCATACAATGTCCCAATTAAATATAAGACATGGATTTACTGTCAAGTCTTATTTTATTTAATTATATGTATTTCGATTAGAAAATGCACAACTCCAAATAATGCAAATTAAAAACTCATTTCTAATTTTATTTCACCTTGGCCAAGGATTCCTGGGTTGTCATTTAACGAATCACATAGGACATATCTCCTCTTTTACTAGAGGTGGTAGATTCTTTATTGATCATTCATTATCTCCATATGTAATTCATTATACCCAAGCATACCCTATATATGCCTTAAAAGGTCTTAAGGAATAAGTCAAAGTATAATTTGTTACATACAAGATACTATGATGATCTCAAGTCCAAGGATCACTTGTACTACTATCACATTAGGAATTCCTATTGACATGCGAGTAAAACTCCATTAGGTATTCCATAGCGAATCACGTTCAGTGAACTTATTCTCCAATAAGCACCTACATACTTGCTTTAGTGTCTCCACACAAATGATCATGAGATCAATCATCCTCATCCAATGAGCAAGCAACATATGTACCAATCTATCCGGATTTACTAATCCCCTTTTTAGTAATCCCACGATTGGGAACTATTTTAGTTTTAGAGCTTTCTAAGAATTTAGATCTCATTAGCATGATCATCATCATGATTCTAAAAGCATTGCTTAAAACTATGGGTTATTTACATATTATAAAAACAGCACCATGTAGATAATTAAATGCCTTTAATAAATGAATATTTTTTTTTAATAAATAAATAAGATTGTTTACAAAGTACGTGCTTTATCATCATACATGATTGGCTTGTATGCACACTACTATCAATCTCCCACTTGCACTAAAGCCAATCGCCATGGTATCTCATACCCAACTTCTCTAAGTGACGATCAAACTGCTGTTGTGTTAAAGCTTTAGTTAATGGATCTGCAATGTTGTCTTGAGAGTCTACACTCTCCTCTTTCAATGATTTCTTTAATCAAAGTGCCGCAACACATGTTTAGATTCAAGATGAGACTTAGGAACTATTCCTAGTTCTGTAATGAACTTTTCATCTAAAACATCAACTTGCAGCTTCACTTACAGTTATATACTCTGCCTCTGTCACTGAATCAGCAACTGTTTGCTGCTTGAAACTCTTCCAACTCACTACGCCTCCGTTCAAGGTAACAACATACCCCGAAATAGATTTACTGTCATCTTGGTCCGTTTGAAAACTTGAGTCTGTGAAGCCCTCGAGTTTTAATTCAGACCCACCGTAGACAAGAAAAATATCTTTAGTCCTTCTCAAGTACTTTAGGATATTCTTCACTGCCTTCCAGTGCTCTTCTCCAGGATTCGACTGGTATCTGCTCGTTACACTAAGTGCATGAGCAACATCCGGTCTAGTACATATCATACCGTACATGATAGATCCTATTGCAGAAGCATAAGGGATCTTACTCATACGGTCTCTCTCCTCAGGTGTCTTTGGGGCCTGTTTCTTGGAGAGATGTATTCCATGGCTCATCGGCATGAGTCCTCTTTTGGAATCTTCCATGCTAAATCTCTTTAGCATTGCATCAATGTACGTTCCTTGGGATAAACCAAGCATCCTTTTAGATCTATCTCTATAGATCTTTATCCCCAAAATATAGGATGCTTCTCCCAAGTCCTTCATGGAGAAGTGTTTAGATAACCAGATTTTAATTGATTGTAGCATAGGAATGTCATTCCCTATCAGTAATATATCATCAACATATAATACAAGGAATGAAACTGCGCTCCCACTAACCTTCTTGTACACACATGGTTCATCGTCATTTTTGATAAAATCAAACTCTTTGATTGTCTCATCAAAACGAATGTTCCATCTACGAGAAGCTTGCTTCAATCCATAAATGGATCGTTGCAGTTTACAGACTTGATTTATTCCAACCTTTGAAACAAATCCCTCTGGCTGTGTCATATACACATCCTCCTCAAGTTTCCCATTGAGGAAGGCCGTTTTCACGTCCATCTGCCAGATCTCATAGTCGTTATAAGCTGCAATCGCAAGCAAAATCCGAATGGACTTGAGCATAGCTACTGGTGAAAAGGTTTCATCATAATCAACTCCTTGTCTTTGTTTGAAACCTTTTGCAACCAGTCGGGCCTTATAGGTCTCCACCTTGCCGTCCGCTCCAGTCTTTCTTTTAAAGACCCATTTACACCCAATAGGCTTAATGCCTTCAGGTGGTGAAACCAAAGTCCATACTTTGTTTTCATACATGGAGTCCATTTTGGATTTCATGGCTTCAAGCCATTTCCCTGAGTCTTTATTACTCATGGCCTGTTCGTAATTCAATGGATCATCATCATTCATGATACGTACCTCATCGTCATCCTCTACAACGAATCCATACCTCTCAGGTATCTTCGGTACTCTTCCAGATTTACGAACAGGGTGTGGTATAGTAGGTTCTTCTACTTGGTCAGGTACTTGACTTTGATCCGTGGTAATTTGTGGTTCTTGAGCTTCTTCAAGATATATCTTACTCTCACTGACCCCTTCATGGATAAACTCCTTTTCCAAGAAGGCAGCATGTTTCGCAACAAACACTTTTTGATCAGTTAGATGATAGAAATAATACCCTACAGTTTCTTTAGGGTATCCCACAAATCTACACTTTTCGGATTTAGTCTGTAGCTTATCATGTTCAAACTTTTTGACATAAGCTGGACAACCCCAAGTCTTAACATGCTTAAGATTTGGTTTCCTCCCCTTCCACATCTCATATGGAGTCTTTGGGGCGGATTTGGTAGGTACCTTGTTAAGTAGGTATGCAGCCGTTTCTAGGGCATATCCCCAGAAGGAAATTGGAAGGACGATAAAACTCATCATGGATCGAACCATGTCCAACAGTGTTCGATTTCTCCTTTCAGATACTCCATTTAACTGTGGTGTACCTGGAGGAGTCCATTGTGAGATTATACCATTTTCTTTGAGACAATAATGAAACTCACCGCTTAAGTATTCTCCACCTCGATCTGATCGAAGTATCTTTATACTCTTGCCCGTTTGTTTCTCTACTTCACTTCTGAACTCTTTGAACTTTTCAAATGATTCTGACTTGTATTTCATTAAATACACATATCCAAATCTTGAGTGATCATCAGTGAAAGTAATAAAATAAGAATACCCACCCCGTGCACTTGTTGTCATAGGCCCACAAACGTCTGTGTGAATCAATGTCAACAACTCTGTAACTCTTTCTCCTCTTCCACTAAAAGGAGATTTAGTCATTTTACCCATGAGACAAGATTCACAAGTTGGATATGATTCATAATCGGATAGCTCGAGGGGCCCATCTTTATGCAACTTGGATAATCTTGTTTCATTGATATGACCGAGTCTACAGTGCCACATGTAGGTATAATTAATATCATCTCTTTTCCTTTTCTTAGTTTGTTCAATTTGAAATATATTTTCTTGTAAGTCAAGTGTATAAAGTCCATTTCGCAAATTTTCAATACCATATAAAACATCGTCTTTATAAATAGAACAACTATTGTTCTTTATAACAACGTTAAATCCTTCCATATCCAATACAGAAATTGAAATAATGTTTTTAATAATATTCGGAACATAATAACAATTATTAAGATAAATGGACTTGCCCGAAGGCATTGCTAAATAATAAGTTTCTACAGCTAATGCAGCAACCTTTGCTCCATTCCCTACTCGTAGGATCACCTCATCATTGTTCAGCTTTCTACTTCTGACCAGTCCCTTCACATTATTACATATGTGAGAACCACAGCCGGTATCCAATACCCAAGTAGAATTTTGACTTTCTGAAAAATTAATTTCAATCATGAACAAACCTTGATTGGAAGTCGAAGCTTCTCCAAGCTTCTTGTCTGCTAGAAACTTCTTGCAGTTTTTCTTCCAATGACCCGGCTTGTTGCAATGAAAGCACATTCCTTTAGCTGGTTCAGGTTTCTTTTGTTCCTTTTCTTTCCCCTTTCCCTTAGCCTTCTTGGATTTCTTCTTTTCAGAAGATACCTTAGGTCTATTCCTTTTATTGGAAGAATCCACCGTCAAGATATGGTTCTTCTTGGATGGGAAGTGACCTTCTGCAGTTTTCAGCATGTTAAGCAGCTCAGGCAAGCTGACATCTAGCTTATTCATGTGAAAATTAACCACAAACTGCGAGAAGGTCTCAGGGAGTGACTGCAAGACCAAGTCTTGACTCAACTCCCCATCCATTACGAACCCAAGCTGTCCAAGGCGTTCAATCAAATTGATCACTTTCAGGACATGAGTCTCGACGGCAGTACCCTCGGTCATCCGAGATCGGAAGAGCTCCTTAGATATCTCATATCTAGCAGTCCTACTCTGTTCACCATACAACTCCTTGAGGTGAAGCAGCATAGCAGGAGCATCCATTTTTTCGTGCTGACGCTGAAGCTCGTTATTCATGGATGCGAGCATGATGCATTGAGCCACAGATGCATCATCTTGCCACTTATAATGGTGGCAATCTCTTCCTCAGAGACTGTTTCTGGAACAGTTCCAGGGACAGATGAGTTTAGGACATAAGAAATCTTTTCAACAGTGAGAACTATTCTCAGATTTCTTAGTTAGTCCGTATAATTCGGCCCGGTAAGCTTATTAGCATCAAGTATGCTTCGCAGTGAAATTAGTGATTTAGACATTTTTAAAATTCTGCATGTGAAAAATAACATTTTAGCAAACATTCATTTTATTAATTTTGCATACCAAAATAAATTTAGGTCTTTATTTTAAATTGGTATCTCCCACTATTTTCATCAAACTATATTACCCTCACTTATATAGTTCGGCAACATCTAATTAAAGATTTGCTAGTGAGAATAAGGATCCCATTTCAAATGTATATAACCTTGTGGATAGCACAACAAGCGATATACAAATAAATAGGTAGACAACTCTTGTCAATTACAACACTATATAACTCCTTTTATTTTGCCTCTTAAATCATAATGGTCAAGTGTGTGCACATCCGAACTAAAATGATTTAAGTTAAGTCCAGCCTAGCACTTCCATAAATTCAAAAAAGAAAAATGTTCGTCCTTGTGGATAGCACAACAAGACTAGATCGTTCAATTTTCTTGATAAGCATCAAATGTGATTAATTAACATCTTAAATACGCAATACTCGCCTTGTGGATAGCACAACAAGCTCATATTAAATATTTAATACTCTATTAATTTATCATGCTAGAAGGCGACGTTCGATATTCCAAATATCATTTGAACGCTTCGGACTTAATATTATTTCTTTGAGGGGTTTGTTATTATTAGTCTCATCTTTGTTTAGCGCGCATGCACATATATATATAAAATACGCGTCATTTTATTAAACATGCGAAGCATGTTTGCATAAAATATAATATATATAATATTTAGCATGCAATATAGAATATTATATTCTACCCGGATTGATTATGGACTTTTATTCTAGTTTGGTTCACTAGAGCCACCAAGTGAACCAAAAGGTCAAACCTAGGAGTGTAAGAATTTAAATTTAAATATAACTATTACATTTAAACTCGGGCTCCATACAAACGGGTCTTCACGCGCTCCTTGCTCCTTGGTCTCCAATTTCTTCAAGATAATTCTAACTATTCTTATTACATTAAACTATTTAATTTAAATAGAAACCTTGATCAACAGTCAAGGGGAAGTACATAGGAAGGATATAGAATTTTACATCAAGAAAAAAAATTTAGAGAAGACGAGGTACGCAGACCCCATTTAATAAAACGCATTCATTCAAGCATTCAACTAAAATAAAATCCAATCACATTGGTCAAATAGTCCATAATCAATCCCCATTTATTTTCATACATATCACCATATATATCAATAAATAAATATTCATCTCATGAATTAAAACATTCCATATATATATGAGTATCATTTAATGGGAAATTTTAAATTGCATGAAATCCAATTTCAAGATTAAAATAAACTCTTTATTTTAATTATAAAATTATTTAGAATATAATATATAAATATATCATATTTATTTTTTAAAAAGAAGTCACCTTCTTTTATTAAAAGAGTCCTGCAGGTTTATTAAAAAAGTCCTTTCCTGATGGGTCACCTTCTTTTTGGAGTAAGAAAGAGACAACACCTTTTCTTTGCAGAATTCAAGATTAGCACAAAAAAAATTGTGATTCTTCCCAAAAAAAATCTTCTTTTTTTTTTTTTTTTTTTTTTTTTTTAATAAAAAAATATAATTTTATACAATAAAATTATGCCCAATAAATTATTTTAAATACATACCCATATGTATATGAAATCAAAAATAAATTAATAATTGCATAAAGATTTGGCTCTGATGCCACTGTTGGGTTTGTACGAAATTGTGACGCAATCAAATTGCAAAAATTAGCGGAAGCATGGTATATCAGAGTTTAAAAAATTTCTACAAAACCATTACCCGGATCATCCTTTATGCAAATTATTAATTTAAAACGATAAATAAGAAGTTATGGAATCATACCCTTGTAGAACGAAGCTTCCACAGGTACTAGTTCAACTCCTTGTTCTTCGTGATCTCCTTGAATTTTCGGGTTAGATTCCTTTCTTTGATCAACGTTAGCCACCCAAGTGTTTGGCCTCTAGAGGTGATCCACCAAGGAAGATGAATTATCAAGAAGGAGGGTGTTTGGCTTAACCTTAGTTTTCTATCCTCTATAGAAAAGGAGTACTCTCCAACAATTGGAATTACATCATCTAATATCTATTATAAGACTTCTCTTATACATTGGTCAACCCTTCTAATCCTATTAGACATGGGATTTCTTTTAATTAATTAAACTCCTTTAATTAATTTAGGCTTCCCACCACATGGGAATAATTAATTAAATTCATTTAATTAATTTGTCTCCTAATCTTATTAGGAATAAATGAGAGTACTAAATATTAAATTAATTACTAAACTCCTTTAGAAATTAAAATAATAATAATTGTAATAATATTAATAAGACTCCTCTTATTAATTTATATTTAATATTTCCAAAATATTAAATAATAAACATTAAGCTATTTAATTTATTCTATCACCATAGATTAAATTAATTATACTTAATGCATTATTACGATTATGCCATTACCTTCTTAAATAATTATTCTTCCTTTTATGGTGTGACCCTTTAGGTTCTCCATATTAAACCGGTTGTGAATAAATCAATTAAAACAATTTTAATCTTATTTAAATAAATAAATTAAACTAATAATCTATTTAAATAAATAATATTTATTCTACAATAGGGATAAGCCTCCCTAGCGATCAACGACTTTCCAGATAATATAAATTTCAACATTAATCATAAAAGAACCTGTGAGTTAATAGTTACCATACAATTCAATCCTTCCACCATACAATGTCCCAATTAAATATAAGACATGGATTTACTGTCAAGTCTTATTTTATTTAATTATATGTATTTCGATTAGAAAATGCACAACTCCAAATAATGCAAATTAAAAACTCATTTCTAATTTTATTTCACCTTGGCCAAGGATTCCTGGGTTGTCATTTAACGAATCACATAGGACATATCTCCTCTTTTACTAGAGGTGGTAGATTCTTTATTGATCATTCATTATCTCCATATGTAATTCATTATACCCAAGCATACCCTATATATGCCTTAAAAGGTCTTAAGGAATAAGTCAAAGTATAATTTGTTACATACAAGATACTATGATGATCTCAAGTCCAAGGATCACTTGTACTACTATCACATTAGGAATTCCTATTGACATGCGAGTAAAACTCCATTAGGTATTCCATAGCGAATCACGTTCAGTGAACTTATTCTCCAATAAGCACCTACATACTTGCTTTAGTGTCTCCACACAAATGATCATGAGATCAATCATCCTCATCCAATGAGCAAGCAACATATGTACCAATCTATCCGGATTTACTAATCCCCTTTTTAGTAATCCCACGATTGGGAACTATTTTAGTTTTAGAGCTTTCTAAGAATTTAGATCTCATTAGCATGATCATCATCATGATTCTAAAAGCATTGCTTAAAACTATGGGTTATTTACATATTATAAAAACAGCACCATGTAGATAATTAAATGCCTTTAATAAATGAATATTTTTTTTTAATAAATAAATAAGATTGTTTACAAAGTACGTGCTTTATCATCATACATGATTGGCTTGTATGCACACTACTATCAGGATCAACCTAACATATTTGATCATTTCAGTCTAAGTCCTTGTACATATATTCCTATTATCTATCAAAGGACTTTATAGCTTTTATCAATGCAAGCATACTTGCATATTCATTCATTTATATCATAATCAAATCTTATATAAATAGGAATACCATTCTCATGAATATTCCTAACATAATCCATTCCCGATGATGGAATCTGTTATACACATCCTCAGAGGGAGCACCAAGAAAGATTGGTGATTCAAACCCCTGTTGCAAACTACTGGTGTAAATTATCGTCAGGATAAGCATCAGAAAATGCCTACTGAGGTAAATCTGCAACAAAGATATATCCCCAGCGGAGGACCGCCTTCAGAAATATACAACGGCATCAACCGAAAGGAAATATGCTCCAATAAGCATAGCGATGAATGACCCTTAGTCTCAAACCAAGAACTCACCTAGGCTATCATGAGTAACGTCATCCCCAGCAGAAAGTGACAAAAACAGTTCACGGTAGCCTATTAGTGACATCCCCCGCAGAATGAGACGAGAATAATCTGTGACAGCAGCTTAACTCTGATAACCTGTCAGTGGATGTCCTACCAGCAACCGACTAATAATACTGCAACAAGGGCTATCACGGGTGACATTATCCCCAGCAGAAATTACCGTAATCAATCAGTGATAACCCTACCCCCTTGAAGGTATCTAACATTCATCGCATATCATGCCATGCATTGCCTCCCATTTGAATGTGAATTTTCCGTGTCTACTAATCTTTATCCTGTTCATTCCACTACATTGCATGAACACGATAAAGAGGGGCATCTGTAGACACTCAAAATTTCGTTTCCTGTTACTAACACTGTAGGAGGGCAAGACTGTCTTTTTAACTCAACCCCATTCCCAATACCTGGCCATCAACTCAACCCCGGTCTTTATACCAGGCAACTAAATCAACCTCAGTCTCAATACCGGGCCATCAAATCAACCCTGGTCTCAATACCGGGTCATCAAATCAACCCCGGTCTCAATACTGGGTCATCAAATCAACCCTGGTCTCAACTCGGGAAGTACAGGTCAGCCTCAATCTCAACCCGAGTAGTACAGGTCAGCCCTGATCTCAACCCGGGAGGTACAGGTCAACCCCGATCTCAACTCGGGAGGTACAGATCAGCCCCGGTCTCAACACGGGAGGTACAGATCAGCCCCGGTCTCAACCCGAGAAGTACAAGTCAGCCCCGGTCTCAACTCGTGAGGTACAGATCAGCCCCGATCTCAACCCAATAGGTATAGGTTAGCCCCGGTCTAAACCCAGGAAGTACAGATTAACCCCGGTCTCAACCCGGGAGGTACAGATCAGCCCCGGTCTCAACCCGGGAGGTACAGATCAGCCCCGATATCAACCCAGGAGGTACATATCAGCCCCGGTCTCAACCCGAGAAGTACAGGTCAGCCCTGGTCTCAACCCGGGAAGTACAGGTCAACCCCAGTCTCAACCCGAGAGGTATAGAATAACCTCAGTATCAACCTGGGAGGTACAGGTTAACCCTGATCTCAACCTGGGAGGTACATATCAGCCCCAGTCTCAACCCGAGAGGTACAGTTCAGCGCCGGTCTCAACCTAGGAGGACAGCTCAACTTCAAAAACAATCCTGAAGAATCACAACATCTCCAGAGGAAAACCTGGAGTGGCCAGGTCAGTCTCAAAGACAACACTGAGGACAAACAGATTCGAATGGGATCCAAGTCTTGGAAACAACTCCAGGAAGTCAACCGAAGGCCATGCCGACGCTAAGGGAAACCCCGGGAGGGCTAAAACGGTCATTTTACCAACTCTAAACCGATTCGGTCAAACTCAAGCCAAATTGATGCCACCAAAGTTAAAACGAACCATAATGATGATCCCGAGTGCAAACAGCGCAAGACAGCTCAACGGACAAACTGCGGGGAATCGAAGACCTGGTTATGAACCCATTTTCCTAGACCCAAAAATTGTTTTATCCTATGTAATTATGACACTCTCTGCGAGGGCTTTCCAGAAAGGTACAACACGCCTCAAACGGATGCTCCGATCAAAAGTTAGAAAGTTTCAAACCTGACATCGCATTGCTCGGAGTGCACGTACTTCGAGATGACGAAACCCGCCGCGAGACTTTGGCCACATGGATTCACACCTCTACCTGTTGCTGCCGCAGGTAGAGTGGAGGCTCTTGGGTCTATATATATGAGGTGACCCTCAGCTCATTTCATAATTCAGAAGCGCTCCGAACCCCTGTCCGTTTGGTTTTCCAGCTATTTTCTTGTCTTCTAAACCCAAAATTTTTCACTCTAACACGTAGATATACCCACATACTACCACATATAAGAAATATAACCGGTATATTTAGACGTTTAAAGCCTATAATTTGGTAAAAAGCCAGTGTAGCAATCCATTGTGAGTATTTTTACGATCAGAAAGTTATTCTTACTTCTTCGCACTTTCATACACTTGCATATCAAGTTTCGTTTTCTAAATATTCCCGGAACTCAGATTCGTGGCCGTTTTTGTTAACTTTTGGTACATTTTAGTGCCTAAACACATTTTCTGGCATTTCTACAACTCGGATTGACGATCCGTCGCTTCCAGCAGCTTTTATATACTTGCACCTTCATATTGAGAAACTTCACCGGACTGGGTTATCTTCCCAGTCCGGTTTTGGCTTTTTTTGTATATATTCAACTGTATATATAATAACTTTTCAATTTTGTCAAGTCCGGATGTCAAATCCGTGATAGTTTACTGCTTTTATATATATTTATGCATATATAAGCAACATTCACCACACTAGGTTATATTTCCAGTCTTGGTTGACTAATTTTTTGACTATATATATATATATATATATTTATTTATAATACACAAGGGATTTATAAGGAGTAAGAGGAAGAAAATGCCAACCAGTTGGGAAGAACTGGGCAGCTAATTTAACTGGATCGTCAATGGAATTCAATATAAAATAAATTGACAGAGAAAACGGGGACATACTGGGAATGAGTATGTTGACCAGGGTTAGGGTTACTAGAAGAAGACGAAGTAAATGGATCAATGGGCCTAGGAGACTGGGCCAAAACCGTATTGTAAGGCTTTGAAACAGTACCAAGAACAGTATACCTATTAGCTACATCAATAGGAGTAACAGGTGTAACTGGATGAGGGATTATGACTCCCAAGGGCCTTTGACTTGGGCCAGAAGAGGGCCGAACAGGATTGTTTCCACCTCTCACACTCATTTGTTTTGGGTACTTGAATTAATAAATTCTCTCGTAAGAAAATCAGGAACAGAATTTTGACTTCCTTTAATATACTCAATATCAAAATCAAAAATGTTTAAAAGAGATTGCCATCTGGCAAAAATATGCTTAGCAGCAATATTTTTAACATCTTTTTCTAGAATATATTTTGCTGACTTGCAGTCAATTCGAACCAAAAATCTTTGATTTAATAAATCGTTTTGAAATTTACTAATACATAAAACCAAAGCTAAAATTTCTTTTTTAATTGTACTATAATTAAGTTGAGCCTGATTCCAAGCACCAGAGTGAAATCGAACAATTTGTTCAGAGGAAGCATGAGTTAATTTCTGCTTCAGAATGCCACCAAAACCAATTTCGGAGGCATCAATTTCAACAATCTTGAACGTAGATTCATTGGAAATGCCAAGGCAAGGCAAAACCTTAACATATTTTGTAACTTGTTGGACGATGGACGTGTGTTCATCAGTTCTTCCATACATACCCTTCTTTCCTTAAGCAGACTCATACCTATGTCCTAGGTCAAACACCCGACACTGCTCTACGCTGAGACTTACAAAGGACAAAAAGACCGGGGCGAACACTGTGTTCTACAGAAAGAGCTTAGGTGATTTCTTGAACAAAGAATCAAAGAAAAAAATTTTGATTTTCAAAAATGAGTGTGATTAAGCAGATTAAGATCAACACTTAGTAAATAAACAACACATGGCTCTGATACCATAAAGGCGGAAGGATAAAAAAAAGGGTGAAAAGAGAAGGGCTCATACAAATCTAAATCACCACTATAGTATAACTATAAGAAATGATAACAGCAGTTCATATGAATTAATAACAGTTTAAATAAATAAACTTTTATTGAAAGAAAAGAATTACAAATAGATAACTGAAGATAACTTACAAGTAGACTCAATTATAGAAAGCCTAACACGATATAACTAAGAAGAAGCCAAGAGGGTTAAAGATTTATCAGATAGGAATCTGAGTCTTTCTAAACTCTCTATTGGATTTCTAATCCTGCCTCATACAAATGACTTCGCTTCTCTTATATAGGATAAGAAAAGGCATACTGATTACAACTCAATAATTACAAAACATCTTTAACTATTAAAGAGCAGTAATACTTTTACAAAAGACATAAGCATTATTGAACCTTTTGACTAAATACAGACGCATCATTACAACTTTTGAATAAAATACAGATGCATTATTATAACTTTTGACTAAAACGACCAAACGGCCGACAAAAAAACATGACTCAGCTAAGATACAAACCGACTTTACTTTAACTTTTGGCTACTTTTGACAAAAGGAGCATGCGCTGATGACTATTTTTGAAAACAACGGTCTCTATCTGCCGCTGGTATCCACATGCGACTGTAGGCATCCTAGGCGAAAGGATCCTGAGCATCCTGGAGGCTAATGCTGCCGTATGGATCATTTGGACTAGAAGCTTCTTGACTGGATTTTGACCAGGATGATGAGCAAATAGAGGGAACACTGTCCTCACTGAGCTTATCAACTCATTTTTGAATGAGCCGGGCTAACTATTTTAACTCAACATTAAAACAATGATCAATATCCACAAAATCAAATTTTGTCTGAGAAGATTTTTTGGATTTACTAGAAGAGGAATCTTTGGGAGGAACCAATTTAATAGGGGTAGGATTTACTGGGAATTCTTTCTGGACCTGCCCAATGATGTGATAAATATCAAATTTATCCCACCATTTAATAGAAAACTCACGAGTCACATAAGTCAATTGACTAATATGATTGCGAGTGATAACTGATTTATCTCTGGCTGACTCAAGATTAATTTCAACAGTGGGAGAATAAAAACCATAATTCCATTTAAGGATCCATGGAACTTTATACTTACTAATAAACAGGAGAATAACTAGAATACACTCATTTTTAGGATTGTGGGGAAAACGACAGCAAAAATGAGTAAGAACAGACTGAAGTTCAATAGGCAAAACGCTATGGATGAGGCCAAATCTTTCCCACCAAAAAGTAAACCAATGAGGAATTTGACTCTTAAATTTGTGGTCAAACTGAATGTACCACGAGTGACTGAAAGAAGGAGTTTGGAACAAAAAGACTCTATTCTAAGCTGTAATATAATCATAATAGCAGAACTGACTACCATGACCATTTAATTGACGAAGATCAGATGGATGATTACCCCAGTCAGGCATGGAAATAATCTGTTTAATATATAGAGAATGATAGATGACCTTAGAACTGTCATTTCTATCATAAATGGGTTTGACTAGAATTGACTGTGTTTGAAGAAGGATGTCCTTATAATACACAAGGGATTTATAAGGAGCAAGAGGAAGAAAATGCCAACCAGTTGGGAAGAACTGGGCAGCTAATTTAACTGGATCGTCAATGAATTTCATATGGGATTCAATATGAAATAAATTGACAGAGAAAACGGGGACATACTGGGAATGAGTATGTTGACCAGGGTTAGGGTTACTAGAAGAAGACGAAGCAAAGGGATCAATGGACCTAGGAGACTGGGCCAAAACCGTATTGTAAGGCTTTGGAACAATACCAAGAACAGTATACCTATTAGCTACATCAATAGGAGTAACAGGGGTAACTGGATGCGGGATTACGGCTCCCAAGGAAGGGCCTTTGACTTGGGCCAGAATAGGGTCGAACAGGATTGTTTCCACCTCTCACACTCATTTGTCTTGGGTACCTGAATTAATAAATTCTCTCGTAAAAAAATCAGGAACAGAATTTTGACTTCCTTTAATATACTCAATATCAAAATCAAAAATGCTTAAAAGAGATTGCCATTTGGCAAAAATATGCTTAGCAGCAATGTTTTTAACATCTTTTTCTAGAATATATTTTGCTGACTTGCAATCAATTCGAACCAAAAATCTTTGATTTAATAAATCATTTTGAAATTTATTAATACATAAAACCAAAGCTAAAATTTCTTTTTTAATTGTACTATAATTAAGTTGAGCCTGATTCCATGCACCAGAGTGAAATCCAACAATTTGTTCAGAGGAAGCAGGAGTTAATTTCTGCTTCAGAATGCCACCAAAACCAATTTCAGAGGCATCAGTTTCAACAATCTTGAACACAGATTCATTGGAAATGCCAAGGCAAGGCAAAACCTTAACATATTTTTTAACTTGTTGGACGATGGAAGTGTGTTCATCAGTCCAAGGAGGAGGGTTTTTCTGTAAACGAAGAAACAATGGTTTACAGATTTTTCTAAGGTTTTGATAGAATTTACCAACATAATTCAGAGATCCTAAGAACCGCTGAAGTTGAGTTTTGTCAATGATTTTATCTGGGAATTTATCAGCGAATTGAATTACTCGTTGAATAGGACGGACTAGACCACGATGAATATCATGCCCTAAAAATTTGACTTTTGTTTAGAACAGACTACATTTTGTAGGGGACAGAACCAAACCATTTACTTTGATAGCCTTAAAGAATGAATTCAGATGTTTGAAATGTTCATCGATTGACTTGGAAAATACTAAGATATCATCAATGTAAACAATGATGAAATGACTGAAAGGATTTAAAATTTCATTGAGAATATTTTGAAATTCACTAGGGGCATTCTTAAGACCAAAAGCTTGAACAACCCATTCATAATGACCAAAGGGAGTAGTAAAAACAATTTTATACCTATCACTAGGATGAATACTAACTTGCCAAAACCCTGACTTGAGGTCGAATTTACTAAAAATGGTAGCGTTACTAAGCCGACTAAGGAGGTCTTCTTTATTAGGCAGGGGATACATAATCCATTCTAAGACCTTATTAAGGGGCTTGTAATTAATAACTAATCTGGGAACACCTCTTTCTTTCTCAGCTTCAATATTAACATAAAAGGCTGGACAAGACCAAGGCGATTTACTATGTTTAATTAATCCTTTTGCAAGCAAGTCGTTAATCTCTTGTTTGCAAAGTTCTATTTGCTGATGATTCATTGGAATAGGTCTAGCCTTAGTAGGAATAAGATGTTCCTTAAATTCCTTAGCATAAGGTCACCTAACCACGTGCTTTCTTCTGTGCCAGAAAGCATTAGGAGAATCAGCACATAAGTTTTTAGTCATAAACACCCGAAGTTTTTCAATCTTATCTTGAACTTTATCAAGAAGAAGAAGATCTTCAACTTGTTTATATTTAATCTCTTGTTTTAAGAATTTTAACTGAGAAGTTTTACAGCTTAACAGATTAAGTCATTTTGAAATAGATTTATCTTGAATAAATTTCAAATTCCTTTCTCTAGGTTGAGTAATAAATTCAAAAATAACCTTTTGACCTAAATGCTCAGTTGTTAAACCATTATTACTAGTGGTAAATAGATATAATAAATATATAAACGGAAGTCTTAAAATAATCTTATCTGTCAAGTTGCGAATTAAAACAAAAGAAGTTTTAAAACACATTGTCTTGACAAATATGAACCTTAGGAAGTTTATATTTTATTTCCATCATACTACCATTAGCATAATTCAATCGTTCACTAGTTTTTTTATAGAACTTAGTAGGTATTAAACCTTCTTGGATGCAATTAAGATCCGCACCAATATCAACCAGAGTAGGAAGTTGAATAGCAAAAGTTCAATCAATAAATAGTTGGACAATAATATACCATTTTTGAATGGTAATGTCTTTTAACCTTTTTAATGAACTACCTTGAACTATAAGAATAGACTCATCTTCTTTGACATTGGAAGATTCAGCTTCTTCATCATTTTCTGACGAATCAGATATGTGAAGCTCTGAACTTTTAGTCGCCAAAGTAGCCATTTCTTTGCGTAACTCAGAAATCTCAGTCTTAAGACCCGAAATTTCCTTCTTAAGTTTATTGACTTTTTGGTTTAACCCGGGAAGGGTGACTTCTCTATCCAGGGTTTTAAATCTTTCAAGAGTTTTTATTAAGGCTAATGATAGGCTTATCTTTACCCTTAATAACCTAATTCTTACCAGAATTGTTCTTAGAGAATAATTCTTTTAACTGTTTCATGTATTGCAGTTTTAACTCTTCGTCAGTAATTTTACTAATTAACTCAATTAACAAAGAGCTCTCTTGGTCGTCTTTGCTAAGAACATTAATAGTTTTACAGCAATCAGACCTGCAATTATCAGTACAAAGAGTGACTTCGTTTTCTTCACTAGGCGTTTGATTATCTTCATCATTACCAGAGGAATAAGGAATATCAGAATAATTGTTACTATCAACATCATTCTCACTCCTTATTAACTCTAATATCTTATCAGTGTCTTCAACATAAATATTTAACTGACTCAATTTCTATTTAATTTTACACTCATTCTTGTAATGACCCTTTTTACCACAATTATAACAAGTAATTTTATTCTTATCCTGGGTTTTAGAAACAGATTTTTTACTATGTGATTTCTTTCTTGACTTGGGTTTTTCATAATAATTATCTTAATTTTTTGACTGACTATACCGTTTCTTATGATGCTTACGCGTTTTGCGTTTTTCAATTTGTTTTTTCCTATGCTTTCTTCTGGAGGGAGCAATAGGAGGCAAGCCATATTGTTCGCAAAATGTGCCAAGCTCATATTTAGCTTTCTTCTTGTCTTTAGCAGCTTGTTTAGCAATTTTAAAATCAATACACATTTTTAACCCAATCTTTTGGATATAGCTGATTATGTCACCGTAAGTCAGGTTGTCATAATCAATGTATCCAAGAGTTTTGCTAAGTTCTTCTCTGACTTTGTGAGTAAACAAATTAGGAAGACCAATAACAAATTTCTCTTTCTAGAAAGGTTTGTTACTATCACTACGCATCATGACTCGATAAATAAAAACATCTTTGTACCACCTAAAATCACTTAAAGTGGGACAAGTGAGATTACTTAGCTGATCATGAATTCTTTCAATGATATTACTAGGGGTTCCAATAAAATGTTTTATTATAGTGAAAATTAATGTGTTAATACCATCAGGAATACCAAAACTAATATCTTCTCTGAAGATAGGCTGACCATTGTCATCTAACTGGCGAGCATGAATTATAGAATTCCTTGCATCTTCATCAAGGTGTTTTTTCCACCAAGAACGAAGGACACCAGTGAAATCATTAGTTAATATTTCAACTATTTCAGTCTGAGTTAAACTGCTGAAAGCTGTAATATAACTATTGGCTACCATAGACAAATGATTCATTTTGGTAAGAATTTGATGTTCACTAAAACCATCAATATTCCACTCATAAATTTTATTAGAAGAAACAGAAATTTGATTAGCTAGATTCTTTTCCTCATACTGAAGATCAGGAGGAGTGGGTCTAGAGTACCAATTTTTTGTAATACTAGTGTTATTAAAGGTTAACTTGTTTAATTGTTCAGTAAGATCTGTGATAGAAGTAGTTTCAGAGTTAACTTCTGATTGACTATTACTTTCATCATCAGAGTCTTCAACTTGATCGATGATAGCAACTGTTCCACTAGCTTCACCAGAACTTGAACCTAATTTTTTAAGTAACTTATCTATAGTTTTAACAAGGTCAGACTCTTTATTAGGCAATCACATTCCTTCTCTTTTTTCTGGGAGAGCTAATAAAGGCTGATCTAATTTTTTATCAGGATTTTTAACCATAGAATGATTAAATTTTTCTTTAATTTTGTCTAACTATTTACCAATTGTAGCCAAATACTGATTAGTAAAATTATTCTGTTCAATAATTTTCTTTTCATCAGTTTTTCCATCAGCAACTTTAAATGGACAGGCAACAACTGAAGTATTTTTAACATGCAAAAGAACAGTTTCTAAAGAAGGATGGCTTGCTAAAATTTTAGATTTATCCTCTTTCGCCCACTGACTTTTAGTAAGGACTTTATATTGTGAATGATATTTTTCATACCAATCATAAAATGTAAGGTTCTCTTAATTAATTTTAATAAATTTTTTCCATTTATTAACTATTTTATCTTTATCATGCTTATCCTATTTATTACGAAAAGCATGTCTTTTATCTTTATTAGATATGAAATTAAAATCTGCAACCAGATTATCCCAATCTAATTTAAATGCTTTAGTAATGACTCTTAACTGATGATTAATAGGGGCTTCAAAATCTGAAGGGGTCGGTCCTACAGAAGTAGTTGGAGAAATATCCTATTCTTCTTCTACTAGATTAGTAGGAGTATAACAAGGATGACTGGTTTGACCTTGGTTTAAAACTCCTTTCATTTTAATATCAGGAATAAAAAAATCACTTAAGACTTCAGTATCTCTTCTGGAAATAACCGAAGGAACCGAAGAATTACTATATTCTTCTATTATCAAAGGTCTTCTGGTACTTTCAAAACCAACTCTGATAGTACCATCAGAAAATTGTTTAATATTTTCTAAATTCAACAAATTATTAACAACTAGTTTTTGTGGAATTTCGTGAGGTAAAATCCACTGACTAGGCAGCGTAATATTCTTCCAAAGAATAGTCCTTAGAGCTTGGATAGTAGCATTACTAGTACTACTTTGAATTAAAACAGTGTGATCTTTTGGGCTTTTATTAAGAGAATAAATGTTTAAGTTGGTTTTCATAACTTTATAATAAATTTTATAAATTAAGGCTATAGGTTGAGAACCCTCAATCATATGAGTTATCTCACCTGCAGTCTTAATATTTAGAGTTAATACTTTTAATAAGTTAACATCACTTAAACTCAAAGGGAGATCGGGAAAACAATTGAAATGGATTGGTCCATTATGCAAACTAGATTCCATGATACCAATGATGCTAGGAGCATAATTAAGGTATCGTGCATCTCTAAGACATAAAAAGATGCTTGAGTTTATTCCTTTAATAGATAAAAGCTTAACTGCGACCTGAACTAAACCAATATGAATAACATTATAACCTTTCTTTCTATGTTTGTTAATAACATCAGAAGAAAGAAGATTACTATTTTCATATTCTTTGTTGATCGCATAGACACGTTCAACCGTTTTAACATTATAATCAGTTTTAAAATTATCAATAAAGGTTGACTGATAAATCTCTTTAGGAGACACACTAGGTATGTTCCAATTACTAAGAGTTTGATTAATATTTTCGTAACTATGTTCTTTTTGGTTGACTATGTCTGGAACCGGAGGTAGGGCTGATCTATTACTAACTGAAGAACTAGAGATCAGCGCATACTCCTTTTGTCAAAAGTAGCCGAAAGTTAAAGTAAAGTCGGTTTGTATCTTAGCTGAGTCATATTTTCTTTGTCGGCCATCTGGTCGTTTTAGTCAAAAGTTGTAAGTAATGCGTCTGTATTTTATTCAAAAGTTGTAATGATGCGTCTGTATTTAGTCAAAAGGTTCAATAATGCTTATATCTTTTGTAAAAGTATTACTGTTCTTTAATAGTTAAAGATGTTTTGTAATTATTGAGTTGTAATTAGTATGCCTTTTCTTATCCTATATAAGAGAAGCGAAGTCATTTGTATAAGGCAGGATTAGAAATCCAATAGAGAGTTTAGAAAGTCTCAGATTCCTATCTGATAAATCTTTAACCCTCTTGCCTTCTTCTTAGTTATATCATGTTAGGCTTTCTATAATCGAGTCTACTTGTAAGTTATCTTCAGTTATCTATTTGTAATTCTTTTCTTTCAATAAACATTTATTTATTTAAAACTGTTATTAATTCATATGAACTGTTGTTATCATTTCTTATAGTTATACTATAGTTGATTCAGATTTGTATACGCCCTTCTCTTTTCACCCTTTTCTTTTATCCTTCCGCCTTTATGGTATCAGAGCCATGTGTTGTTTATTTACTAAGTGTTGATCTTAATCTGCTTAATCAAACTCATTTTTGAAAATCAAAAAAAAATTCTTTGATTCTTTGTTCAAGAAATCACCTAAGCTCTTTCTGTAGAACACCGTGTTTGCCCTGTCTTTTTGCCCTTTGTAAGTCTCAGCGTGGAGTAGTGTCGGGTGTTTGACCTAGGACATAGGTATGCAATAATTCCATCATCTCCCCTTATGGGGTTACAACATCTAAATAATAAATACATAATCAATCCCAGGTCATACTTAGCCTTAAATCTCTGTTGCGGAAATGCATGTGCTTAAGGAAAGAAGGGTATGTATGGAAGAACATAGAATTATTAAAAAAAATTAATTTTTAATATGAGTAGATTATTCAGGTCTAGTTCTTCAGTTAGTAATAGATCAGCCCTACCTCCAGTTTCAGACATATTCAACCAGGAAGAACATAGTTACGAAAACATTAATCAAACTCTTAGTAATTGGAACATACCTAGTGTGTCTCCTAAAGAGATTTATCAGTCAACCTTTATTGATAATTTTAAAAATATTTCTCCTACTACTTCTGTAGGACCGACCCCTTCAGATTTTGAAGGCCCTATTAATTATTAGTTAAGAGTCATTTCTAAAGCATTTAAATTAGATTGGGATAATCTGGTTGCAAATTTTAATTCCATATCTAATAAAGATAAAAGACATGCTTTTCGTAATAAATACGATAAGCATGATAGAGATAAAATAGTAAATAAATGAAAAATAATTTATTAAAATTAATCAAGAGAACCTTACATTTTATAATTGGTATGAAAAATATCATTCACAATGTAAAGTCCTTACTAAAAAGTGGACGAAAGATGATAAATCTAAAATTTTAGCAAGTCATCCTCCTTTAGAAACTGTTCTTTTGCATGTTAAAAATACTTCAGTTGTTGCCAGTCCATTTAAAGTTGCTGATGGAAAAACTGATGAAAAGAAAATTATTAAATAGAATAATTTTACTAATCAGTATTTGGCTACAATTGGTAAACAGTTAGACAAAATTGAAGAAAAATTTGATCATTCTATGGTTAAAAATCCTAATAAAAAATTAGATCAGCCTTTATTAACTCTCCTAGAAAAAAGAGAAAGAATGGGATTGCCTAATAAAGATTCTGACCTTGTTAAAACTATAGATAAGTTACTTAAAAAATTAGGTTCAAGTTCTGGTGAAGCTAGTGGAACTGTTGCTATCATCGATGAAGTTGAAGACTCTGATGATGAAAGTAATAGTCAATCAGAAGTTAACTCTGAAACTGCTTCTATCCCAGATCTTACTGAACAATTAAACAAGTTAACCTTTAATAACACTAGTATTACAAAAAATTGGTACTCTAGACCCACTCTTCCTGATCTTCAGTATGAGGAAAAGAATCTAGATAATCAAATTTCTGTTTCTTCTAATAAAATTTATGAGTGAAATATTGATGGTTTTAGTGAACATCAAATTCTTACCAAAATGAATCATTTGTCTATGGTAGCCAATAGTTATATTATAGCTTTCAGCAGTTTAACTCAGCTTTAAATAGTTGAAATATTAACTAATGGTTTCACTGGTGTCCTTCGTTCTTGGTGGGAAAAACACCTTGATGAAGATGCAAGAAATTCTATAATTCATGCTCGCCAGTTAGATAACAATGGTCAGCCTATCTTCAAAGAAGATATTGGTTTTGGTGTTCCTGATGGTATTAACACATTAATTTTTATTATAATAAAACATTTTATTGGAATCCCGAATAATATCACTGAAAGAATTCATGATCAGCTAAGTAATCTCACTTGTCCCACTTTAAGTGATTTTAGGTGGTACAAAGATATTTTTATTTCTCGAGTCATGATGCGTAGTGATAGTAACAAACCTTTCTAGAAAGAGAAATTTGTTATTGGTCTTCCTAATTTGTTTGCTCACAAAGTCAGAGAAGAACTTAGCAAAACTCTTGGATACATTGATTATGACAACCTAACTTACGGTGACATAATCAGCTATATCCAAAAGATTGGGTTAAAAATGTGTATTGATTTTAAAATCGCTAAACAAGCTGCTAAAGACAAGAAGAAAGCTAAATATGAGCTTGGCACATTTTGCGAACAATATGGTTTGCCTCCTATTTCTCCCTCTAGAGGAAAGCATAGGAAATAATAAATTGAAAAATGCAAAACGCGTAAGCATCATAAGAAGCGGTCTAGTCAGTCAAAAAATCAAGACAATTATTATGAAAAACCCAAGTCAAGAAAGAAATCACATAGTAAAAAATCTGTTTCTAAAACCCAGGATAAGAATAAAATTACTTATTATAATTGTGGTAAAAAGGGTCATTACAAGAGTGAGTGTAAAATTAAACAGAAATTAAGTCAGTTAAATATTTTTGTTGAAGACACTGATAAGATATTAGAGTTAATAAGGATTGAGAATGATGTTGATAGCAACAATTATTCTGATATTCCATATTCCTCTGGTAATGATCAAGATAATCAAACGCCTAGTGAAGAAAACAAAGTCACTCTTTGTACTGATAATTGCAGGTCTGATTGCTGTAAAACTATTAATGTTCTTAGCAAAGACAACCAAGAGAGCTCTTTGTTAATTGAGTTAATTAGTAAAATTACTGACGAAGAGTTAAAACTGCAATACATGAAACAGTTAAAGGAATTATTCTCTAAGAACAATTCTAGTAAGAATAAGGTTATTAAGGGTAAAGATAAGCCTATCATTAGCCTTAATAAAACTCTTGTAGGATTTAAAACCCCGGATAGAGAAGTCACCCTTCCCGAGTTAAACCAAGAAGTCAATAAACTTAAGAAGGAAATTTCGGGTCTTAAGACTGAGATTTCTGAGTTACGCAAAGAAATGGCTACTTTGGTGACTAAAAGTTCAGAGCTTCACATATCTAATTCGTCAGAAAATGATGACGAAGCTGAATCTTCCAATGTCAAAGAAGATGAGTCTATTCTTATGGTTCAAGGTAGTTCATTAAAAAGGTTAAAAGACATTACCATTCAAAAATGGTATATTATTGTCCGACTAGTTATTGATGGAACTTTTGCTATTCAACTTCCTGCTCTGGTTGATACTGGTGCGGATCTCAATTGCATCCAAGAAGGTTTAATACCTACTAGGTTTTATAAAAAACTAGTGAGCGATTGAATTCTGCTAATGGTAGTATGATGGAAATAAAATATAAACTTCCTAAGGTTCATATTTGTCAAGACAATATGTGTTTTAAAACTTCTTTTGTTTTAATTCACAACTTAACAGATAAGATTATTTTAGGACTTCCGTTTATATATTTATTATATCCATTTACCACTAGTAATAATGGTTTAACAACTGACCATTTAGGTCAAAAGGTTGTTTTTGAATTCATTACTCAACCAAGAGAAAGGGATTTGAAATTTATTCAAGATGAATCTATTTCAAAATCACTTAATCTGTTAAGCTGTAAAACTTCTCAGTTAAAATTCTTAAAACAAGAGATTAAATATAAACAAGTTGAAGATCTTCTTCTTCTTGATAAAGTTCAAAATAAGATTGAAGAACTTCGGGTGTTTATGACTAAAAACTTATGTGCTGATTCTCCTAATGCTTTCTGGCACAGAAGAAAGCACGTGGTTAGGTTACCTTATGCTAAGGAATTTAAGGAACATATTATTCCTACTAAGGCTAGACCTATTCAAATGAGTCATCAGCAAATGAAACTTTGCAAACAAGAGATTAACGACTTACTTGCAAAAAGATTAATTAAACATAGTAAATCGTCTTGGTCTTGTCCAACCTTTTATGTTAATAATAAAGCTGAGAAAGAAAGAGGTGTTCCCAGATTAGTTATTAATTACAAGCCCCTTAATAAGGTCTTAGAATGGATTAGGTATCTCTTGCCTAATAAAGAAGACCTCCTTAGTCGGCTTAGTAACGCTACCATTTTTAGTAAATTCGACCTCAAGTCAAGCTTTTGGCAAGTTAGTATTCATCCTAGCGATAGGTATAAAACTGCTTTTACTACTCCCTTTGGTCATTATGAATGGGTTGTTCAAGCTTTTGGTCTTAAGAATGACATTAGTGAATTCTAAAATATTCTCAATGAAATTTTAAATCATTTCAGTCATTTCATCATTGTTTACATTGATGATATCTTAGTATTTTCCAAGTCAATCGATGAACATTTCAAACATCTGAATTCATTCTTCAAGGCTATCAAAGTAAATGGTTTGGTTCTGTCCCCTACAAAATGTAGTCTGTTCCAAACAAAAGTCAAATTTCTAGGGCATGATATTCATCGTGGTCTAGTCCGTCCTATTCAACGAGGAATTCAATTCGCTGATAAATTCCCAGATAAAATCATTGACAAAACTCAACTTCAGCGGTTCTTAGGATCTCTGAATTATGTTGGTAAATTCTATCAAAACCTTAGAAAAATATGTAAACCATTGTTTCTTCGTTTACAGAAAAACCCTCCTCCTTGGACTGATGAACACACTTCCATCATCCAACAAGTTAAAAAATATGTTAAGGTTTTGCCTTGCCTTGGCATTTCCAATGAATCTACGTTCAAGATTGTTGAAACTGATGCCTCTAAAATTGGTTTTGGTGGCATTCTAAAGCAGAAATTAACTCCTGCTTCCTCTAAACAAATTGTTCGATTTCACTCTGGTGCGTGGAATCAGGCTCAACTTAATTATAGTACAATTAAAAAAAAAATTAGCTTTGGTTTTATGTATTAGTAAATTTTAAAATGATTTATTAAATCAAAGATTTTTGGTTCGAATTGACTGCAAGTCAGCAAAATATATTCTAGAAAAAGCTGTTAAAAACATTGCTGCTAAGCATATTTTTACCAGATGGCAATCTCTTTTAAGCATTTTTGATTTTGATATTGAGTATATTAAAGAAAGTCAAAATTCTGTTCCTGATTTTCTTAAAAGAGAATCTAATAATTCAGGTACCCAAGACAAATGAGTGTGAAAGGTGGAAACAATCCTGTTTGGCCCTCTTCTGGCCAAAGTCAAAGGCCTTTCCTTGGGAGCCATAATCCCGCATCCAGTTACTCATGTTACTCCTATTGATGTAGCTAATAGGTATAATGTTCTTGGTACTGTTCCAAAGCCTTAGAATAAGGTTTTGGCCCAGTCTCCTAGGCCCATTGATCCCTTTGCTTCGTCTTCTTCTAGTAACCCTAACCCTGGTCAACATACTCATTCCCAGTATGTCCCCGTTTTCTCTGTCAATTTATTTCATGTTGAATCCCATATGAAATCCATTGACGATCCAGTTAAATTAGCTACCCAGTTCTTCCCAACTGGTTGGCATTTTCTTCCTCTTGCTCCTTATAAATCCTTTGTGTATTATAAGGACATCCTTCTTCAAACACAGTCAATTCTAGTCAAACCCATTTATGATAGAAATGACAGTTCTAAGGTCATCTATCATTCTCTATATATTAAACAGATTATTTCCATGCCTGACTGGGGTAATCATCCTTCTGATCTTCGTCAATTAAATGGTCATGATAGTCAGTCCTGCTATTATGATTATATGGCAGCTTGGAATAGAGTCTTTTTGTTCCAAACTTTTTCTTTCAGTCACTCGTGGTACATTCAGTTTGACCACAAATTTAAGAGTCAAATTCCTCATTGGTTTACTCTATGCTGGGAAAGATTTGGCCTCATCCATAGCGTTTTGCCTATTGAACTTCAATCTGTTCTTACTGATTTTTGCTGTCGTTTTCCCCACAATCCTAAAAATGTGTGTATTCCAGTTATTTTCCTGTTTATTAGTAAGTATAAAGTTCCATGGATCCTTAAATGGAATTATGGTTTTTATTCTCCCACTGTTGAAATTAATCTTGAGTCAGCCAGAGATAAATCAGTTATCACTCGCAATCATATTAGTCAATTGACTTATGTGACTCGTGAGTTTTCTATTAAATGGTGGGATAAATTTGATATTTATCGCATCATTGGGCAGGTCCAGAAAGAATTCCCAGTAAATCCTACCCCTATTAAATCGGTTCCTCCCAAAGATTCATCTTCTAGTAAATCCAAAAAATCTTCTCAGACAAAATTTGATTTTACGGATATTGATCATTGTTCTAATGTTGAGTTAAAACAGTTAGCCCGGCTCATTCAAAAATGAGTTGATAAGCTCAGTGAGGACAGTGTTCCCTCTATTTGCTCATCATCCTGGTCAAAATCCAGTCAAGAAGCTTCTAGTCCAAATGATCCATACGGCAGCATTAGCCTCCAGGATGCTCAGGATCCTTTCGCCTAGGATGCCTACAGTCACATGTGGATACCAGCGGCAGATAGAGACCGTTGCTTTCAAAAATAGTCCTCAGTGCATGCTCCTTTTGTCAAAAGTAGCCGAAAGTTAAAGTAAAGTCGGTTTTTATCTTAGATGAGACATGTTTTTTTTGTCGGCAATTTGGTCGTTTTAGTCAAAAGTTATAATAATGCATCTGTATTTTATTCAAAAGTTGTAATGATGCGTCTGTATTTAGTCAAAAGGTTCAATAATGCTTATGTCTTTTGTAAAAGCATTACTGCTCTTTAATTGTTAAAGATGTTTTGTAATTATTGAGTTGTAATCAGTATGCCTTTTCTTATCCTATATAAGAGAAGCGAAGTCATTTGTATGAGGCAGGATTAGAAATCCAATAGAGAGTTTAGAAAGACTCAGATTCCTATCTGATAAATCTTTAACCCTCTTGCCTTCTTCTTAGTTATATCGTGTTAGGCTTTCTATAATTGAGTCTACTTGTAAGTTATCTTCAGTTATCTAATATCTTATCAGTGTCTTCAACAGAAATATTTAACTGACTCAATTTCTGTTTAATTTTACACTCACTCTTGTAATGACCCTTTTTACCACAATTATAACAAGTAATTTTATTCTTATCCTGGGTTTTAGAAACAGATTTTTTACTATGTGATTTCTTTCTTGACTTGAGTTTTTCATAATAATTGTCTTCATTTTTTGACTACTAGACAGCTTATTATGATGCTTGCGGGTTTTGCGTTTTTCAATTTATTTTTTCCTATGCTTTCTTCTGGAGGGAGCAATAGGAGGCAAACCATATTGTTCGCAAAATGTGCCAAGCTTATATTTAGCTTTCTTCTTGTCTTTAGCAGCTTGTTTAGCAATTTTAAAATCAATACACATTTTTAACCCAATCTTTTGGATATAGTTGATTATGTCACCGTAAGTCAGGTTGTCATAATCAATGTATCTAAGACTTTTGCTAAGTTCTTCTCTGACTTTGTGAGCAAACAAATTAGGAAGACCATTAACAAATTTCTCTTTCCAGAAAGGTTTGTTCTTATCACTACGCATCATGACTCGAGAAATAAAAATATTGTACCACCTAAAATCACTTAAAGTGGGACAAGTGAAATTACATAGCTGATCATAAATTCTTTCAGTGATATTACTAGGAGTTCCAATAAAATATTTTATTATAGTGAAAATTAATGTGTTAATACCATTAGG
Source organism: Panax stipuleanatus (assembly GCA_020205555.1). Taxonomy (NCBI): domain Eukaryota; kingdom Viridiplantae; phylum Streptophyta; class Magnoliopsida; order Apiales; family Araliaceae; genus Panax; species Panax stipuleanatus. Next base: position 144,482 of record JAINUT010002713.1, read on the forward strand.
AATACCAAAACCAATATCTTCTCTGAAGATAGGCTGACCATTATCATCTAACTGGCGAGCATGAATTATAGAATTTCTTGCATCTTCATCAAGGTGTTTTTTCCACCAAGAACGAAGGACACCAGTGAAATCATTAGTTAATATTTTAACTATTTCAGGCTGAGTTAAACTACTGAAAGCTATAATATAACTATTGGCTACCATAGACAAATGATTTATTTTGGTAAGAATTTGATGTTCACTAAAACCATCAATATTCCAGTCATAAATTTTATTAGAAGAAACAGAAAATTGATTATCTAGATTCTTTTCCTCATACTGAAGATCAGGAGGAGTGGGTCTAGAATACCAATTTTTTGTAATACTAGTGTTATTAAAGGTTAACTTGTTTAATTGTTCAGTAAGATCTGGGATTGAAGCAGTTTTAGAGTTAACTTCTGATTGACTATTACTTTCATCATCAGAGTCTTCAACTTGATCGATGATAGCAACAGTTTCACTAGATTATCCCAATCTAATTTAAATGCTTTAGTAATGGCTCTTAACTGATGATTAATAGGGGCTTCAAAATCTGAAGGGGTCGGTCCTATAGTAGTAGTAGGAGAAATATCCTGTTCTTCTTCTACTAGATTAGTAGGAGTATAACAAGGATGACTGGTTTAACCCTGGTTTAAAACTCCTTTCATTTTAATATCAGGAATAAAAAAATCACTTAAGACTTCAATATCTCTTCTGGAAATAACCAAAGAATTAGTAAATTCTTTTATTATCAAAGGTCTTCTGGTACGTTCAAAACTAACTCTGACAGTACCATCAGAAATTATTTAATATTTTTTAAATTCAACAAATTATTAATAACTGGTTTTTGTGAAATTTCTTGAGGTAAAATCCACTGACTAGGCAGCGTAATATCCTTCCAAAGAATAGTCCTTGGAGTTTGGATATTAGCATTACTAGTACTGTTTTGAATTAAAACAGTGTGATCTTTTGGGCTTTTATTAAGAGCATGAATGTTTAAGTTGGTTTTCATAACTTTATAATAAATTCTGTAAATTATGGCTATAGGTTGAGAACCCTCAATCATATGAGTTATTTCACCTGCAGTCTTAATATTCAGAGTTAATGCTTTTAATAAGTTAACATCACTTAAACTCAAAGGGAGATCGGGAAAGCAATTGAAATGGATTGGTCCATCATGCAAACTGGATTCCATGATACCAATGATGCTAGGAGCATAATTAAGGTATCGTGCATCTCTAAGACATAAAAAGATGCTTGAGTTTATTCCTTTAATAGATAAAGGCTTAAATGCAACCTGAACTAAACCAATATGAATAAAATTATAACCTTTCTTTCTATGTTTGTTAATAACATCAGAAGAAAGAAGATTACAATTTTTATATTCTTTGTTGATCACATAGACACGTTCAACCGTTTTAACATTATAATCAGTTTTAAAATTATCAATAAAGGTTGACTGATAAATCTGTTTAGGAGACTATCATGACCATTTAATTGACGAAGATCAGATGGTTGATTACCCCAGTCAGGCATGGAAATAATTTGTTTAATATATAGAGAATGATAGATGACCTTAGAACTGTCATTTCTATCATAAATGGGTTTGACTAGAATTGACTGTGTTTGAAGAAGGATGTCCTTATAATACACAAGGATTTATAAGGAGCAAGAGAAAGAAAATGTCAACCAGTTGGGAAGAACTAGGTAGCTAATTTAACTAGATCGTCAATGGATTTCATATGGGATTCAGTATAAAATAAATTGACAGAGAAAATGGGGACATACTGGGAATGAGTATGTTGACCAGGGTTAGGGTTACTAGAAGAAGACGAAGCAAAGGGATCAATGGGCCTAGGAGACTGGGCCAAAACCGTATTGTAAGGCTTTGGAATAATACCAAGAACAGTATACCTATTGGCTACATCAATTGGAGTAACAAGGGTAACTGGATGAGGGATTACGGTTCCCAAGGGCCTTTGACTTGGGCCAGAAGAGGGCCGAACAGGATTGTTTCCACCTCTCACACTCATTTGTCTTGGGTACCTGAATTAATAAATTCTCTCGTAAGAAAATCAAGAATAGAATTTTGACTTTCTTTAATATACTCAATATCAAAATCAAAAATGCTTAAAAGAGATTGCCATCTGGCAAAAATATACTTAGCAGCAATGTTTTTAACATCTTTTTCTAGAATATATTTTGCTGACTTGCAGTTAATTCGAACCAAAAATCTTTTATTTAATAAATCGTTTTGAAATTTACTAATACATAAAACCAAAGCTAAAATTTCTTTTTTAATTATACTATAATTAAGTTGAGCCTGATTCCACGCACCCGAGTGAAATTGAACAATTTATTCAGAGGAAGAAGGAGTTAATTTCTGCTTCAGAATGCCACCAAAACCAATTTTAGAGGCATCAGTTTCAACAATCTTGAACGTAGATTCATTGGAAATGCCAAGACAAGGCAAAACCTTAACATATTTTTTAACTTGTTGGATGATGGAAGTGTGTTCATCAGTCCAAGGAGGAGGGTTTTTCTGTAAACGAAGAAACAATGGTTTACATATTTTTCTAAGGTTTTGATAGAATTTACCAACATAATTCAGAGATCCTAAGAACCGCTGAAGTTGAGTTTTGTCAATGATTTTATCTGGGAATTTATCAGCGAATTGAATTCCTCGTTGAATAGGACGGACTAGACCACGATGAATATCATGCCCTAGAAATTTGACTTTTGTTTGGAACAGACTACATTTTGTAGGGGACAGAACCAAACCATTTACTTTGATAGCCTTGAAGAATGAATTCAGATGTTTGAAATGTTCATCGATTGACTTGGAAAATACTAAGATATCATCAATGTAAACAATGATGAAATGACTGAAATGATTTAAAATTTCATTGAGAATATTTTGGAATTCACTAATGTCATTCTTAAGACCAAAAGCTTGAACAACCCATTCATAATGACCAAAGGGAGTAGTAAAAGCAGTTTTATACCTATCGCTAGGATGAATACTAACTTGCCAAAAGCTTGACTTGAGGTCGAATTTACTAAAAATGGTAGCGTTACTAAGCCGACTAAGGAGGTCTTCTTTATTAGGCAAGAGATACCTAATCCATTCTAAGACCTTATTAAGGGGCTTGTAATTAATAACTAATCTGGGAACACCTCTTTCTTTCTCAGCTTCATTATTAACATAAAAGGCTGGACAAGACCAAGGCGATTTACTATGTTTAATTAATCCTTTTGCAAGCAAGTCATTAATCTCTTGTTTGCAAAGTTCCATTTGCTGATGACTCATTTGAATAGGTCTAGCCTTAGTAGGAATAAGATGTTCCTTAAATTCCTTAGCATAAGGTAACCTAACCACGTGCTTTCTTCTGTGCCAGAAAGCATTAGGAGAATCAGCACATAAGTTTTTAGTCATAAACACCCGAAGTTCTTCAATCTTATCTTGAAATTTACCAAGAAAAAGAAGATCTTCAACTTGTTTATATTTAATCTCTTGTTTTAAGAATTTTAACTGAGAAGTTTTACAGCTTAACAGATTAAGTGATTTTGAAATAGATTTATCTTAAATAAATTTTAAATCCCTTTCTCTTGGTTGAGTAATGAATTCAAAAACAACCTTTTGACCTAAATGGTCAGTTGTTAAACCATTATTACTAGTGGTAAATGGATATAATAAATATATAAACGGAAATCCTAAAATAATCTTATCTGTCAAGTTGCAAATTAAAAGAAAAGAAGTTTTAAAACACATATTGTCTTGACAAATATGAACCTTAGGAAGTTTATATTTAATCTCTTGTTTTAGTAGGAATAAGATGTTCCTTAAATTCCTTAGCATAAGGTAACCTAACCACGTGCTTTCTTCTGTGCCAGAAAGCATTAGGAGAATCAGCACATAAGTTTTTAGTCATAAACACCCGAAGTTCTTCAATCTTATCTTGAAATTTACCAAGAAAAAGAAGATCTTCAACTTGTTTATATTTAATCTCTTGTTTTAAGAATTTTAACTGAGAAGTTTTACAGCTTAACAGATTAAGTGATTTTGAAATAGATTCATCTTGAATAAATTTCAAATCCCTTTCTCTTGGTTGAGTAATGAATTCAAAAACAACCTTTTGACCTAAATGGTCAGTTGTTAAACCATTATTACTAGTGGTAAATGGATATAATAAATATATAAACGGAAGTCCTAAAATAATCTTATCTGTTAAGTTGCGAATTAAAACAAAAGAAGTTTTAAAACACATATTGTCTTGACAAATATGAACCTTAGGAAGTTTATATTTTATTTCCATCATACTACCATTAGCAGAATTCAATCGCTCACTAGTTTTTTATAGAACCTAGTAGGTATTAAACCTTCTTGGATGCAATTTTAAAATCAATACACATTTTTAACCCAATTTTTTGGATATAGCTGATTATGTCACCGTAAGTCAGGTTGTCATAATCAATGTATCCAAGAGTTTTGCTAAGTTCTTCTTTGACTTTGTGAGCAAACAAATTAGGAAGACCATTAACAAATTTTTCTTTCCAGAAAGGTTTGTTACTATCACTACGCATCATGACTCGAGAAATAAAAACATCTTTGTACCACCTAAAATACTTAAAGTGAGACAAGTGAGATTACTTAGCTGATCATAAATTCTTTCAGTGATATTACTAGGGGTTCCAATAAAATATTTTATTATAGTAAAAATTAATGTGTTAATACCATCAGGAATACCAAAACCAATATCTTCTCTGAAGATAGGCTGACCATTGTCATCTAATTGGCGAGCATGAATTATAGAATTCCTTGCATCTTCATCAAGGTGTTTTTTCCACCAAGAACGAAGGACACCAGTGAAACCATTAGTTAATATTTCAACTATTTCAGGCTGAGTTAAATTGCTGAAAGCTGTAATATAACTATTGGCTACCATAGACAAATGATTCATTTTGGTAAGAATTTGATGTTCACTAAAACCATCAATATTCCACTCATAAATGTTATTAGAAGAAACAGAAAATTGATTATCTAGATTCTTTTCCTCATACTGAATATCAGGAGGAGTGGGTCTAGAGTACCAATTTTTTGTAATACTAGTGTTATTAAAGGTTAACTTGTTTAATTGTTCAGTAAGATCTGGGATAGAAGCAGTTTCAGAGTTAACTTCTGATTGACTATTACTTTCATCATCAGAGTCTTCAACTTGATCGATGATAGCAACTGTTCCACTAGCTTCACCAGAACTTGAACCTAATTTTTTAAGTAACTTATCTATAGTTTTGACAAGGTCAGAATCTTTATTAGGCAATCTCATTCCTTCTCTTTTTTCTGGGAGAGTTAATAAAGGCTGATCTAATTTTTTATCAGAATTTTCAACCATAGAATGATCAAATTTTTCTTCAATTTTGTCTAACTGTTTACCAATTGTTGCCAAATACTGATTAGTAAAATTATTCTGTTCAATAATTTTTTTTTCATCAGTTTTTCCATCAGCAACTTTAAATAGACTGGCAACAATAGTCAGTTCTGCTATATATATTTATATTCAAGTTCGGCCTGGATCATTCTGTGGCCTTTTTACTGCTTTTATATATATTTATGCATATATAAGTAACATTCACCACACTGGGTTATCTTTCCAGTCTTGGTTGACTACACTTCTGTCTATATATATATTAATTTCCAGTTTGGCCTGAATTATTCTATGGCCTTTTTACTATTTTTGGCACCATTCACCATTAATGGGTTATCTTCCCATTCCTGGTTTGACTATTTTTCTGTCTATATTTAAATATATATTTATATATTTCCGTCCGGGCCTCGGAGTGAAAACCCACCACACTTTACTATTTTTCTTACATTCTGTCCAGCCTAGATCATTCCGTGGCTTTTATGCAGCTTTTATAAATATATATATATATATATATATATATATATATATATATATATATACATCTCAATCCGGGCACCAGCGTGAAAACCCATTGCCCTTTACAGTTTTCGTATATATATAATTGTATATATATTGTTTTACTCGCTTTTATTAAATTATTGCTTTAAATATTCATTTGATATGAATCGGCACTAACATTTTTGACGGCGAACTAGATTTATTTAAATCTCGTCAACTCTAGTTTTCAAACGGTTCAAAATAGGTCCAGACAAAACCGGAAAGCTAGAATGGCTGAGATTTATTTAAATCTAGTATTTTTCTAGTTTTAGTTATAAAAGCAACCTCGCGGCCCTTAGATCGCTATCTAGTGGGAACGAGAAGCTTCAGCCATGTGCGAACCAGGATTTACTGAATGAATCCTTGGTTCTGATGATATTTTGATATATTTCTGTACAAATTTGAGTTGTGAAGGTTTATTGGCCTCCCTATGTGAGCCTAGAAATCATGAGATTCATGATCCAATTGATCAGAATCTGATTCCCACGATGGACAAACTCCACTTTACAAATGTACCTTGCCAGTTTTTCTGTAAAAAATGTACATATAAAAGACCTTAAAACGGTTATCCGGATTTAAGGTCTCAACATAGTGAAAATATAGTTTGTCGTGTCAGAGTCACTCTGATGGCTGTCATGCCCATGAGAAGACTGACACTTGTATATATTTTATGGTCGAGGATGCTTCGCAGCCCGATAATCACCATTCAAATTGAGCCAAAAGGCTGAAAAGATAAAACTGAAGTATCAATATGCTTCAATTCCTATGTCAGCGTAAGGGTTTGAAAAAATTGCTTTCAAAACATCATTTCAATAATCTTATCGAAGAGAAAATATTTTGCAAATCAAATCAAAGACTTTTTGTAAATCAAATCAAACCCTTCGTATATAGGTTCAACGATACATATACATGCTTTCAATCAAACATAGGCCCAATTTTCTTCCAGCATTTACACACACATTGTAGATTTAAAAGGAAAATATTGAAAAGATGTGGTACCATGTTTACACGGGAGTTGTGAGGTGCCTAACCCCACACTTAACCAAGCCCCTGAACTCAAACTTTATTTTCGAAGATCAAGTTTCGACAGTGTCCAGCAATTGGGCCTCTTTTCAAAATAAAACTCGGTTAAGTTGGTACAACCATTTCAAATCTACCAACTAGCGACTCTATAAAATGTTCAAATCGTCGACATGATACATGTTGGCCTTTTTCTAAAAAACCCTTCAAAAACCTTTTTCGTAAATAAAAAGAGTAAGGGTAGAGATAACTTAGGAAGGGAGAAAGATCCGGGTTGTGACTCGACCCACGGATTTTTTCCCGATGTCGACAACCATATTATGAAAAAGTGATACCCCTTACCATAGCACGTGACTAGATACTGCTTTCTATGAAAGTGATCAACCTGAACAATGCTTGCACTCTTTATCAACACTTGGAATAACCTTACACTCAAAATAAATACTCACAATATTATAATAAAAGAATTTTATACTTTTAGTGTAGTCATGGTGTGTGTTTTGTTACTCAACCAAAATAATCTATTTATATTAAAAATTGAGAAAACAACTAACACATCAGCTTTGACAAAATAATCAAATGAGCTATATAAAATAATGGTAGTGGAATTTGTGGTCCCACAGAGGAAATTAAACCAACTTGTACACGTTTTTACAAAATTTATTCAATAATAGAGTTGTGGTCCATACTACTTTAGAAAAAGTAGAGTGTTGGCAAGTCTTGCCAAACTTACTTTTGTAAAAAGAAAATAATTGAACAAACATCTGCATATCATACTTATCTTTAATCAACACTCTTTTATTCATCAATTGTTTACACATTTTTAATCTTTCAACAATTATTCACATCATTATTATAGACTCACAATACTTTTAACTGGTCTTATAATATCATAACTGTTATTTATTAACATATGTAATAAATAATTACATGCATGATAGGGAGAAAATAAATGCCTGATCTCCAAAAAATTTAGAGGCTTCAGTGGTATCTTCATCGGCACAACTCAGCTTACCTCCGAATAAATCCAAGGCTCAACTTACCTCCGAATAAATTCAAGGCGTGAGACCACTCGAGCATAGAGGCGCTTACCAAGACTCAAACCCACGTTAATGGGGATTTATGTCCGCCTTCCCACCACTAAGCCACCATCTTAAGTGATGATAAAATAATACAATATAAATATATAAACATTTATTAAATCAACATCTTACTATAAATAATTTAATTTCTACTAAAAGTCGAGGTCACCAAAACTTATTCACCTCGAATAAAATATAAACCAACTAATCATTCATAATTCATTTACGGTGCCTTTATTTATCACATAAAATTATTTTTTTAATTTTTATCATAACTCATTCGTTACTTGTGCGTTTATATCCCAACACCTCATGAGCTTATTAACACTTCTAAAATATTTAAAATATTATTCTGAATTTTTCAAATAATTTTCATATTTTCGGATTATCCGACAATTTTTTATAATTATTTCTATTTATATAAACTATCATTTAATAGCTTTAAAATAGAAATACTAAATTCACATAATTTTATATCTTTGAAATACCATCAATATTAATCTTATATTATTATAAGATTTTTTAGTAAATTTCATAATTTTCCACCATTCATAGAATTTTCTATGAATTTCCACTAACTCCTAAACTAACTTTAAATAGCTTAAAAAATTTAATAAATACTTCTGCTCTTTAGTAGTTCTCCAAAACTTTTCAATAATTTTGAAATAATAATATAGGGTTTTTCACCAAGTTTCATAATTAATATTCCAACTTATAAGTTAATAACAAAATTTAAGAAACTCATATATGATAATTTATTTTTAAAATGTCAGTCCATTATTATGGTATTACCACCACTAACTAAAATTTATTTGTCAAAATAATTAATTTTAACAGAAACTAGACTTCAATTCCTCCAATTTAGCATCAAGAATTACCCCAAATCCGATTTAAAATCATTAAGTTATATATTTTTAAAACTTAAAGGTTGTTGCTAAAAATTCTGCTTGAAAATTTCAAACCATCCACCTCACGAAATTCATAACAAATCATGCGCTAATCTTTAAAGGTTCAAAATTTATGTACATATACTCAACTTATATATGTATAAATATCCAAAAATTACAACGATCCAACGGTCGGATTAAGAATTATAATTCACGCAATAGAGCTTAAGAAAACTGATTTTTCAGACTATAAGTCTTTCGGACCAGTTTCATTCAAAAAGTCACCACGAAAAATCCATAAGGAATTTTTGGGTTATTCTAATTTTTGTAATTATCTTATTTTCAGGATTTTCTTTTGATATAAGGCTCATCTTCTAACTCATTATACACAAGGAGATATGAATTTTATAAAAAATATGTTAGCAAACTAATTTTGATGAAATTTTTAAATTTCATTTTTTATTTAATTTCTTGATTTCTCTCATTTGATTTATATTTATGCAAATTTAATCCATCACAAATTAAAAAGCATAACATATCCTCTTTCCATAAATTTCATAAAATTTAATAACCAAAGATTAACAAAGATTTTGATTTTACCTTTCTTAGTTTTCATTTCTCTTCTTTCTTCTTTTTTCCTTCTTCTTTCTCTCCATTTCTCTCTCTCCCTCTCTTTTCTGAAAACTTGCTGCAGGAGTAATGAATGAGAATGAGAAGGCTGATGAGAATGCCTTATTAGGCTTAATGATTTGGCCAATATTCTTTCCTCATATCCCACAAAAATAAATAGTCCAATCAACAAAATGTTAGGCAGGAAATTGGGAGAAGGCTTGGAAGTATCTCATCAATCATCCCTCCCCTATCAACCTTAGCTGCCCATGTGTCCACATTCCATAAGTTTAATATCTCCTCTTTTATTTACTCATTTATTCATTTAATTGTCAATTTGACCATTCCGACTTTTAAAAATTAACTTTTACATTAAAACATCAATTTTCATTATTAATTTCTCATTTATAATTCTCATTTCATTAATTGAAAATTATGTAATATAAAAATTTAGGATAATAATCATAAAGAAAATTAGACTTTTATTTCATAAAAGTCGGGATTTTACATGTATCATGTCGACGATTTGAACGGTTTACAGAGTCGCCAGTTGGTAGATTTGGAAATGGCTGTACCAACTTAACCGAGGTTTGTATGATTTTGCAAGTAAGCCCAATTACTGGACACTGTCAAAACTTGATCTTGAAATTGAGATTCTTAAAGTTCGGGGGCTTGGTTAAGTGGGGGGAAGGTGTTAGGCACCCCCCAACTCCCATGAAACACGGTACCGCATCTTTTCAATATTTCCCTTTTTATTTGTAATGTGTGTGTGTGTATGCTGGAAGTAATTGAGCCTACGTTTGATTTGAAAGTATTGTCGTGCTTCGTTGAACCTATATACGAAGGGTTTGATTTGATTTGCAAAAGTCCATTTTTAGACGAGATATGAAAATGATATTTTGAATGAAGGTTTTCAAACCCTTACGCTCACGTAGGAATTGAAGCATGTTGATACTTTCCATTTTTATTCTTTTCAGCCTTTGGCTTGATTGGATGGTGATTGTCGGGCTGCAAAGCATCCTCGACCACAAAAAATATATATACAAGTGTCGGTGTTCTCATGGGCATAACAGCCATCGGAGTGACTCTGGCATGACAAACTATATTTTTATTATGTTTGAGACCTTAAACACGGATAACAGTTTTAAGGTCCCTCAGATGTACATTTTTACAGAAAAACTGATAGGGTACATTTGTAATATGGAATTGTCCGTCGTGGGAATCAGATTCTGATCAGTTTGATCATGAATCTCACGATTCCTAGGCTCACAGAGAAAGGCCAAGAAAACCTGCACAATACAGATATTTACAAAGAATGTATATTTACATCTAGACGTCGCAAAACCAAGGATTCATCAGTCAAATCCTTGCATGCACGTAGCTAAAGCTTCTCGTTCCCACTAGATAGGGATCTAAGGGTCGCGAGGTTGCTTTAATATTTAACAAAACTAGAAAAAAAGCTAGATTTAAATAAATCTTAGCTATTCTAGCTTTTCAGTTTCGGTTGGACCTATTTTGAACCGTTTGAAAGGTAGAAAAGGCTAGATTTAAATAAATCAAATTCGCCAAATTTATATTAAAACAAATTCATATCAAATGAATAATTGAAACATATATTTAATCATAAGGAATAAGGAATTTATATATATATATATATATATATATATATATATATATATATAAGCTATAAAAGGTCACGAATTAGCAATCCAGACCCGATTGGAATGCAAGTATATATATATATATATTTATAAAAATTGTAAAAGACCCACGGAGTAATCCAGGCATGACAGAATGTAAATATAAATATATATATATATATAAGTGGTAAAGAGCCACAAATTTCTCCAGGCTCAACTGAATGTAAATATATATATAGAAAAGATGTAAAGAACCACGAAATGATCAAGGCTCGACAAAATGTAAATATATATATATATATATATATATATATATATAAAAGCGATAAAAATGCCACGGATTTCCAATCCAGACCAAACTGAAAGGTAAATGTTAAAATATACAGTTAATATATATACATATATATATATACATATATATATATATATATGAATATATATATATATATATATATATTAAAGTGGAAAGGCCACGAATTAGCAATCCAGGCCAAATAAAGTCAGAGAAATTATATATATATATATATATATATATATATATATATATAGTTATACATATAAGCAGTAAAAGGGTCACGAATTTATAATCCAGACCCAACAGAATTAAAAGTTAGTATATAAATAGTCAAATATACATATAATAAAGCTAAAAAGGCCACTAATCAACGATCCAGGCCGAACAAGTTAGTACGTATATATATACATAAAAGTGAATAAAAGCCACGGGTCGATGATCCAGGTTGTGCAAAACGAAAAAAAACGTATATGTATACTAATATATACTAAAAAGTTAGCTAAAACGGCCACGGAACTGAGTTTCAGACAAAACCAGAAGACGAAACTTGATATGCACGTTCACATATAGGTAATGAAGTAGAAAATGAGTTGTAATCGTAAAAATACTTAGAATGGACTGCTACACAGGCTTTTTGCCACTCAGTAGGCTTCAAATGGACGTTTCCACCACTTAATTTTTGATATGTTGTAGAATATACGTATACAAACGTGTTAAAAGAATAAAATCAAAGTTTAGAGTACTAGAAGTAGGGCTAAGGGACAAAATGAGCGGAGTTTCAGAGCGTTTTTCTATTTTTTTTTTCTTCTTTTGGCAAGGGGGTTATATTTAAAGACCCGATGGTTGCAGGTGCACTCGCGATAGCAGTGAGTCTACCTGCCGCTCCCCATGTAGGGCTCACTCACGTGGGTCCCGTCGTCTCGAAGTATGTGCACTCTGAGCAACGCGATGTCAGGTTTGAACCTTCATAACTTTTAATCAGAGCGCCCGTATGTAAGGCTGTAAATGAGCCTAAAGGTTCGGGCTCAATTCGGGCTCGACTCGAAAAAATATGAGCGAGACTCGAATTCGTTAATAATATGATCCAAATCTGAACATTAAAAATAGTTCGAATAAAAATATGAGTAGAATCTGAGCAAGGTTATACTCGACTCGTTTAAGATTCAAACTACTCGAATTCTTGAGTGTGATTCGATACATGCTCGATTGATACAAATTCGATTAGATACTCGATACATTCTCTTATAATATATACAAATTCAAATCAAATTAGAATAATTAATTATTATTATTATTTTTTAATTTTAATTATGATTTTATATTTGTAAAGTGTAATAGTAAATATATTTTCTCATTTCTAAGTAAAATAACAAATTCAATTTATAATTATATTTATTATAAAACTAGTTATTATATAGAGACTCGAATTCGAGCTTGAATTTGAAGCTCGCGATTAGTTTGATTATAATTCGAGCCGAGTCGAATCGAATTCGAGTAGTAAATATTCGAGTCGAGTCGAATCTGAGTAGAAATTTTCAAATACAATTCGAATTCGAGTCGAATTCGATACGAATTTATCATTTCGAGTCGAATCCGAGTAGCTCTCTGTTTGCTTCGATTCGACTCATCTACACCCTTACCCGTATGAGGCATGCTATACCTTTCCGAAAATCCCTTTCCGACAGTGACGCAATGACATGGGACTTAACCTTTTTTGAATCCAGGAAGATGGTTTATAACTGAATCTTTATTTTTTCACAGTTTATCCGTTGAGCTGTATTGTGCTGTTTTCACTCAGGATCGATGTTATGGCTTTTTCTGACCTTCATTGCATCATGTCAGCATGATTTTGACTGAATTGGCTTCAAGTTGGTAAAATGACTGTTTTCCCCTCTAGGGGTTGTCTCCTGTAATGGCACGATTTTCCACTGTTTTCTCAGGGTTGTCTCAGAGGTCTGATTCCAGTCGACGCTGTTCTTCCTTAGGGTTGTCTCTGAGGTTGACTTGACATCCCGGTGTTGTCGCCGGGGTTGAAATTGATCTTCTGGTGTTGTTGCAGGGACTTCTGGACCTCCCGGGTTGTGGTCGGGGCTAGACTTTACATCCCGGTGTTGTCGCCGGGGTTGAGTTTGATCTCCCGGTGTTGTCGCCGGGACTGCTGTACCTCCCAGGTTGTGGCCAGGGCTTGACTTTACATTTCGGTGTTGTCGTCAGGGTTGAGTTTGATCTCCCGGTGTTATCATCGGAACTGTTGTACGTCCTGGGTTGTGGTCAGGGTTTGACTTGACATCCCGGTGTTATCGTCGGGGTTGAGTTTGATCTCCCGATGTTTTTGTTGGGACTGCTGTACCTCCCGGGTTGTGGCCAGGCTTGACTTGACATCTTAGTGTTGTCATTGGGGTTGAGTTTGATCTCCTGGTGTTGTCGCAGGGACTGCTGTACCTCCCCGATTGTGGCCGGGGCTTGACTTGACATTCCGGTGTTGTCGCCAAAGTTGAGTTTGATCTCCCGGTGTTGTCGTCGGGACTTTTGTTCCTCCCGGGTTGTGTTCGGGGCTTGACTTGACATCCCGGTGTTGTCGCCGAGGTTGAGTTTGATCTCCCGGTGTTGTCACCAGGACTGTTGTACCTCCCGGGTTGTGGCCTGGGTATTTAACATCCCGATGTTGTCGTCGGGGTTGATTTTGATCTCCTGGTGTTGTCACTGGGACTTCTGTACCTCCTGGGTTGTGGTCGGGGCTTGACTTGACATCCCGGTGTTGTCGTTGGGGTTGAGTTTGATCTCCCGGTGTTATCGTCGGGACTGCTGTACCTCATGGGTTGTGGTCGGGGCTTGACTTGACATCCCAGTGTTGTCGTCGGGGTTGAGTTTGATCTCCCGGTGTTGTCGATGAGACTACTGTAGCTCCCAGGTTATGGCTGGGGCTTGACTTGACATCCCAGTGTTGTCGTCGGGATTGAGATTGATCTCCCGATGTTGTCACTGGGGTTGTTGTACCTTCCAGGTTGTTGCCGGGGCTTGACTTGACATCTCGGTGTTGTCGTCGGGATTGAGATTGATCTCCCGGTGTTATCACCGAAACTGCTGACTTTGGTTTGTACTTTTGGGGTTGTCTCCGGGAGATAAAAGACGATTTTGTCCACCTGCATGGTTAGTAACAGGAATGCAAAATTTTGAGTATCTACAACACACACAAACGCACACACACAGACACACACACATATATATATATATGCACACAAATAATTGTAATAACCTTTGTTTTAAATTCTAAAATTATTTCTAAAATTCTCGGGTATTATATGTTTGATGTGCTGCTAAGATAACATTTAATCTCCTTCTTCTTTTGGTACTTAGCAGCTTGATTGATATCATCTTCAACGTGTTGTTGGTCTTTGCATTGAGGATTGACTACTTCTAGTACTCAGCAGCTTCATATGATCAACTTTCATTTGCTGCTAAGCTTTGCAATAAAGCTTGACATCTTCTAGTACTTAGCAGCTTTAAACACATCTTGAATTTCACTCCTATCAACTTCTTCTTGAATTTGAATTCTTGAAGTTTATTTATAGTCTTTCAAAAGACTTCCCATTGCAAAGTGTCCGTTGGAGTATTTAAAGCACAGATACCTTAGAATCTTTAATGTTGACTTTATGGAGTTGTTGTGTTAGATGCTTTTCGGCTTGAACCAGTCACATCAGACTGCAACTTTACCTACCATCTGATAGATGTCCCTTTCAACAAACTAGTTATTTAGACACAACATTATAATTTTTGATCTTGATCAAGGATGCATTGTTTAACACCTCAGGACCTTCAATTTTGGCAACGTTATATTGTTAGTCTTCTTTGTCAGACATGATTTTGCTCTACGGTCTTTAATGTTAGTAGTGTGATGAGAATCGTAGAGTTGAGCTTTAAATTTTGCTCTACGATTAGGACTTCATTATTGCTCTACTATCTGCTCTATTGTTTTCTCTACGAATGAGTACTCTACAATGTTTGGGAAGATTTTTCTTTATTCTCTGAATGCTTTAGAAGCTCTACAATGCCAAAGATAACTTTACTATCTGATGTCTCTTTGTTACTTTATAATATCAACTGTTGCTCTAAGAAATCTTGGTTACTCTACAAACTAACTTATCCCTTATGACCGGGCAGAGTACTATAACAAATTAGCCTTTATAGAGCCATTCTTGAGATTCTTTATGATTAGGACTATACTCATCATCTTTAGAGTATATCCTTTTACGATCAGTTTTCTCTTGTTTGATCTTTAAATTATCTTCATGACTTGTAAGAGAACTTTACGATCGTTTGTCTAGTGCACTGCCATAGATGAGCTAACTCTGCTATTCATGATGACACTACGAATAGGCAGGGTAACTCTACGATCAGCTATTCCTATCAACTATACATAAAAAGCTTTAATAAAATTAACCTAAAAGTGTTAATCTTTCTATTCTAAGTCCTTATACAATTGCTTCTCAATTAATAACTTTACAAAACTTATCATTACAGATATACTTTAATCATTTTCATCAGTTAAAGTTAATTCGATTTAGATCAACTTAACAATCTTGATCTTTCTATTCTAAGTCCTTGTATAATTGTGACATTATTAAGGACTTTACAAAACTTACTTGTACAAATATACTTTAATCATCAGATCATATATTAACACTCAACTAGATCAAGTCAATGAGATCAACCTAACATGTTTGATCTTTTTCTATTCTAAGTCCTTGTACATTCATTAGTTGAGGATGATGGAATGTCTAAGGGTATAACTGGGATGACTTTTGGGATTTGAGTGGTTTGAGGTGATGACTGCTTAGGTGTTTCGATTAATGGGATTGTTGGAGAGGGTTTGATTTTGGTTTCTTCAGTCATAGAGCTTTGGTGCTCTAAGACCTTAGACTTATCTGATAATTTGCTAGAAACAGGCTTGTATAAACTTTCAATGAGATAGAATGGTGTTAGAGTTCATATATTTAAATTTGATGATGAACGCGATTATTATATAATTATACTAAAGAGTTTTGTAGAGTCGTTATTAATAATGTGATTCAATGTACAAGGACTTAGATTAGAAAGATCAAATAATGTTAGGTTGATTTTGTTAAAAGCTGATCTGATGTATAGCTGATAAGATTTTAACATTCGTAAAGTCACGCTACTTGTTCTTAGTGTGAAGAAGTATAGCAATCCGATGATCGTATTACATCAGACGGATCGCAGAGCATTTGCAGCTATGTAAATGTGACTACAAATTGTAAAGCAAATTTCAGTTCGCAAAGTGAACAAAAGAATTGTAAAGTCAAACAAAGCTCGTTGAGTAAAAAGAGTGAACGTAGAGTACTTTAACCGCTGAGAAACATAATCGCAATATCAGCTTCAAAATCTAAAGTAATATTCGTTAAGTCGATCATAAGGTAACATTCGCAGAGTGCTCATTCTATTATAGGTCAAGCATTGAAGATGCATCAACTTCATAGAGTAAGTCAAGTCCGACAAAATGATTGACGTTGGAGCGTTGCTTTTTGATGGTCCCGAAGCATTCACCAAACATCCTTAGTTGAAATCAAAGATCATAATATATTTCTACTAGCTAGGTTGGTGAAAGTGACACGTTAAGGGTGTTAGGTGAGAAAACAGACTGATGTGACATGCAAGTTAAAAAGGAGCTGACACCCAAGTTTAAAATTTCCACATCAAGGATTCCAGAATATCTGAGTATTAAATTCACCAACGGGCATCTAGCAACGGGAAGATTTTCAGTAGATTATAAAAGGTAACAAGAATTCAAACTTAATAAGAGACGAATGCTGATCAAAAAGCCTAAACTCTGCAAAAGAAAAAGAACGAACGCAATGATTCTGAATATCTAGTTTAAGTTGCTAAGTACTTGAGAAGAAAAACTTAGCGCCATCTTAGCATCACCTCTCAACAACACTCAACCGACAAATCATTAGAGGGTTAGGAGTCGTTGTCTTAGTAACTATATATCCAAGTCTGCTGAACTTGAAAAAGTCTTAGTGTACTTGTCTCAGTGACCAAATATCTATGTCTGCGGGACTTGAAGGAGGGCAGAGTGTCCTTGTCTGTGTGACTAAACTCTTAGTGGAATTTCTACTCGTGGAGTAGAAGAGTGGATTAGTAGTTATTTAGTCTCTGAACCACTTAAAACTTGTTGTGTCTTTGCTTTACTGTTCTTACTTTCCATCTGCTTGCTTATAGTATTTAAAGTCGCTTATCTTGCTAAATTAATAACTAAGATTACTTTTTAATCTTTAAGGAGATTTTCAAAAATCATATTCTGATGTGCTTAATCAATCTGATTATCAAATATTTGATAATATCTTCTAAATAATCAAAAGTTTTAAAAGATATATTCAACCCCCTTCTAGATCAATAAGTATCTCTGGGAAATAAAAAGTGGTATCAGAGCAAGTTCTTACAAACGCAAATATTACACTTTAAGTAGATCCATGACACAAAATAAAAATAGTTCTTAGCTTGGTGGTGGAAGTAAGCCACGTCTTCTAAATAGAAAAAAGTTTGCTAACTGGAAAGTGCGTATTTAAGTGACAATTTAGGTGGAGAACCATCTAGTCAACTAAAACTATTTGGGTCTTAGTGGGTTAGTTAACTAGTTTTTGTACTATGGATTTGTTTAGTTTTGGACCCATATTATAAAGTAGAAATATGGATTGAAACTAGTTTAACTAGTTTTGGCCCATATTAATCAACACATTTCAATTTGTTTAGCTTTCAAATTAATTAACTAGTTTTGATTCATATTAACTCCAAATCAGTTGTCTAGGATATAGACTTAGAAAAATCGGCCCAGGTCCGCAGATTGGGCCAGCCCTCCCGTCAAAAACTGGGCTGTGGGCTTCACTTTTTCAGCCCCCCAAAACTTGGGCAGTTTTGGCCCGACCCAATTTTAGCCTGGCCCGTAGAGAAAAGGATAACCGAGACTTAACAAAATTCCGCCCAGGCCCGCGCGTCAAAAACTGGGCTTTGGACTTCACTTTTTCAGCCCATCAAAACCTGGGTTATTTTGGCCCGGCTCACCAATGGCCCAACCCGTTTGCCAAGTCTACCAGGATATATCCCATTAGTTGTCCAATGTTTAAAATTTTGTCACGTGTTCTCTTGTTTATGTAATTGAAACAAAATGTGTATTGCACTTATTATAATTCTTTAAGAAAATATTCCCTCCGTTGCAAAAAATAAAATAAAAATAAAAATAAATGTAGTTTAAATTTAAATAATTAATTTGAAAAACTCTAATAAAAGTATCAATAATTATTTTTTATTTTAATTAATATAAAAATTAATAATGTAAATTATTTTAAAAGTGCTTATAATGAGAAAATTTTAATTTTTTAATACTTGATCTAGTCACATCAATGTAAAACTTTTTAAACTTGAATTTAAAAATTAAAATGCTTTTTGTATAACAGAGACTCAGAGAGAGTAATTGTGACGCCCCCAGAATATGCCCAATCAACCCATTCTGAGTCGCCAAACAAATCATGATACATAATCTAAATACAAACTTTTATAACAAAAGGTCGTGAGAAATACGACCATACAAGCTGTGAGCTTAAATACATATCATATACAATACGAAATATGAACGCTCAAATTCAGTCCTCTTTTATTATAATTATTAGCACACTATTTTATAAAAATAGTGAGGACTACTACTGCTTTAACTCTGCCCATCACTCTGATCCCCGACTAGTCCCTGCAACATTCTCATTTCCTGAAGAGGACAATAAATGAAAAGGGTGAGCTCAACTAGCCCAGTAAAGAATATTATGACTAAGATAATGCAGAATAATTTATCGTTAGTCTTCAACCAATTAGATAAAATATTATAGACAACAAGTTTTAGATCAACAACTGCAGCGGAAGTAACAATGCATCAGAAGAGTTAAGTAGGAAATGATGTCTATTATCTTCTATGAATTAAAAGTTCATAATCAATATTTTATCCATGTAACATCAATCAATATATATCTTGAATTAAATATTCATATTTGCACTACGGGCCAAAGATATTCATTTGTATCATCAGTTGGTCATGTTCATCTCAACACCTGTCCATCTTTGCACTACGGGCCAAAGATATTCATCAGGTAATCATTCATCTTTGCACTACATGCCAAAGATATTCATCAAATAATCATTTATCTTTACACTATAGGCCAAAGATATTCAGTTATATCATCATTTAGGTCTGAGGATGATGAAAAATAATATAAATAATGAATCCAGTGAGATAAAGGATAAAAATTAGGGATTCGTAATTTAGTTTATCCAAGATTAAGAATACTCCATAATAATTAATTGTGGAGAAAAATTCAAGAATGAAGATCAAAACTTGGATCCAATCAAAGATAAGAACCATAATAGCCAACTTGGACAAAGAAGTTTTTTTAAATTTTTTCGTGAATAGTATCATATTCGTGAATAGTGCCGTATACGTGAATAGTATCGTATACGTGAATAGTAATCTCGACACGAAAAAGTAAAAATTTCATAATAAAAATCATACCAATATTTCGATGAAATAATTTTGAAAGCAATAATATCATTTACGAAAAAATAACATCTCTTACCTCAAAAGAATAGTACTTCTGACTGGAATATCGGATATAATACTGAAGAAAACTTGTACTGTATAGTAACACTCAAAGTATTTAAATACTCACAAAAATACACTCGATATTATAGAGAGAAACTTCTGATTCTGGTGTGATTTTTAAATTCTAATGCAGCACTCTATTTATAGGAAAATGCTTAGAACGCCAAAGCAGAAAATTTAATAAAATAATAATATTTTTTAAAAAAATTCCTACGCACACCACATCACTCTCATCAGCACACACAAGTGGGTCCCACCCATATTAAAAACATTTTTTGTGAAAAAAATATTTATAACCCCAAAAATTAATTATTCTGAAACTTCAATAATTCATAATAAATAGCTCTTTTATCAAAAAAATACGAATCTTATGTCCATCCCAAAGAAAATTTAATTCTCTACAACTTTGTAGAAGAAAGTTTTTTCAAATTTTGAACGAAAAATGACCGAAATTTACATACGGATAATTTTTCACACCTCCATTTTGACAAAATACTAATAAAACACATCAGCACTAATTCTTTCATTTATATCCACATAAAATAATTATTTTCTTATCATATAAATCAACAATTAATTATTCATAAATAATATTACAGAACTACAATATTGACAACCAAGTCATTCCTATAAAAGAGGGGGCTTTCCGATAAGGGTTTTTCCTTGCTGGCGCGTAATTAAATAACCCATTCTAGACAGAACTTTCTTAGACATTGTCAATAATGTTATCTAATAATATTATTCAAATAATATAAATTATTGATCTGATAATGTGAAATATTGTGCAGTGACAATTATTGAATCAACAATAATATAAAAATATTGTGTAATACCGTTTGCTACTGTGCAACAACGCGTATTACTTTATTTTAACCCCCAGGTATTCTAACAGTGTTAACGATAACAACCAGGCCGTTATTTTTAGAAAACTCATTTTTGTCGTTTTCTTCATTCGACAGTTTTTCGTTATGGGGCCCACAAATGACTGCGCCGTCGTACGAATATTCCCCGAAAGCAAAAATATTCCATGACCAAACGAATATTCTCCGACAACAATGAATATTTTACAACCACTTGCTTATTTTGAAATATTTGCGCATTTTACCCATAACTTATCACATCTATCAAATCAACCCCTTACTATTCAAAATAATATATAGAGGAAATTCAATTATATTCATAAAAAGTTGGGGTCTTACAGTAATATTTTCAAATTTAATTGATATAAATCTATTTAATTTTAGTAATTACAATTGTGAAATATTATGAAAAAATCTAAAAGTATTTCTAATTATTATATTTATTATTTTCAAAATCATGTTTAACTTTAAATTTAAAACTATGTCAAATTTAAATGTAAGTTCAAAATAAAAATTTAAAAGCTAATTTGAGACATCTACAAAACTATAAATAAAATAAAATTAAAGATAATATGGGTCGACAATTAGAAATTGAGACCTCACTTGTATATTTATAATTCTAATTGTCATGTTGTTCATATATTTAAGAATAAAATATAATATAATTTTGTTTTTATACTTAAAACGAAGAAAATATTACTCTCATGTCATGAAAACAAAATATACAACATATTAGCTGTATTGAATATTGTATGTGTTACTATCTATTACCCAAAAAAAATTGTGCTACAATCATGCAATTTTTAATACTATAAGTTTTAACAACTAATCTAGTTACGTATTATGAAGTAATCCTTTTATTTTAAAATTAGAGATATAATTTAATTTTTAAGATTAAACCACGAAATATTAAATTTTAAAATTAGCATGACTCATAAAAATTTATAATAAAATAAATTTTGTGATTAATAGTTTTTGTTATATACTATATAATTATAATAATTATATTAATTAAAATTAAATAAATTCATATCAATTTAAAATTTACTATATTATCTTTTGATTTTAAAAATAAAATTATATCTATAATTTTGGATGGAATGGATTAATTAATTTACGGAAATGAAGGCAAAACAAGAAGACGTCAAATAGTCAGCTCAGTTAGTCACCCATCCCAAGAATTAAGTTAATAAAAATAGTACGTTGTCTTATTGTCATCCATCTAGAGTACATCAAACTTTGTGAACAAGATAGCAGAGACAAGGAAAGAAAGATAATGTATTATAAAAATTAGAGAGAGATAATTAATTAAAAGAACATAGAAAGAGAAAAAGTGTATAAATATCAAAAAGTAAAATATTGGTCGACCTATATTAAAATTATAATTATTTGGGTTCAAACCATTCAAATTATATTAAAAATGGATAATGTGATTTTAGTTTTTATTTGAATTCATAACCATTTTATGTAAAACAAAACAAAACCATATCCATATTTTGTCAGGTCTAATCGCAATTATAATTTGGCTGAAATATTTTGCAATGTATAACAGGACTCGTAGATTAATAGGCAATTTTTTAGTTGCTAGGATTAATATTGTATAAAATTGCCTGTCAATTTCTCAGTTATACGTAGTGCTTAGTTGAGTAAAAAATGATTCTATCAAGTATGTTACTTTTAGCAAAATCATAGTTATAAGTGGAGAATTTTTGCTTATTTGATGATGTATTTTTTGTCCTCCTGATCTTCCTCTTTATGACCCTTATTCAGAATGTGGGCTCAAGCACGATGTATGTAATATAATTTTTAATTATGCTATTTTATGAGAAAGATCTTATAATAATTTTCAAAAGCAAAAAATATTAATTTTTTTTGGAAATCGTTTCCTACACTTATGGCTGTAAAAAGGTGATACCCCGCTCGTATTAGCTATGTGGACTGTTTCTTGAATTTTAAAGAGTTTTTGGCCTGCAAGGCTCATAGGGTAGCACATAAGTTATGGTCACAAGGTAGGAAGATTTTGGCACTTTTGATACAAAATAGAGTGTCTGAGGTTTTTGATGTGGATATTCATCCCGGAGCAAAGTTGGGCAGGGGGATATTGCTTGATCATGGAACCGGAGTTGTAATCGGAGAGACAGCCGTGATCAGAGATAATGTGTCAATTTGCATAATGTGACGTTGGGTGGTACTGGTAAGGCTTGTGGGGATAGGCATCCAAAGATTGGTGACCGGGGGGGGGGGGGGGTGGTTGATAGGGGCAGGGACTTTTGTTTTGGGGAATGTTAGAATTTGGGATGGGGCTAAAATTGGGGCTGGCTCTGCGGTGTTGAAGGGGATACCTGCTAGGACTACCGAGGTTGGGAACCCGGCTTGGTTGATTGGACGGAAGGAGAATCCAATTAGGCTAGATAAGAGTCCTAGTCTAACCATGGACCATACCTCACATATTTCTGAGCGGTTTGATTATGTTATTTAGATTGTTTATTCACAATTTTAGGGGGAGGGGGGGGGGGGGGGGAGGGGGAGGAGGGGGAGGGGAAGGAATTGTTGATGTTTCCAAGTGAGAATTGAAGCTCTCCTATTAGCAAGCAGAAGGGGGAATTGTCCCTGTTTCCAAGTGAGAACTGAAGTTCTCCAATTAGCAAGCAGATTTTTTTTTTCACTTGTTCAACACTTCTAGACAAGGTTGTTATGTATCACAAAATCATTCATATATATATATAAGCTCTTTGGTCTTGGAATTTGTATGCTAGATTAAATTTTATTGACAGTAACACCATATTCCAACATGAGTTATGATGTAAAACAAACTTTCTTGTTAGTTGTTATTCGGCAAAATCTTGTAATATTGTTCCCCCTATTACATTTAATTGAATGTATTCCAAGTCTTTTTCCAGGTAAGGCTTTGATGAAGATTGTCATCCATAATAAAATTGTCCTTTGTTTCTTCCGCTATAAGGTATGGTGACTATATTTTTGCAGGTTCTCATAGGGACCCCTGATGCACCTCCAAATTCAGTAGAATTATTTCCACCGTTGTTGTGTCCTTACCAGAAACTGTGAAAAAAGTGATGAAAACCCCTGATTTTTCTTCAAGGCCCCATATTCTTGCATCAATGATTATCGTTTCATCTTATGTTGTAGGTTTTTTGTTTTCTTCAGATTAGATTAATTAGATTCAGATTCTGCAGGCATTTAACAGGGCTCAAAATCAAAACCGTAACATGTTAACAGTGCTATGGCTAACCCCATATTATCATAACATGCTATAGCATAATACTCTTCCGTTCTAATTTATAAGATTAGTATTGACTTTTGAAAGTACATTAGAGATATTTTTAAACTCAAAATTGAGATGATTTATTAAAAAATTATGAAATAATAGATCTAACCATGAGTAATACTTTTTAAATAGTTTACAATATTTATAATGGTAGTATTGACTAAAATTAAAAGAATCAGTGTCAATTTTGAGTTAAAAAAATGTCTGAAGTTGAATTAGTTGGCTTTAAAAAGTCAATAATAACCTTGTATTTTGGATTGGATGGAGTATATCATCTATGCAGAGTAGTGAATATTATCTAATGCTATCATCTTATGCGACTCAAATTCAACTATAATTTCTCACTTGACATCCAATCCCCACTTCCTCCGCTTAGACACTGGAATAATGAAACTACCTCTCGAATGCTTCTTTCAGTATCTATCTGATATGTATAGCCGGAGGCCCGGTTGTGGTGTTAACATTTTTTTTTTTGAAGCTTTTTGGCTTTTCTGAAAATCCCCTTCGACTTTTATTTTAATTCTATTTTTTATCTTTTTATATTAATTTTTTTTATCTTTTTATTTAGTCTTTCAAATTTTATAAAATTCATATTATATCCCACATAATTTACACACGCAATACATGTACCACCGGACACTAGTATATTTTAAGAGAGAAAAATTGAAATGCATAAAATTCATATTCTTTACCCCACCATATTCTACTATACTAGTATACTAGTACCACCGGATACTAGTATATTTTATAAAATTCATATTCTTTCCCCACCATGCCTTAAGAGAGCTGGCCAACAAGCATGGACCTATAATGCACCTCAAACTCGGAGAAGTTTCTGCAGTAGTAGTTTCTTCACCGGATATTGCAAAAGATGTGATGAAAACGCATGATATCAACTTCGCTTCTAGGCCTCTAATTCTTGCAACAAAGATTAGATCTTATGATTCTACAAACATTGTTTTCGCTCCATATGGTGACTATTGGAGACAACTGCGAAAAATTTGCACACCGGAGCTTTTAAGCACGAAACGCGTTCAGTCATTTAGATCTATACGAGAAGAAGTTAGAAGAGGTAGCAAACCTGATTACATTAATAGCTGCTAATGCTGGTTCGCCTATCAACCTTACTGAGAAAATTTATTCAGCAGCATATAGTACAACCTTAAGACTCAAGAGCAGCCTTTGGTAAGGAAACTAAGGAAAAAAGGGATTCATATTAATAGTACTCAAGGAATTGACAAAAGCTGCAGCAGTTTTTAATCTGGCTGATTTGTATCCTTCCATTAAGCTTTTTGAATGGATTAGTGGGATGAGGCCAAAACTTGAGAGGTTGTAACAAGAGACAGACAGAATAGTAGGAAATATCATCAATGAACATAAAGAAGGCAACACGAAAAAGAAATGTGAAGGTGAAGATCTAGTGGGTGTCCTTTTGAAATTTCAGGAAGGAAGTGATGAGTTTCAATTAACTACGGACAACATCAAAACAGTTCTACTGGTTAGTATATTTATCTGCTTCTTTAAGGTTTATAGGCATCACAGTTCTATTAGTTTCAAAGAATGTATACTTGGTGTTGGTTCATGTCCAGTCAATGTAATAACTCTGACGCCCCCGACATCTGGTCTTTCTTCAAATCCGAGTTCATTACTCCACGGTACTACTCATTCCATACACATCCATATATCCTTAAGATATAATTAAATTCTCAAAACATTAAACTATATTTCATCTAATCCCAGATTCTAATACCTTAAAATCTTCAAAACTTACAAATAATGAACATTACATCATTTATGTACTTCCTTAATAAGCTTGTGACTTTTATCCGCCACAACAGATACATATAAAGTTGAACAACTATTCTTCAAGAAGAGAGTTTGACCTTTTCCTTAATCTTCACCAGACTCCCCAGTTCTTTCTAACTTCGCTGAAAACATTTTTATTTTAAGCAAGTGTGAGTATTCAGTTGCCCAGCAAGTCGTAGCAGTTGAATAACAACAAATTCAAGAATCATATATTCTTTAATTAGAAAACTTCAATAACAGAACAATAGTTATGAAACAGCTCGAATAACAAGAATAATTCTGATTCCTATCATTTTAAAACATCAATAAGATCTATCTTCTCATATTTATTAACAACAATATATATCATATAACACTTCTAGGACTCAACTCATCCTACACAACTACATATATATATATATATAAAGAATCACATTTTCGACATATATACAAAAACACAACACACACCGAGTCCTTAACAGTTATCAATCTAGTAAACTGAGTGGCTCCCCATACAAAAATAATAAATTAGTTTCTCGTTTCATCTACACTGTCTTGACAGTGAGTTAGATCGGTATCCTAACTCATCTTAAACGTCTGCTCATACAAATGAGTTGTTTAACTCAGTCACTGCATGCTAATGATTAAAAGGCACAACTATACTTTCACCTTAAACTCAATTACCATCTTAACATTTGTTCAGCCGAAATAATCAGCATAGACTCATTCTTAACACAGTTCGTGATTAAACAAAACTCTTACAACTTGAACAATTTAATTACATAACAGTTCATCTTAAAAGCACATAAGTGCAGAAAATTGGCACATAGTACCATTCATGATAAACATCTTGTACAAATATAAAACATTTACACATAGATAGAAACTTGCTCAATTAAAAATTCGAGTAAGTTCAGGAAACTTGACTTAAGCGTCCTTTACTGCTTACACTATACTGATCTTCGTATATCCTATATATACCAAATAAGGATCACATACCTATTAGCTATATGTTTCACTCTCATATTGGTTTATTTTAACTTACTTTAACTTATTTCATAATTTACTATGTTCGGGTTTTATAACTCGAAGCAACGTATCCAACCTTATACACCCCGATATATTATTCTCTCAACTTCGTTCATAGCGGAGACTTAAATTTCAAAGTCCATTTTATGATCTTATGATCTTCATTTCGTTTAATATGGTTCACATTTTATAAATTAAGTTCACGCAACCAAACTTTAAAATCGTCTTTCGACGTTACGACGTTTGGGAACGCCACAACCCTTATAATCATCCTCCAAGATGGTTTTATATTAACTCTATTCCATATCTTAAAATGTTTATTTCATTAGACTCGGAACACTTTTCAAGTTCATTAACATTTGACACGACGTTTCGACGTTCGTACGTCGTACGCCCGACTTGTCTAACCCGAACGCTTAACTAACACGTCATTGCGTACGATTAACACGCCCAACGCATCTACCATTCTTTGGTTTAAATTTCTCTACACTATATTTTCAAAGTTCAATGTTTAGAACTCAAAAATACTAGTCCAACATGGCTTAGCACCCCGCTGTTCCGAAGAAACCACCCCGGTTTGCCTCAAATTACACAACAGTCCTAAAAAGGCTCATTTTAAACCTTGATCCCAACCTTATCTGTGAAGCCCCCAAACTCCCTGGTCCAAATCACCACCCCAAAATTTGGGTCGCCAAAAAAAAAACACTACAGACGCGAACTTTCCTATTTACAACTATTATACTGTCGTGCAAAATACAACAACGCACATGCTGTGAGTTTTCAATACAAATGTTTTACCGTGTATAGTACGACAATATTCACACCGAAATTATTACAATGCCATATAAAATACAACAACAAATATTTTAAGTCTTCAAAGGAACATGCGAAGATTTATGTCCTCCTCATTCTAATGGGGTGCATTTTTGACGCTTCCAAATTCGGGTTCGCATCACCGTATTTAGTTTACCAAAATCAATTATTAAATGACGTATACAATACGACACGCACTTTTAAGTCCTCAGTACTATTATTGTCACACTGTTTTATAATGTATTGAAAAACTTTAACAGTCTCGGACCATCACTTTATTCCACTGTTATCCCCGCTCGACCCAGCTACACTCTTATTACCTGAAAAAAATTGTGAAGCAAAAGGGTGAGCACAAATAGCCCAGTAAAGATTATCATGACATAAGATAATTAAATTATCAATAGCCTTCATCAGTAATAAATTAGATATTTAGAACATATGGTAGATGATAAAAGTTTTCAACCATAATTGCAGCGGAATCAACAATCCATTAGAAGAGTCAAGTAGAACATAATGTCTACTATCTTCTCCAAATTAAAAATTCATCATCAATATTTTATTCCTGTAACACCAATCGATAGTTATTCGTTATACCCAAGACAAAGAGAACTTTCACCACCTGTCTTTACCTGAAACACTAATGATCATGGTTATACCAATTCACAATTCTTGTTCATAATCATGCTAATAAATTCATCTTTGCACTCCGGGCCAAAGATTTCAACTGTAACACTAATGGTCATGTCAATTAACAGTCTATCTTTGCACTACGGGCCAAAGATATTCAGCAATAATACCAATAGTCATGATCATACCAATCAACATTTTATCTTTGCACCCCTGGCCGAAGAGAACCGATGGTTATGATCATGCTAAGCAACAATCCATCTTTGTACTACGGGCCAAATACATACAACTATAACACCAATGGTTATGATTATACCAATACACAATTTCTGGTCATAATCATACCAATCAACAGTTCATCTTTGCACTACTAGCCAAAGATAACTTTTCAACACAAATTTAAGTCTGAGGATGATGACAATGACATAAAGGATGAATAGAAATAATAAGAATAATAAGATCAAGAATAAACATTAAAGATTTATAATTTAATTTATCCAGAGTTTAAGAGTGTCCAAATGGTCAACATGATGACCAAAAAGTGGATTTCAATTCAAGAATTATATTTCAAAGATAACGGTTAAAACTCAATAAAAATTCAGGAAAATGAAATGATACTAGATGAAGAACAAATCTCTAAGGTGTTTCAGATTTAGGAGTATGAAAGAAAGTGATATCCCTTTACAAAAATGAAACAAATGATATCCCTTAAATATATTATAAAAAAATGATACTCTTTACCTTAGCACGTGACTAGATTATGTTTCTATGAAATTGATCAACTTGAACAATGCTTGCACTCCTTATCAACACTTGGAGTAACCTTGCACTCAAAATAAATATTCACAATATTATACTCACAATATTGTATTAGAAGAATTTTATATTTTTAGTATAGTCATGTTGTGTGTTTAGTTGCTCAACCGTGCAACTTATTTATACTGAAAATTAAGAAAACAATTAGCACACATGCTTTGACAAAATAACTAAATGAACTATATAAAATAATGGTAGTGAAATTTGTGGTCCCACGAAGAAAATTAAACCAACTTGTACACGTTTTAACAAAATTTGTTTAATAATAGAGTTGTGGTCCATACTACTTTAGGAAAAATAGAGTGTCGCCAAGTCTTGCCAAACTTACTTTTATAAAAAAAAAATTGAACAAACATCTTCATATCATACTTATAGTTAATCAACACATTTTATTCATCAATTATTAACATAGACTCACAATACTGCAAACTAGTTTAATTATATCATATCAAATAATATGATTTACTGTGCCGTGATAATTATTAATTTAATAATATAAAATACCGTGTAATTGCTACTGCGACAATTATTAAGTCAATAATACGTAATACCAAGTAATTATCACTGTAGCAATTATTGAATAAAATATTGAGTGACTTCTTACATAAGAATCAATAATCAGAGATACTGTGCAATGCCGCGTACTACTGTAGAATAACATGTATTATTATACTTTTATCACCGGATATTTCAACAGTTAACGGTAAAAGTTGTGTCGCTAATTTTTAAAAAGGTTATTTCTGTCGCTTTCTCTATCCGACAGTTATTCTGTAATATGGCCCACCAATGATTGGTTATTTCGGCGCCGTCGTACGAATATTCTCTGGTAAAAGGAATATTTTCCGATAAAACGAATATTTCATGACAACTGTTTACTTTATATAATTTGCACATATCACTCATAACTATAACATTTATTAAATCAATAACTTACTATGAACAACTTAAATTCTATTAAAAGTCGGGATCAACACCAAAACATATTTACCTCGAATAACATATAAACCAATTAATAATTCATAATTCATTCAAGGTGCCTTTATTTATCACCTTAAAATACTATTTATATTCCAAAATTTTAAAAGCAAATAACAACACTTCAGAAATCTTAAATCCCAAATATGACAATTTATTTTTTAAATGTTAGTCTTCTATTCTAACATTATCTCTATTAACTAAAATTTATTTTTCAAATTAATTAATTTTAACAGAAACTAGACTTCAAATACTCCAATTTAGCCTCAAGAATCACCCAAATCGGATTTAAAATCATTAAGTTACACATTTTTAAAACTTAGAACTTGTTGCTAAAAATTCTACTTTGAAATATTCCATACCAGTCACCTCACGAAATTCATAACAAATCATAAGTTAACCTTTAACGGTTCAAATTTATGGATATATACTCAACTTATATATGTATAACATATTCAAAAATTACAACGATCCAACGGTTGGATTAAGAATTATAACTCACGCAATAGAGCTTAAGAAAATTAAATTTTCAGATTCTAGCGGACTATAAGTCCTTTGGACCAGTTTCATTCAAACAGTCATCACGAAAAATTCACAAAGAATTTTTGGGTGATTCTAATTTTTGTGTTTATCTTACTTTCAGGGCCTTCTTTTGATATAAGGCTCGTCTCCTAACTCATTATACACAAAGAGTTATGGATTTTACAAAAACATGGTAGCAAACTAATTTTTATGAAATTTTCAGATTTCATTTTTCATTTGATTTATTGATTTCTCTCATTTGATTCATGTTTATGCAAGTTTAATCCATCACAAATTAATAAGCATAACATATCATCTTTCCATAAATTTCATAAAACTTAATAACCAAAGATTAACAAAGATTTTGATTTTACCTTTCTTAGTTTTCATTTCTCTTCTTTCTTCCTTCTTCTTTCTCTCCCTCTCTCTCTCTCTCTCCCTTTCTTTTCTGAAAACTTGTTGCGGGAGTAATGAATGAAAAAGTGAAGGCTGATGAGAATGCCTTATTAGGCTTAATGATTTGGCCAATATTCTTCCCGCATGTCCCACAAAAATAAATGGTTCAATCAACAAAATGTTAGAAAGGAAATTGGGGAAAGGCTTGGAAGTATTTGGAAATTAAATCTCGACAATCATCCCTCCCCTATCAGCCTTAGCCGCCCATGTGTCCACATTCTATAATATCTCCTCTTTTATTTACTCATTTATTCATTTAATTGTCAATTTGACCATTCCGACTTTTAAAAATTAACGTTTACATTAAAACCTCAATTCTCATTATTCATTTCTCATTTATAATTCTCATTTCATTAATTGAAAATTCTGTAATATAACAATTTAGGATAATAATCATATAAAAAATTAGACTTTTATTTCATAAAAGTCGAGGTCTTACATTATCTCTCAATTCTTAAAGAATAAAAGTTGTAGGTCTACTTTTTAGTTTTCCAGATCATCTTGAATCACCTCAATCGGAGTTAATACGAAAGAGTTACGTCCAATCTACTAAAGGACGTCAAAGTTGATTATGGCTTAACATTGGCCCGGCGTATATACGCCCAAATTTTTTCTATGACCTGCGTATATATGCCCAAGTGCAGAACTCCGGCGTAAAGCCCAGAGTATATACACCCAATTTTGATGTCCAAACTCAATTTTTTGAAGTTTGATGCATCCATAACTTCATCATTCGATATCGGAATTAGTCCATTCTTGAGCCCACGGCTCGCGTTTTCACCCAACTACACAACCCCTGAAAGAACCTTCCGGAAGTGTTAACTACCATCAAGATTTGTCTAAAAGTCATACTAAACTAAGTTTTCGACTTCTAACGCCTTTTACTAAAATTTTCGCCATAACATCGTTATAGCTTATTTTTATTCCGTTCCATTTGGAACATTTTCATAACTCATATACATCTATATCCTTCTCGAAAAATAAAAACTAACTTACAAACAATCGTTTTAAATTTTTCCATCAATAATAATTTACTTGATTTCTCATTCGTTTTTTGTTTAGCTCGTTATTTCAACTACGATTTCACTTTACATACATATATTAGTGATTTAATTCCACTAATTCTTTCTTATTTCTCCGGATTACTCATGATTCACGTGAATCACCCAACCACCAACAAAGCACTTCATAACTATATGAAAAGCTATAAAAGAAATGAATGAAATTAAGATTTAAGTTCTCGTTACTTCCATTTTTCTTACATATTAACATAGTTTAACCATATTAACATCATCTTCCACCATCTTATACTTCCAATTTTTATAAGCTATGTACTTATACATATAAAACTTAAAAGAATGGATTTAAACTAGGATTTATTACCTTTCTCAGCTCTTCTTCTTTCTAATTCGAACAAGTATGAAAGATTGTTCACTTCTCCTTACGAAAGCTACTTGGTAGCTTTTCTTCTTCTTTTTCTTGCTCTTCCACCCGAGTTCTCTCTCTCTTCCTCTCTCAATTTCTCTAGAGTTTCTTCTCTTAGTTTTAGGAATTGGTAGGATTAACGAAGGAAATGGCCCTCTATATATAGAAAGTTTAAGAATTAGGGCAAAATGGTCATTAAACAAAAAAATATCACCCAATACTTAGCCCTTAAATTTCCTTAACTTAACCACCATCTAACTAAATAACTATGGTTAATTGGTGTGATTAATTGGTGGGGAGATGGGATGACTAACTTCCCTTGGAAGCACTCCCCTCCCATTGGTCCATTTGGATTAGTTAGGGTTTGGTTAGCCTAACTTAATCATCCTCACTTAGTTTGGTTAATTCAACCAATTAGTTAGCCGCAATCGTTGACTTTGACTTTCGTATTCATACCGTATAATTTTCGTATTATACGCGTATTATACGTCGTATTAAAGAGACTCTTAGATTGCACCCATCAGCTCATCTACTACTTCCAAGGGAGTGCCAACATAGTTGTGAAATTCATGGATATCAGATACCAGTGAAAACTAAAGCCATTATGAATGTGTGGGAGATTGGAAGAGATCCCTAGCATTGGACTGATGCTGAATGCTTCAATCCAAAGAGATTTCTTGATAGTTTAGTTGACTACAAAGGGACTAACGTACATCCCATTTGGCTCTAGCAGGAGGATATGCGCAAGTCTTTTGGCCTCGCAAATGTTGAGCTCCCACTTGCAAACTTTTTGTATCATTTGGATTGGAAACTCCCATATGGATTGTAGCATGAAGAACTAGACATGACAGAGGCGTTAGGCGTTACAGTCAGAAGAAAAAATGACATGTATGCAATTAATATTCCTTACATTCCTTCGATTGGAAACTTAACTGATGTAACAAGCATAAAAATGTTATAGAGCATATTAATATAAAAAACTAAAATACATGCATATTCACATTTAACAATTACAACATTATGAAAATTCAGCAATTAAACATTACAATTGTTAACCACCAATTCATATTAATATAAATGAAAATAGACCCACAATTTAAAAAATGTGAATATGATAACCAATGATCTATTACTATTAAAAATATATATATATGAATCTGCACATATAACCTTATATTCCAATCAAAGCCACTGGACCAACACAATCAATAATGTAAGTTTCAATCTAACATAAATCCTTAATATATCCACATAAAAAAATTATACGTTGGATGGGGCTTATAGTATAGAATTTGATCCCGCGATATATAAAATTTGGTGACATTATATATATATATATATATATATATATATATATATATATATATATATATATAGAAAAATCTGTAGGCCTTAGATGGCACGTGATTTTGTATAGCAAGAAAGTTCATTATGTTATGTGAATGGCACATTTAAACCTCAGACCACACCAACAATATATCATTCTATGACTATTAATACGTACAAGACAAAATGGTCCATGGTGACATACAACTACCATTACTGATGTTATGACTGTCAATGCATTGGGTGGTATATAGAAAAAAAATATATCCATACATCTGTCAAATATAATTCAAACTAAATAATATAAACATGATTTATGAAAATTATGAGTTATCTCTAATACTAATTGTAGGAAATGATTTCCAAATAAATTAATAGTTTTTACTTTTAAAAATTATTACCCAAGATTTTCTCATAATTTAGCATAATAAAAAAATATATAACATATCTCGTGCTCGGTTGTAGCACAATGGAGAACTTTTGCTTATTCTGATGATGAATTTTTCTCCCTCCTAATCTTCCTCCCTATGACCCTTATTTCGATATCACGTACTTTTCTGAGCGTGGGCTCAAAATACTGTAAAATGATAGAATATATAGAGTCCTTAATATTTATCAGGATAATTGAAAATCTTTCTAATATATTTTATCCATCTATTTTGTTAAATCTTAATAAGAGCTAGAGTGGGGATCAAATAGGATTCTATAAGCCTAGCTTCAATATATTATTAACTTCTAATTAACTCTTTAATCAATTAGAATTATATTAATTATAACTAATTCCACTAAATAGTTATAATTGCACTCTAGAATTAATAGAATTAAAATTAATTAATTAAATCATTCTTCTATTAGTATCTTACAAAACACTCCTCTAAAATAATATCCATAAACACGTGTAGGAATAAAACTGTTAACCCACTACGTTTACTGTTTATATCCTTGGATACATAATTTATAAACTTTTGATCACACATTAATTTAATATATTAAATTAATACTTTAGTAATTTGAATTACTAAATTACTTAGCAAAGATTTTGGTGATCAATCAATAAATTATATCAAGGGGATATTATAATTTAATTATAGAATTCCATCTTAAAAAATACATGTTCCTAATTTTATAACATATATCACCCAACATATTGAGGTATTGATTGTATTAAAATATCACTCTTTAATATATTAAAGTGACATACACTATAAAATCAAGTTCATTATTCTCTCAGTATTATAAGTAATTGCACATTAGTAGTAATTGAAAAATTGTTTATAATAACAATATTTAACAAATAATTTTTAGTAATGATCCAATTCTATGTATTTCAAAAATACACCAATACACTAGATTAAAGTCTTTACTTTACATGACCAAGACAAACCATCCAATCAAGTGTATTACAATCTACTAGAATGGTATGTCCATTTCCATCTAAGATTGAGAACAATATATTTCTTTAATTATACATAACATATAATTTATGTCTTCTGTATATGACTCTCCTTCATATACATAAATTATAAAATATATAATTATGTACAAAATTTATGACACATTTAGTTATGCAAAATGAAATTAAATTTTATTATTAAAATAATAAAATAAATATCAACATTGGGTTTTTCTGGGCTTAAATCCTTACAATCTCCCACTAGCCCTAAACTCAATCTACAATATGTCTAATACCCATCCCCTCAAGATGAAAATCAAAAACTTTAGAAGACAAGGTCTTCATAAAAGGATCAACCAAATTTTGCGCAGAAGTTATCTTTGAAACTATCACATCTCCTCGTTGAACTATATCTTGGATGATGTGATATTTTCTTTCAATGTGTTTGCCTTTCTTGTGGTTCCTAGGCTCTTATGATTGTAAAATCGCCCCATTATTGTCACAAAATAGGACAATAAATAGGAGATGATACCGAAGGTACCATTCCTATTTCTAACAAGAACTTCTTGAGCCATACAGCCTCTTTTGCATCTTTGGAAGCAGCAACGTATTCAATTTCCATAGTGGAGTAAGCCATGCAAGACTGTTTAATACTCCTCTAACTGACAGCTCCACCTCCAATAGTAAATACATAACCAAATATTGACTTTCTAAAGTCTCTATCTGACTGAAAATCCAAATCTGTATATCCTTTCGGGACAAGATCATCACTAGAATAGACAAAAATATAATCTCTTATTCTCCGTAGATACTTAAGTATATGTTTTACTGTTATCCAATGTTCGAGTCCAGGGTTAGACTGATATCTGCTGACCAAGCCTACTGGAAAATAAATATTTGGTTTAGTGCACAACATTGCATACAAAAGACTTCCCACCACCGAAGCATAAGGGATTGTCTTCATGCGCTCTTTCTCTTGAGATGTCTTAGGACACTGCTCCTTAGTAAAAAGAATTCCATGTTTGATAGGAAGTAGTCATTTCTTGGAATTCTGCATGTTGAACCTAGCCAAAATTATATATATATATATATATATATATATATATGCAGCTTGGGATAGGCCTAACATTCTATTCTTGCGATCACGCCAAAGCTTGATCCCTAGAATGTAAGTAGCCTCTCCTAGGTCCTTCATCTCAAAATTACTAGAAAATCAAATTCTGACTTAAGATAATACTCCCATATCATTACCCATAAACAATATATCATGCACATAAAGAACTAAGAATACCACCATCCCATCTTTATTCTTCTTGTACACACAAGATTCTTCTGGATTTTGTTCAAAACCATAAAATTCGATTGCTTGATCAAACCTTATATTCCAAGACCTTGATGCTTGCTTAAGTCCATAAATGGACTTTTGCAACTTGCATACTATATTTTCTTGGCCTTTAACTATGAAACCATCAGGCTACTTCATATAGATTTCTTCAGCAAGATATCCATTAAGAAAAGCAGTCTTGACATCCATTTGCCATATCTCGTAATCGAGATGAGCTGCAATGGATAAGAGTATTCTGATAGATTTAAGCATAGCTACTGGTGAAAAAGTTTCCTCATAATTGATAATTTCCTTTTGAGTAAAACCTTTTGCTACTAACCATGATTTAAAGTTTTCCACCTTTCCATCTACCCCTCTTTTTCTTTTGTAGACCTACTTGTACCCTATAGGTTTGATCCCATTAGGTGCTTCTACAAGTTCTCATACTTTATTTGAGTACATGGAATCCATTTCTTGTTTCATAGCCATATTCTAGTTGGATGCATCTACATCATTAATAGCTTCATGGTAGTTAGAGGGATCCAACTCTACTTCTTCCGGAATAACAATGTAAGTTTCTCCAAGAAGTGAAAGTCTCTCAAGAGGCCTGATACTCCTCCCACTACGACGAAGCTCCGGTGTATTAGAAGAATCAGGTTGGTTAGTTTGTGGCAATTCATCCAAGTCTTGTGGTGGATTAATTGATGTACTTGACATTTCTTCTAAGACAATTTTACTACTCAATTTGTGATCCATTATGTAGTTATTTTCCAGAAAAACTACATTTGCGATACAAATACTTCTGGTCTAAAGGACTATAAAATAGACCACCTCTAGTTTCTTTTGGATATCCTACAAACAAACATACTTCTGTTCCTGAACCTAATTTATCTAAGTCTTTATTTCCTTTTCGTACATGTGCAGGTGTGCCCTATATATGAATATGGTGCAATACTGGCTTTCGCCCACTCCACAATTCTCTAGGTGTTAAAGGAACATACTTTGATGGTACAAGATTCAATAAGTACATTGTCGTTTCTAATGCATAACCCCAAAAAGAAATAAGGAGAGTAAAAAAACTCATCATAGACCTTACCATATCCAAAAGAGTCATGTTTCTTCTTTCTACCACACCATTTTGATGGGGTGTACCCGTTGTAGTTAAGTCAGATATAATTCCTTTATCAGATAAGTAATCTTTAAATTCCTCAAGTTCACGAGTTTGGGGCATCGAAATACTTTTGCAACGTACTAGTTGTGAAATCTTTTGTGTTAAAAAGAGGATTGCAACCAGACGAAGGGAATGACGAACTAACAGTGATGATTGCGGAACGCCAAAGGTCCGACTTTACATCACAACCCAACGCAGCCGTAATTAGTTTAGTAAAGGAGTTTTACGCAAATGTACAGAATGCTGTCAATGATGTGGTTCTAGTTAGGGGGCACCCAATTTCATTTAGTACAGAAACTATCAGCACATACTACCACATGCCCACATTGCGACACAATTACAACTATTTGAGTCGCGGACCTAACAATTACAATTTGGATACAGTGTTTCACAATTTGGCAAAGTCAGGAACACAGTGGAAATTGAAACCAGGCACAACACAAAAATTCAGTTTTCCTCACACCGCATTGAGCCGTTATGCCAAAGCCTAGTATAGTTTTATTTGCACAAATTTGATGCCAACAACACATCAAAATGAGGTAACCAAGGACCGGGCAATCTTATTATTTGCAATAGTGAAGGGTTTTCCTGTGGATGTGGGTGACACAATCAGAGGGTCTATATTGCGGTATCTCAGAGGGAGTATAATCGATGCATTGCCCTATGCCTCCTTAATTTTGGGTCTGTGCTGACAAAAGGGTATCCAATGGCGCCCCGATGAGTTGGTTCAACCTCCCATGGATTTGATTGATCATGCAACTATTCAAAAGTACAAGGTTTGGGAAGGTGGAAGGTCACATGTTTGTGGCGAAGGATTTATTCGCTCAACGTCGGATCAGTCTACAAATCCTTCTTCTATGGCTGGGCCGTCCACCGCTGACCTGACTGATATTCCACCATGGCAACACTAGGTTAATCGGGTTGAACGCCGCATGGATTGACGATTCGATGCATTAGCGGAACAAATGAATGTCATGCACCAATTTAATGCTCAATTCTCAATCACATTTGCCCAGATTTTCACAGCTGGTGCACATCCTGACATGGGTCCAATTCAATTCCTAGTGTATCCTGATATCCCAGCTTATCCACCTTCTGATTCGCCTGACTAGGATGACATTTTTGATGACTCGAGTCAGGGAAATCCTACATTTTGAATACTTGTCTTTCTTTTAACAATGTGGACATTGTTGGTTTTAAGTTTGGGGGTATTCATATTCATGTTTCATGTTAGTTTAGAATTGCATAATAATAGTAATTAATGGTGTTAGGATTGTGTTGAAGTTAGTTGCATGATACATGGTCAGAATGTTCATATTTGTGTTCATATTGCATGGTAATTAGGAGGCATATGTGTTTGCATGTTTTAGTTGTTACATTAGCATGTGCGCATATAGTATAGTTGCATTTTGCATGAATCTGTATGATTAGGTTGTATAATTTTGGCTCGACCAATGATGAGATTGCTACTTCACGATTAATTTGAACAGAACTGATAATTGGTGCTTAGCTTTAAATTGAATCATGATGGCAATCCTAACTT
The DNA here is from genome assembly GCA_020205555.1 of Panax stipuleanatus. NCBI lineage: Eukaryota > Viridiplantae > Streptophyta > Magnoliopsida > Apiales > Araliaceae > Panax > Panax stipuleanatus. The sequence goes on from JAINUT010002713.1 coordinate 184,009, forward strand.
GTCAAAAACCTGTGTAATTGGGTAGCACGTAGAATTGCTTGTTTAGCAAACTTAGATCAAAGGAATTCATAAATATTTTCTATGAGGAGGAATTGAGTTTATCTGCTAATGATATATGTAAATCATGACATGAGGCTAGAAGAGCTTAATTGAACAACTTTGGGGGACTCCATGAGAATTAAAAAAAATAATTAAAAATGCTGGTTAGTTCAACTCTGTGGTCTTTGTTACTCGAATAAGTACGCCCTTAGGAGTGTCTCTACACTTAGAGCCCTAAAGCCATCTGGTTTGGGAGTCATTGGTCGAAAGTTTGCTAAAAAGGTAGCTCTGAAAAGCCTAAGAAGGTTGAACATCGCACAAGTCAGAGCAAGAATGTAATAAACACTTGATTTGTTTAATTCTGTGGCCTTTGTTACTTGAGTTATTAGATTCGTAGGGGTGTCTCAACAACTAATGCCCTAAAACCAACTGGTTTGGGAGTCATTGGTCTAATGCTTTCTACATGAGTGACATTGAAAAGCCTAAAAGAATTAGACATTGCACAGTCGAGCTTGCTTAGCAGGGATAGTAAGAATAAAACCTCATGGACATTTTAGCTTGATAAACATGTGAATTTGGCTCTCATTATTGTGTTTATAGATATAGTGCAGTGAATGACGAATTTTTCTGCCTACGAAGTAATTTATGAATCCCAGTTTGATCTTTAGTTGGTTAAAGCTAGTAATGTATCACACACACACTACACGGGTAATGATGGCATTTGATTACCAGAGTGATTTGGTTGAATGGTTTGCACTAATTTGATGTTCTGTGAGTTTATTGAGATTATCTCTGAGGCATGACGTTGAAATTTATACCGACTTGTTGCCAGATTTGTTATGTTAGTAAAGTATAGATTGTATTCGCATCATGTTTGACTTTATTTTGCATTGCGCACATTTGTTTTGCTTGAGGACAAGCAAAGGATTAAGTTTGGGGGTCTTTGATGAGTGGGTTTTATACCCATGAATCGGGTATGTTTGAGCTTAATTTGTTGCTAATTTTTAAGTGTTTGTGATCATTTCATGCATTTATCATTTTATTTTGTAGGAATCGTGGTATGGGATGAGAATTGGATCACTTGGAGAAGGAAAACATAGAAAAGGAAATTAACAGGGAAGCAACTCTGGTGGATAGGCGCGACCACGCTTGGTCAAGCATAGAAAAATGCGCGGTAGCGCCTGTTGGCCAAAGAATTTAAGAAACAGCAGAGGCGCGGCGGCGCGATGATTACCAAAGAAGAGGGCGAGGCCGCACAACTGTTCCAGGGATTTCAGAGCCGAAGCAATCAAGTGCGCGGCGACGCTCTCTGCAAGGCAAATCCTGGCCCAGCCATGCCAGGTCGGGCCAACACTTGGTCAAAGTTATTTATTTAGCAGTTTTGGAAGAAAATCAAAGGCAGATTTGTTTTGCAATTCTTTTGGAAGTTGGATTTGGCAAGGAAATATAAATAGAGAGACTTCTATTGATTAGAGATCATCTTAGAAAAACCCTAGTTTTTGGAGAAGGACAAGGACGCTTGAAGAAAGATTTCATCAAGAATGAAGAGCAACATTGGAGAGCAAGTCCGAGTCAGGGATTCTTCATAAGAGTTTTTCCTTACTTTATCTTCATCTTTAATTTGTAATTTCTGAATGATGATTAAATTGTGGATGGTGATTTTTAGTTTAATTATGAACTAAAATTTTATTTAGGATTACAATGGAACTTGATGAGTAGGTTTAAGTAATATATTTTCTTGAGAATTATCATTAGTTAATATTGGATTGTCTATTATATCATGTGCATAATTATTTAATTGCTTGATCAGTAATTAATGGAATAATTCATATGAAATTGATGAATGGAATATGGATTTGGATCTAGATATAATAGCGTCAGATTATACTTTCTGCATGTGTTGGAAATTGTAATTTGTGTATAGGATAGAGATATACCTATATGCCTTATGTGATCTAAACAAGAACCTGTGCTTGAAATCCTTGTTAATTTCGATTCACATAGAGATATAGTGAATTAATTAGCTAGTGTGTTCTTTCTAATTCTAATCTTTATTGGATTTAAGGAGATTTGTCTATATGTTCATTGAAAAATGCTTCTAGACGCTAATGAGTTCTTGGTCAACAATCCATATTAATTGAACTAATTCAACATAAAATATTGACATTAAAGTGAATCATCAAGGGAAGTTGTGATCCTAAGCCTTTTTATTTTGATCTAAATTCTTGATAGTTAATAATTAATTAATTCACTTAGTTTTCATAAATTCATCACAATTATCGACTTGTTTAAATAAAATTGGGTTTATATAGTACTAGTAGTTGAAATTTATTAAATAGGATTCCTCGTGGGTTCGACACTCGTTCTTATCACTTTATTACTTGTTGTTCGTGTATACTTGCACGTATTCATTGATTGAGAAATCAATCAACAAATACCCTCTGCTTCTTGGGGTTCCTTCATCAGTTCAGGTAAAGATAAAGACATTTTGTTCATAGTGTAATTATGTTTGAATTGATTGAAGGAATCAGCTAAGGTCTCTAACAACATGTCAACTTGGGTTTCTATAACGAACGAAAATTTTGTATTTAATTTAAAATATTTATTGAATTAAATAAATATTTTATTGATTTATTTATTAAGTTAAATACATAATTATTGGATTTGTGGTGATGTAATTTAATTAATTGTGTTATATTAATTAAATTAATGTATAATAATTTTATGCTTTGAAGATTTAATTTAATGAGTTAATTAAATTAAATGGATTGTTAAATAATTGTAAGGTATTATTCTAATTTAATTGAATAATGGAATTAGAATAATAATATAATTAAAGAAATAATTAAATTAGAAGATTAATATTTATTAAGTAAATATTAAGAATTTTATTGGCTACATAAATATTATGGGTATAAAATAAAGAGTGTGATTTAATTATGTTAAGGAGTGTGACACGTGATACCATATATTAGGGAAATTATAAAGATAAATTGAGGAGAGTTTTAGTGGGCAAGGCAAACAAAGCCTTGTGGCTTTTTGTATCTGTAAAAGCCGAGTTTGTTAGTTTTTTTAACAGATAAAGCTAAATAAGTATACGTATTATTATATCTATCGGTTTATATTTATGTATTATCATTTGGCTTAAGCCTAAGCTTTAGAGGGAAAAACACAGAGAGTTGGGGAATGAGTTTGAGAGAAGGAAATTCTCTGTAAATTTGAGAAAACAAGTAGGAAGTGAAAGATTTGTCAAGCTCGTCTTTGCTAGTATAAATAAAGGATTAAGGGTAATAATTTATTCCTAATTCTTAGTTTGATTTTTCAATATTTATTCTCTGTGATTGGATTTTTGTTGGATTAATGGTAGAGATGTTGATTATATATGCTTATAATCTTGTAAAATCTAATAGTCATCATTTGTAAACAATTTTTAGTAATCAAATTTTTGTAAGCATGCTTTAAAATGGAGATTTTGTGTTCTTGAAGAAATATATATGACATGTATGATTTTGGAGTCAAAATTGGTGTTGAATTTATTTGGTAATCTGTAAATTGATTGTCAAATATGTTATGTTGAGTTACGAATAAAATGCTACTGAAATGGTCTAATTTGATTAAGAAACGAAGATTTGGTGATTGATTACGCTAAATATGTTGAAAATGGGTAAAACAGCAAAAATATGATTTTGATCCCTTTAAATTTGGTAGTTTTGGTTGTTTATGATGTTAGTGCCATGTTATACATGCTTGGTGATATTGTTGTTAAGTTTATAGTTTTTGAAAGTGTTGAATTTTTGTTTAATTGAAAAAAATTGGGTTGTTTAGGTTGAACTGTGAAGCAGGGAAGCAGACTACAAAGCTTCTGTCTGCATATCGGCGCAACTGCGTTGCTATCAAATGCAGAACCGGCGCAGCTGTGCCTGTTGAATTTTTGGGATTGAGCACCATCGTAGCTGCGCCGGTGCCAAGGCTTTCCCTTCCTTGAGTAGAAGCAAATTATTTTTTTTTATGTTCCAGTCAGTGGCATGCTAACGTAACCTAATCTAATGAGTATGAAAAGGGTGTTAAACATGTTGTAAGGTGTTTACCAGTTTGTAAGCATGTGTATGATAATTTAAATTGTAAAGTTAATAAGTTGTGAAAAACTTTAATTTTTTATTTGTTTAATTCTTTAGATATGGTTTAAATGTTTTGATGCTAATTTAGACTTGTGATTTCAGATTGGTGAGGTAAGATTAATCTTAAAGTCAAAACTTGTATTATGTTAACAAGTTGGATTTAAATAGGAAGTAAACCTATAGAGTTAATGTTAGTATAACTAATTGGTATTGCGATTTTAATGGTATATGTAGGGTATTTGACGAACATGTGTTATAGTTGTATAGCTTACGCACAAGGCAAGTTCCTAAACCTTATTTCTTTAAGTTGAGCAAGTTCTTTATCCCTATATTGTTTATTATTACGCAAGTTTCTTGATTCTAGTATTCAATTGAGCAAGTCCTTAACCTTTGCTAACTTATAATTCGACAGGGTTGGTTATGTTGTTTTAAATGCCTATGGTTTTAAATAAGCTTTCGAATTCTTCTTGAAAGCAATATTTCGTTGTAGGATGTTTATTCATTGAGATCCAATATGATGTTATCATTTCTAGAATACAACTTTACAGTATCATGCTGATATCGAACTCTTGAATGATTATCGAACTCTTTATGGTTCAACTAATCCCTTCATTAATGAACGTTTAAGAACCAAATTACCCTTGAAGCTAATCTAAACCAAACTTCCTTTAATGCGGACTCTTAAGTCAAACTAAGATGAATAACCCTATTATAGGGGATTATTTACGCGTTAGCGTTAAGATGTTTGTGCACAATACATGGTACGAAGGGCTGATCCCCCTAAGTATGAAAAGAAAGGTCCATATAGTCTACGACTGTTAAATGTTTAAGTAAAAATACTGTTAGTTCCCGGAGGCACAATAGTTATCTAAAAGGGGGGTTGAATAGATATTTTTAAAACTTTTCTTTTTTAAAAATATTTTATCAGATTTGTTAAATAAATAAATTAATTAACCACATCGGAATATATGATTTGGTTGAACCCCTTTACATAAAAATAAGTTTATAGTTCGATGTTATGGCAGATATGGCAGTTAGTGAATAACAGAAAGTAATGACACAGTTATTTTAAGTGGTTCAGAGCACTCAAGACTCCTAATCCACTCTTCTACTCCACGAGTAGGAAATCCACTAAGGATATCGATACAACTTTGAATCACTGAGATTCTTTCAAGACCAACGGTCTTGGAACTTCTAGTTCAATAAGAACTCTTCAAGTCCAGTAGACTTGGCACTTCTAGCTCACTAAGAACTCTTCAAGTCCATCAGACTTGGAATATACTGTAATGAGAGTTTAGTTCATTGGTGCGTTACTCAGTTACCGTTAAGCATAAGTTCAAAAGAACTGAGTAGCGAAGCAAGCTTTCTTTCTGGATCGTAGAGTTTGGCTTTGAGTGTTCTTGAGCTTTTTGCATTCTTTCTTGCTTACTTGCTTAGTCTAAAATCTTCAATCTATTTTTCTTATGTAGGAGCATTTTGAAATCTTCCCGTTGAAAGGCTTCCGTTTGAGCATTTAATGTTCCAGACGTTCTGAGCACTTGATGTTGAATTTCTAGGAATATGGTGCAATGCTGTCTGACTCGCGTCACACTACAGACTGCTTTCTCACCTAACACCTAAAAATGTGCTTTCATCAGACAGAAAGTAGTCACCTTTTCTTTTCCCTCACGTTTCTTCGATTCAAACTAAGGATAAGTGTTAGAGCATTGGGATTCCCGAAATGTCAACGTTCATATGCCATTCTTCATTTGTTAGACATCTTTTTTCATTAGATAGGTGAATCTTGATACTTCTGATGCTAACTGAAGAAGCACCACGATCGTTGTCTTCATACCACGATCATTGTGTGTTGGTGTGCTTGCAAGCGATTCAGTCTTGATCGTAGAGCACTCTACGATTTTTCTTAAGCTTTGACTGACTACGATCTTTACTTGCGACAACTTGCAAAATCCACGTTTCCGAGAGAAGATTGTGATTCTTGACTTGGCTCAGCAGGCGCTCGGCAGACTGCCTCAACGATTCTAAAGTGGATTCCTTGACAGACTACGATTCTGAGAGAGTCTTCCTTGACACTCTATGATTCTGCCTTGGTTTCTTCAAACTCTTGGATGGCTCGACAGACTACGAATCTAATTGGCCTAACTATTACATTTCAAGAGATCAACCTAACAAGCTTGATTTTTCTTCTATACATTCATTTACAGAATGATAAACATTTAGCTCAGATCAACTTAGCAATTTTGATCTTCAATCTAAGTCCTTGTACATAAGTTCTAATAAGGAATTTACAACTTGAATAACAGATGCATATATATTTACCTGTAACATCAAATTTTAATATGCAATTCCCAACAAATACTTCATAACCTGGACATAGTTCATGGTCTTAAGACCCTCAGATAAATATTTCGATCTTGTTCTCTATTCTTGATTCAAAGGTCAGGTTCTTTATTGTTAAGTATTCATTGTCTACTCTTATGATATTATTGTTGTTATTATTATATTGTGGGAAATTGTTTGCTCACTCTTGTGTATAACATTGCAGCCAAAGTTGAGAAGGTGGACGAGCCATCTACTAGTAAGGGAAAGGGCAAGTTAAACAAATGATGAAGACTTATTTAATTTTATTTGACAGAATATATGTTATGAGACTTATTCGTTTATATGATGTATTCCGCAAACTTTTGTAATAAGTTAAGGTTAGATTACATAGGATTTGTTTTAAGATTGATGTAATACCCGTGATATTTATAATATTAGTAATGAAAATAAACGTGTTTGAAATTTTTTGAGTACATGTATATATATATTTGTCATGTAACTAAATAATTCAATTGAATTGAATTAAGTATGAGATGATTATGAAGTATACTGATTATAATGATAAGCTTGATTATAATTAATTAAGCTTAAGTGATAAGCCTTGTGTGGCATAATTAATTATTTAATTAGATTTATTAAGACATGGATTAATAATGTATTGGACTAGAGAATATACCCAAGCCCAATAAGGATAACGATATGTGATTAAAGTGTAGACATGATGACCCAAATAATTAATATTGCTAGGTTAATGTTTGAGCCCAACGTGTATAAGTGTATATATAAGTATCCATGACCCAAGTTGAATTATGTTAGGAGCCCAATAGATATTAATTGGTCAAGCCCAATGTGTAATGAAAATGAATAAGCTGTAATGTATTTACATATATGTGGATGTATATATATGTATAGATAGGTAAGTGTGTAGGTAAGTGTTTGTACCTAGCCCAATTCATATATTAATTTAAACAAACCCAATGTACATGGCTTATATGAATACATGTATATCTAAGATAAGTGTACTTATATATATGTGTATAGGTATAGATATATGTACATGTGTAAAGGTAACAAATAAGCTAGCGTAATGTACAAATGATAAAATGAAAGTGCAACATTTGGACACTACTCTCCATGACCAAAAATTGTGGCTCTATTAAGACCTAAGTGCTGATTTTGTTGTCCAAAAATGCTTACAAGTTACCCCATGTGAGCTCATCATAAAGAAGGACATAGTTAGTGGAGAGTTGGTGAAGTTTTTCACCAACTAAACTATGACCAATGGTTATTAACTAGTTGGGTGTACAAATACAAGTATTATACCAAGTATTAGTACATGTATTTTATACATGAACCTTGCCTATAAATAGGACCCCTCCTAATTCATTACTTCATTTACTTAAAATTTCATAAGTGTTAGTAGTATAGAGGGAGTTAGAGAGAAAAGAAGAAAACTAAGAGAAGTGCTTGCATTTTGGTGGAGTCCAAGATCAAGGAAGAATGTGGAGAGCTACTTGAGGTTCCTAGCTAAGAAGAAGAAGCATTCAAGAAGTAAGTTCATAACCTAACTTTAGTTTTTGTAAGATAAATTAGTATATATGATTCTAAGTAGAGAAATGCATGTTTGGTGGTAGGAGTTTGCATATGTGGGATCATGATGGATCCAAAGTTATAAGGATGGATTTTGGAAAGAGAATATGTGATTTATATGTCTTGGTATGTGATCTAGGTTAAAATGAATCATGGTAAAGCATGTGAGCATGAAACCTAGAATGATATATTTATGAACATGAGACTTGATAAGAAATGTTATAAAATGTGTAAGCTATGTTGATGATCCAGAAAAAAGACTATGTTGAACATCTATGAGATACGATCATAACTCAAGTGGAATCGTAGTAATCGGACATAAAACGAACCCCTAACGGAACTTTTCATAAAACATGTCCAAGTATGACCCTAGCTTGGAAAGACCAATAATTTAATTAAATAAATATTTTAGAAAATTGTGCAAGATATCATATATTGGAGATATGTAAGTTTACAAGATAATGAAAGTGGTTTGAACTTATTTGGATGATTAATGCAAAAGTTATGATAAATTGAACCAAAGTGGGTAGAAAATCAAAGTGTGAAAAACCTTGTCAAGAAATCTGCCAGAGTGGCACGCCTCACGCCATCCAGGAAAAACCAGAGCCTCTGCAGGAGAAACGCGGCCCGCGCCGGATCCCTTTCACAGTTGACCCAGATCCAGGTCAAACCGGGTCGGGTCATGGTGAATCGGGTCGGTTCGGGTCAAACCAGATCAAATAATTAAATAAATATTTTCCTAAAATAAAATAATAATTAAAACAATAATAAATAATTAAAGTAATATTAAAAGATTGCTTTAATTGGAAATGATTAAACAATTAGAGTAATTTTAATTATAAATTAGTAAATTATAATTATTCTAATATGAGAGATTTCTTCGAGAAACTCCTAAGATATAATTAAAACTAAAGGGGGTTTTAATTATGAAATGAATAAACAAGTAAGATAATCCTTCTTGTGAAGCTTAAACCGATTGGATTATAATAAATAGTAAACAATTACAATAATAGTAAAGACTATTTCTTATTGTGAAAATAATAGAGTATAAACAATTGAAGTGACAATGATAAACATTGTAATTGTAGACAATTAAAGTTAATAATTACTTTAATTATAAATATTATTAATAAACGATTAAATACCGTTAAAGATTATTTAATTGTGGACTAATAAAACATAAGTAATTAGAAAGAGATATTTCTAATTATGAATCAGAATAATTACTAATGAAGTATGAATACTTTACAATATAAGAAGGTGTGAAACCTTAAACGAACAATTAAGATAATAAAAGATTATCTTAGAATAAAGTAAATGATAATGAAAGAAACAATTAAATAAAACAAATTATTTTGTGAAGTCTTAGTTGTCTTAAGGCTAGTAGTTAGATTGATTAACATTTATATTATGAATTGATAAAGATAACAATTAGAGAAATAATATATAATTATTTTAAGAAGTCTTAGATACCTAAGGCTAGTTTGATTAGACCGATTTAGGTTTATATGTTTATGTGTGGATAGAGATTAACTATTACGATAACAATAGGTTAATCAAGGATAAAAAGTCGAAGTCGGAATTAATCAACGACACATGCAAGTATTCTAACCTATGCATTTACTTTATGCAAGGAATCTATGATTATGCAAGTTTCCTAACTTCATTTGATTTTATATTGAATGCAAGTTCTCTATCTTACACAACTTTGGATATTGTGTAAGTTTCTTAACTTCATTTGATTTTGATATTGAATGCAAGTTTCTTAACCCTACTTTTTATTGAGTAAGTATTCGAATCTTACTCTTTATTGAGCACGTACTTAAGCTTGTACTATTATTAATCGTGCGAGTAAATAATTTCTAGAATAATTATTTTCTTATAAATTAATATTTCATAGCTTGATTTAAATCACGATTATATTCCTCGAATCATGTTGCGAGTATTGAAATTATAAATTATTCTTATATATATATTATAAAAGTTGTCTACACCATTTGATTCGGCTTGACCAATATAATGAATTAGAAAGCGATCCACGCCAATTGCTTTGGTGCGGACTTTTATAATCTACTGAGATGAACAACCCTCATAAAAAGGGGAAACTATATAGTCGGGGTGCCGACAACAGCAGGGTATGTTATGTATAACACCAGGTACGGTAGGCTGATCCCCTACTTGTACTTGTTTGGGTTACCAGAAATATTTTGGTGATTCTAGTAGAAGTTCGTGGTCCTTAGCGACCACTCAGTATCAAATAATTATTAACTTGAAATTGTTGAATTCGTTGGATTCCTTTATAAACTCTTGGTCCACAGTGATATCTATTCTTTCACTTGAAATTGTTGAAACCTTTGAGTTCTTTAATAACTTCTTGACTCGTAGTGGTTCTTCATTAACTTCAAAGAATAGATTTGGAAACAATTAATATTTACTTTGTTCACAACATTTTTATTTAAATTCATAAGCTATTAATTACCGTTTTACCCTTGAGATTAAGAACCGTATATACACATGTTCACATTTATTGGCATATCACTTGCTGGGCAAATTTGTTGCTCACTCTTGCTTCCCATAAACATTTTAGTTAGGGCAGGGCAAGGTGGAACCCCAGGACAGGACAAGAGCGAAGGCAAGGCTATGAAGTAGCTGTGTTCTTCTATGTTAGGATGTTTTCTTTATTATGTATTAAGACTTAATTAATGTTATATAGTAAGTTGTGTTTGGATTAAGTTATAAAGTGTATTAGTAATAGTTTCGAGACTTGGGACGAGAATATTTATGTTATATCAATGTAAATTATTCTATTATTCCATTGTTTGAGATTTTAGTTGTTATTAGAGTTAGATCGTGAAGCACTGAATTCGAGATACGAGTGTTTGAATTTGGGGGCGTCACAGGTTGGTATCAAAGCTGTAGGTTATAAACCTTAGGAACGAGAGTCCTTAGGCTATAACCTTAGAAGAAATTTAGAGGATAGAAGGAGATAAAACTCATGTAGAGTTTCTTAGAGAGCTAGTAGCGTTATGACATATATTTTCATTCCATACAATGAAATTATGTTTTATTTGAATATACTATTAGAGTTCATTGGTTTGTGAACATGCATTTCAAAGATAGGTAAACCTAGTATAACCATGGAGGAAGAACCACCTGACATACATGTGATGTCCAAACCACCCCTTGAGTTGAGCCTTTTATGGCAGTAACCCTAACCTAGGAGGAGATGGAGTCATAAGTGGAGTTAAAATCTAAGCAGAAATCCACAGTGAAATTTTTCTTTCAGGATTGAGGCATGTGTGAGTTACTTTAAAATGAAAAATAAGATACAATAGTTGAAGGCAAAGTTATAGACCTTCAGATTAGTAACTAGTAGATGCAGACATAGTGAAAGGAAAGGTAGTTAAGTAGTTATTGGAGTACGTCGACCGATTGAAAAAGACGACGCATTTTCTACCAATAAATATTCGATTCAATTTAAATCAGTTAGCGAAATTATACGTAAAGGAAATCATTTTGCGACATGAAATACCGGTGTCAATTATTTTTTGATCGAAACTCGCGCTCCACATCAAAGTTTGGAAGAGCTTGCAGGAAAGAATGGGAACACAGTTAAGGCTAAGTATTGCTTATCATCCTCAAACCGACGGTAGAGCGAACAAACAATACAAACGTTAGAAGACATGCTTAGAGCTTGCGTAATGGATTTCAAAGGTAACTGGGATGATTACTTACCCTTAGTAGAATTCGCTTATAATAATAGTTATCATATGAGTATCGGTATGCCACCGTACGAAGCTCTCTATAGAAGAAAGTGCAAAACACCGCTATGTTAGGATGAGGTCAGAGAACGATGACTTTTGGGACCGGATTCAGTACGGCGAATGGCAGACGTTGTGAAGATAATAAGAGCCAGATTAGTAGCAGCTTTAGATCAACATAAGAAATACGCAGATTTGCATCATCAAAATTGAGATTTTGAAGTCGTTAGTTGTATTTCTTAAGTATCTCTCTAGAAGGGGAAGATAAGATTAGGTAAGAAAGAAGAATTGAGTCTGAGGTTCGTGGAACCATTTGAAGTATTGAAGAGAGTAGGCAAAGTGGCGTACGAGGTAGCCTTACCTCCTGAACTGGAACACATCCACAACGTGTTTCATGTTTTCGTATTATGACCATATAAGTCTAATTATAAGCGCGTGATATCCTACGAGGCCATTCAAGTAGGGAAAAATCTGACATACGAAGAACTCTTGTCCAGATAATAGATAGTGAAGAACAAATATTAAGAAATAAAGTTATACCTTTTGTAAAGGTAGTTAAAAAAAAAAACCACCACGCCGAGGAGGCTACGTGGGAGTTAGAAGATAGGATGAGGAAGGGCTATTCCCATCTTTTTGTAAAACCTTGTACTGATTTCGGGGACGAAATCTTTATAAGGGGGGATGATGTAATACCCGTGATTTTTATAATATTAGTAATGAAAATAAACTTGTTTAAAATTTTATGTATATATATATTTGTCATGTAACTAAATAATTCAATTGAATTAAATTAAATTAAATATGAGATGATTATAAAGTATACTGATTATAATGATAAGCTTGATTATAATTAATTAAGCTTAAGTGATAAGCCTTGTGCGGCATAATTAATTATTTAATTGGATTTATTAAGACATGGATTAATAATGTATTGGACTAGAGAAAATACCCAATCCCAATAAGGATAATGATATGTGATTAAAGTGTAGACAAGATGGCCCAAATAATTAATATTGCTATGTTAATGTTTGAGCCCAACGTGTATAAGTGTATATGTAAGTATCCATGACCCAAGTTGAATTATGTTAGGAGCCCAATAGATATTAATTGGTCAAGCCCAATGTGTAATGAAAATGAATAAGGTGTAATGTATTTACATATATGTGGATGTATATATATGTATAGATAGGTAAGTGTGTCGGTAAGTGTTTGTACCTAGCCCAATTCATATATTAATTTAGACAAACCCAATGTACATGGATTATATGAATACATGTATATCTAAGATAAGTGTACTTATATATATGTGTATAGGTATAGATATATGTACATGTGTAAAGGTAACAAATAAGCTAGCATAATGTACAAATGATAAAATAAAAGTGCAACATTTGGACACTATCTCTCATGACCGAAAATTGTGCCTCTAATAAGACCTAAGTGCTAATTTTGTTGCCCAAACATTCTTACAAGTTACCCAATGTGAGCTCATCATGAAGAAGGACATAGTTGGTGGAGAGTTGGTGAAGCTTTTCACCAACTAAACTTTGACCAATGGTTATTAACTAGTTGGGTGTACAAATACAAGTATTATACCAAGTATTAGTACATGTATTTTATACATGAACCTTGTCTATAAATAGGAACCCTCCTAGTTCATTACTTCATTTACTTAAAATTTCATAAGTGTTAGTAGTATAGAGAGAGTTAGAGAGAAAATAAGAAAACTAAGAGAAGTGCTTGCATTTTGGTGGAGTCCAAGAAGAAGGAAGAAGGTGGAGAGCTACTTGAGGTCCCTAGCTAAGAAGAAGAAGCATTCAAGAAGTAAGTTCATAACCTAACTTTAGTTTTTGTAAGATAAGTTAGTATATATGACTCTCAGTAGAGAAATGCATGTTTGATGGTAGGAGTTTGTATGTGTGGGATCATGATGGATCCAAAGTTATAAGGATGGATTTTGGAAAGAGAATATGTGATTTATATATCTTGGTATGTGATCTAGGTTAAAATGAATTATGGTAAAGCATTAGAGTATGAAACCTAGAATGATATATTTATGAACATGAGACTTGATAAGAAATGTTATAAAATGTGTAAGCTATGTTGATGATCCAGAAAAAAGACTATGTTGAACATCTATGAGATACGATCATAACCCAAGTGGAATCGTAGTAATCGGATATAAAACGAACCCCTAGCAGAACTTTTCATAAAACATGTCCAAGTATGAACCCTAGCTTGGAAAGACCAATAATTTAATTAAATAAATATTTTAGAAAATTGTGCAAGATATCATATATTGGAGATATGTAAGTTTTTGTCCGATTTATATAACAACAATTAATGCGCAAGTATACCCGGTCAACAAGTAATAAAGTGTAAGTACAGATATCGTTCCCACAGAGAATTAACAGATAAAAGGTCGCCAAAGCACTAGCACATAATCATTTCGGTCTTATTTAAACGGGCGGTAAAGAGTTGGAATTAAATCTAATTAAACTAGACACGGAATTAAACTTAAACTAATTAAACCTAGAGTTAAAATCAGATAATGAAGGCATGAGATTCCAATTTCTCCTAATGATTTGTCTAAGTCAATAAACTTCCAATTAGGTCAAATTAATCATTACAGTTTGTTAGCCGAGACACTAAAGTGAGAGACGACCATCTTTCGATGCACCGAATCCATATCACGTGCAATCCACAGATGATAGACGCACGTGAATACCCACATTACCTAAACCCCTCTATGTCTATGGTGTTTACAAATAAATAGGGTTTAAGGTCAAGTTCTCTATTGACTACGAGCGGCGCTTCGGTATATGTCTATCCTAAGCACAAATCATACGTCTAACATCATGTGAACGTACAATCGCTCGCTACCGCGATTAGATCTAAACCTACATTTCGTCTCTCAAGTTCACATAGGTTATCACAGTAATTGGTCGCGAATCAATTAAGCAAATAAAGCATATATCGCAATAGACAATCACATAACCATCAAATAAGAGCCAACATGGAAAGAATATCAATATAGACTACTCATTAGGTTCCATTGAAACCCCAAAATATAGTTTAAGTCATAGACAACTTAAATATACCATCCACAATATGAATATACATCATGTGATTACAAAATAGAACGCAAAGAGAGTTTAAAGATGGGAAATGCAAATCTGAGTCTCCAAGCATCCAATAATGAATCTTCAATAACATCCACTTGTTTCAACCATCAAGTCTAATAAAACCCTAAAAAACTAATTACTAAAACTAGAACTAATCTTTACTCCTAATCTAGACCTAGACAAGAAAGTAAAGAAAAGAGAAAAAAAATGAAGAACTAGCTAGGGCTAATCCCTTAAGGGGAGAGATATATATTGTGTAGCCAAAATGAGCCCTTATATGTCTATGCCCGAGTTTGCCTTCATTTCCCATGCCAAATCCAAAACAGTCGATTTTAAAACTAAGTCAACAGTGAAGTTTGACCGGCACAGCTGCGCAGGTTATAGGCCTGCAGCCGGCGCAGCTGCACAGGGCTCCTGCTGCTGAAAATCTGTAGTCTTTTGCTGCATGATCCTGCTTTCTTTTCTGCTTCTTTCCATGTTTGTTGTAGCTCATAGCCTCTGTTCATCACCCATTTCACTACTTATTGTTCTGCCCACATCAGACCACAGCCTTGCTCTTTGTGCTTTTCCCTTTTAGCCTCTTTTAATCCTTTTAAGCTCAAAATGCACCCGGAGAGTTTCTAAACATAAATCTACAAAAGAAAGTAAAAATGCATGACAAACTATGAAAATACATGAGTTTAAGCAACAATAGAGGTGAGTTGATATCTAAATAAATGGCTATAAAACCACTTATCAAATACCCCCAAACTTAAACGTTGCTTGCCCTCAAGTAACACAAACAAAACAAAACACAGATACAATGCAAGTAACTAGAATGTATGCAACCTATACTAGAATGAGTGCGAATCCAGGTTTCAGTTAGAATAGATATTCAAACGCAATACCTCAGAAAAATCATAGGCCAATCAAACAGATCAGCTACTCAAGACAAGATCAAAAGTATAACCTTGCAAATCCAAATCTGTCAGCACTAATGCATTGTGCGTTGTGTGCCTTGCAACCATTAGACATGATTTCAGATGAATAACTCACATAATATGCTTCTTAGGGGAAAAACACATTTCAACTCAAGAAAAATAGTAAATCATATAATTTCTAACTATAACCACGTATTACTTAAGCTACGGGTCAACAGGAGGGATTTCTTTAAGCTTTTATTACTCACGAGGGCGTAATCGCACTTTCCCGTGTACACATTTGACCGTGCAATGCCTGGTCCTCTTAGGCTCTTCAATGATACCCGTGTAACGAGCTTTCAACCAACGACTCCCAGACCAGACGGTCTTAGGGCGTTGGGTGTAGAGACACCCCGAGGGCTTACTTGCTCGAATATTAAAGGCCACAGAACTCGACGTAGCCGATGTGTTTATTCTATTTTTCTCTTTTTTTGAGTCTTCTTCTTTTGTTTTTCTATTCTTTTTCTTTTCTTTTTCATAGGGGAGTCCGTCTTACGCTCCATCTCCCCACTTAGCATGCATACCCCCCTGTTTTCCCCCAAACTTAAGCTTTTAACAGTTTTAGTTATTATCATATGATCACTGACTCTTTTATTAAAACACAAATTTCCCACCAGAAGACAAGTATGCGAACATTTAAACTAAGCATATCATGATGGTTACTCTATCGTGCTAATTGGTTACACAGTATCTGACAGATAAAGATTTCCATATATGACCTTAAAATCAAGCTTAAGTTTCAAATCGGTTCGAAAATCAAGAAATTTTTGTTTTCATCATAGGCCAACTAACTCACAAACCAACTTCAACCTGGATTCATGCAATATGCCCTAAAACAGATAACTAAAACAAAAAAAAATTGAAATTTTAACAAATTATGCAAAATACGACCTAAAATGTAATACATGAACTAAACAAAATACAAAATGATGCAAAATGAAATGAACTAAGCTAAATGCAAAAATAAACCCCTAATACCCCCAAACTTAAAGTGTTTAATGTCTGCATTGAAGGAAAAAGGGTAAAAGGGAACTCCCCTAGTCGGACTCGTCGTCCTCCTCCTCATCAATCTGCTCTGGTGGTGTGTCTGGAGGGGGGTACTGACTGCCGATGCCAAATATAGGGAACTCAGCGTGTAAGCCCAACATCCCGAATGCCTGAGATAGAGACTGGGAGAACTCGGATGTATAAGTATGAAAATCTGTGTAAATGGTGTCCATCCGTCTCCTCAGCTGTCTGATCTCCCTCTGCTGCATAGCATACTGTGCGGGAGTCGGCACAGCCGCCTGCTGAGCCTGCTCTGGCTCACTTTCTGCTTCTTCTTCATCGTCCTCCTCATCATCATCAGAACCATCACCTCGCACAAACCCCAGTCCTCGGGGATGAGACCCTGCGCCCTCCCAGATAGTGTACTGCTTAATGGCCTTGTGGTCAATATCCCCCATCGGGTCCAATAGAGCCTCGTCCTCCCATACTACTCCAGCCGCTAAGCATAACCGTGTAATCACTGACGCATGCGAAATCCCCCCTGAAGTGCTCCCTCTCATAAACCTCAGCATGGATTGATTTATAATATATCCTATGTCAATTCGCTTGTTCTTGATAATGCCGTACAGGAGGGTAGCTCTGTCAGTGGTAACGTCGGCATGATGGCTGGAGGGGAGAATGCTAGCGCATATGAAGCTATACCATGCCTTCGCATAGCGACTCAGGGCAGTCTGTGGGAAGCTGACTTTTCTGCCTGTGCCCGCATAAGTTTTCCATTGCGTGCCTGGCCTGCATAGCTCTTTTATTAGGAGGTCTAAGTCAGTTCCCAGCCTCTGCGACTCTGCCCAATTTTTCGGGCTAGAAGGAAGAGTGTCCTTATGAAAAATGTCATTTATCGCTTCCTTTGTGTACAGCACTTGCTTCCCTCTCACGTACGATATCCCATTGCGCCTCGTGGGCGTTGGCATAGAATTCTTTAACCAGGGGAATTGAGGCTGGCAGTGGTGTGGCTACAACTAGTGCCCATCCATGCTCTATTAACTGGATTTTCATTAACCCGTCATTGTTTCCCGGCTTTAGTCCCCTTTCTCTCACACAAGTTTTCTTGTCCAACACATTAATGAAGTAGCGCTGAGCCTTCAAGTCAATGAATCTGAAGTCATCCAAGGTCTCACTGGCACTACCTTCGCCATGATCAGCACTCTGTGGAGGAGAAGGAGGAGGTGGGGTTCTAATTCACTTAGGCATGCTGACTGGTTGGGCTCACAAATGGTGGAACTGATTGTTCACTTTGGAGTATTCTGAAATCTGCAATGAATAACCGAACTAAAAACTAAATGCAAACCTAAGCTGATCAGACCATTGGTAAACACCCTAATTGCTTTTGATTTCCGACAGACTTGGTGAACAATTGATTCCAACCTCTTTGCAGCCACCAAACTCTGTCAAATGTGTCCCCTTTGCAATTGAACAATTGATGAGCAGCAGCCCACAGCCCTCTTTGGTCTCAATTAATTAAAATACCCAAACCTGATGTAATCCCTTCAAGTCTGTCAACTGAGATGCCCCTAAAACTGTCAAAATTCTACCCAAAATCTGCCTTAACTTTTATCAAATAGGTGGAGTTCACCCTCAATTAAAATCCCAAATTCTTCCTTGGACAAAACGAGCCCTCACTGCCTTTGAAGTTCTTTGCAATCTTAGTGATGAATGAACAGAACAAACCTTATATAAGCCCTTCAGAATTCTGTCAAGCAATCAATCCTCTTCTGTATCAGAACTGGAATCACAGTCGATGGACCCAAATGAATCCGAGTTGCTATCCTTGAGTGCTTAGAGGATCGGTTGGAATGGGGTAGGACTGACGACAGAGGAGAGGTGGACAGAATTTAGATGAAGATGGAGAATTAGGGTATTAGATTGGGAGAGGATTTGGGATGTGAATGAGAGATGAGAGTTGCTTGTGGGTTTAGGTTTGAGAAGAGAGAGAGCAGCCGAGTTTTAAGTAGGTGGGAATGAAACAAGAAGTGGGCCGAGCTTTTTAATTTAAAAACGGGTAAAGGGTAGTGGCGCAGCTGTGCTAGGGCCATGAGGAAAAGGGGCGCAGCTGCGCATGGTGGAAAATCTGGAATCCTGCCTGGAAATTTGCGTGATCGCTTTGGTCATTAGGCAAGGGATGGCGCGGGCATGCCAAGTTTCAGGAATTTTATTTTGCTTGTCTTACAGCTACTCATTGGGGCTGGCCTTGGGCATGCTACACATTCACATATTACCTGCCAAAGCACATAAATTTTATTAAATCCCTACTAACAAAATGTTGCTATGTCTACTAACTATTAAGCAGAGAATTAACATAAATGGAGAAAAATAAACAATAGGGAGGATAATCACAGGCATATCAAATCCCAAAAATTTCTATATGTGCACATAAGCAATAAACTCATTTTCCAAAAATATGTCCAATAAGCATCTATCGTCTCAAAAATAAATGCAACATATAAGTGTAACGAAAATATGTCCATTAAACGTTTAAGTCCCAAAAAATAGATGCACTAATGCCTAAGTCCCAAAAAAAATGTAGGCCTTGAAGTCCTAAATCCAAGAGTATGCAAAAATTTACAACTAAATTAAACTATTAAGAATTAAACATAGGAACGGGGAAATAAAGATAAACACTTAGAATTAAACAGGTAGGTAGAGAGAAAGAAATGATGGGGTGCCTTCCATCGAGCGCTGAGTTTATAGTCTGTTAGCTAGACTCTGTCTAAGGCTACTATCCGATCCCCCGACGATATTTGAGAACCCCTCCATCCATCAGAACTGCAATGTGCTTTTGGAGGCTTCCCATCATGAGAGGACTCGGATTTAAACTACCTAGCACATGATTTGTATAAGAATTCCCCGTACTGAAGATTGGGGAGCTAGGCACTGGTTCTGTTGTGCTTGTGAAATGATTGGGGCATTGAGGTTCACCCAACACAACGGATTCTTCTTCTATTCTCTCTTCTTCTGACCACCATGGCTTCAAGATTACAGACTCTCTCTTTTCCTCGAGATCCGTCTCTGTGATGTGGCTACCAAAGGGACAAGGGTGTGCAAACTTCATTGGCTTTTCCGACTTAGGCGGAGGAGGCTCTTGGGATATTGTCACAGTTGGTTCATAAATAAAGTTTTTCACATCCCCAAGCGTCTCCTCGATTTCCATTGCCTTAGACTCGTCCAGTTTCAAGTGCACTTCCGGCTCCCCATTAGCTTCTGCATCCATATCATAGCACCAATCATTATGGGGATC
Source organism: Panax stipuleanatus (assembly GCA_020205555.1). Taxonomy (NCBI): domain Eukaryota; kingdom Viridiplantae; phylum Streptophyta; class Magnoliopsida; order Apiales; family Araliaceae; genus Panax; species Panax stipuleanatus. The sequence goes on from JAINUT010002713.1 coordinate 204,202, forward strand.
ATTACATACGGCTTCAGTCATCGGAGATTGCTGAAGGTTTTGCATTTTTGTCTCTTGTTCAAACACTTCCTCCTTCCTTAAAGCCGTGCTAATTTTCTCTACCCAAGTCTGAAGATCCTCAATTGACTTCTGTTGTTCAACCAAGATCTCCTTTGTTGATGCTAAGGAATTCCCCCACAAACTTTCTAATCTTTCCTTTTTCGTTTCAGTCTCGGGATCCATGTATTGAGTCTCACTGGTTGGAGTATTGTTGATTAGGGCCATCTGAGTCTGAAAATTTTGGTTTGATGGTTCTTGGCTCCTAAGCATCTCTTCTTGGTTTGCTGAGCTCCTATACATGAATTCCATTGTTGACTGTTCTCCTTGTAAACATGGAGATTGATATGGGGGTTCTGGTGCATATATTGGACTGTGATCGCAGTGTTGGTCTTGATAGCTCACAGTATGGGTCTGCATCCCTTGCTTATCCTCTTTCATCAAGGCCATGCTAATTTGCTCTGCCCAGTTCTGAATATTCTTGACTGACTGTGCTTGCTCAATCAAGATGTCCTTCAATGATGCTATGCCACCTCCGTTCTCCAATCTTGCCTTTTCTGTGTCATCCTCAAAATCTATGTAATGAGGCTCATGAGTTGGCGTCTGGGATGTGCATTCTGGGGTGCATGCGGGATTTGGATCCCAGTATTGGTCTTGATAATAGTTTGCTGAAGGGTCCAATCTTGCTGATAATTGGGATAAGGCTCATTGTAGGAGTACTCACCCCCATACTGCTCATGTCCATAACTGGTAGGCTCCTGATGGCTCACATAGCTCCCAGCACCATAGTCATATGAAATAACTGGCTCTCGACTCTGTTGGGCTGAAATAGTATCCAACTTCCTCGAGAGAACCTTTAGTTGTGCTGATAGTGAAGCAATTGGGTCGACGCCATCAATCCCTATTTCTCTTGGTTGCCCTTGCCTTGTGTAGTTCCATGGATAAAAATTTTAGTCCATTATTCCTGAAAAGAGAATATAGGAAGAGAATTAAACAAAATAAAATTGTTTAAAGTAAGACTAATTTGATTTAAACTAATGTGGCAAATAGTTATCCAATTAAATCCCCGGCAACGGCACCAAAAACTTGTTGTCTGATTTATATAACGACAATTAACGCGCAAGTATACGCAGTCAACAAGTAATAAAGTGTAAGTACAAATATCGTTCCCACAGAGAATTAACAGATAAAAGGTCGCCAAAGCACTAGCACATAATCATTTCGGTCTTATTTAAACGGACGGTAAAGAGTTGGAATTAAAACTAATTAAACTAGACACGGAATTAAACTTAAACTAATTAAACCTAGAGTTAAAATCAGATAATGAAGGCATGAGATTTCAATTTCCCCTAATGATTCGTCTAAGTCAATAAACTTCCAATTAGGTCAAATTAATCATTACAGTTTGTTAGCTGAGAACACTAAAGTGAGAGACGACCATCTTTCGATGCACCGAATCCATATCACGTGCAATCCACAGATGATAGACGCACGTGAACACCCACATTAACTAAACCCCTATATGTCTATGGTGTTTCCAAATAAATAGGGTTTAAGGTCAAGTTCTCTATTGACTACAAGCGGCGCTTCGGTATATATCTATCCTAAGCACAAATCATACGTCCAACGTCATGTGAACGTACAATCGCCCGCTACCGCGATTAGATCTAAACCTACATTTCGTCTTTCAAGTTCAGATAGGTTATCACAATAATTGGTCGCGAATCAATTAAGCAAATAAAGCATATATCGCAATAGACATTCACATAACCATCAAATAAGAGCCAACATGGAAGGAATATCAATATAGACTACTCATTAGGTTCCATTGAAACCCCAAAATATAGTTTAAGTCATAGACAACTCAAATATACCATCCACAATATGAATATACATCATGAGATTACAAAATAGAAAGCAAAGAGAGTTTAAAGATGGGAAATGCAAATCTGAGTCTCCAAGCATCCAATAAGGAATCTTCAAAAACATCCACTTATTTCAACCATCAAGTCTAATAAAACCCTAGAAAACTAACTACTAAAACTAGAACTAATCTCTACTCCTAATCTAGACCTAGACAAGAAAGTAAAGAAAAGAGAAAAAAAAATGAAGAACTAGCTAGGGCTAATCCCTTAAAGGGAGAGATATATATTGTGTAGCCAACATGAGCCCCTATATGTCTATGCTCGAGTCTGCCTTCATTTCCCAAGCCAAATCCAAAACAACCGGTTTTAAAACTAAGTTAACAGTGAAGTTTGACCGGCGCAGCTGCGCAGGGCTCCTGCTGCTGAAAATTTGCAATCTTTTGCTGCATGTTTCTGCTTTCTTTTCTGCTTTTTTCCATGCTTGTTGCAGCTCATAGCCTCGGTTCATCACTCATTTCACTGCTTCTTGTTCCATTCTTGTTCTGCCCACATCAAGCCACAGCCTTGCTCTTTGTGCTTTTCCCTTTTTAGGCTCTTTTAATCCTTTTAAGCTCAAAATGCACCTGGAGAGTTTCTAAACAAAAATCTGCAAAAAAAACTAAAAATGCATGACAAACTACGAAAATACATGAGTTTAAGCAAAAATAGAGGTAAGTTGATATCTAAATAAGTGGTTATAAAACCACTTATCATAAGTTTACAAGATAACGAAAGTGGTTTGAACTCAGTTGGATGATTAATACAAAAGTTATGATAGATTGAACCAAAGAGGATAGAAAATCAAAGTGTGAAAAACCTTGTCAAGAAATCTACCAGAGTGGCTCGCCCCGCGCCGTCTAAGGGTAAACTCAAGCGCGACCCGCGCCAGGAAAAACCAGAGCCTCTGCAGGAGTAGCGCGGCCCGCGCCGTCGGTATGCTTGAACCAGCTCGCCCCGCGCCGGATCTCTTTAACAGTTGACCCGGATCCGGGTCAAACCTGGTCGGGTCATGGTGAATCGGGTCGGTTCGGGTCAAACCAGATCAAATAATTAAATAAATATTTTCCTAAAATAAAATAATAATTAAATCAATAATAAATAATTAAAGTTATATTAAAAGGTTGCTTTAATTGGAAATGATTAAACAATTAGAGTAATTTTAATTATAAATTAGTAAATTATAATTATTCTAATATGAGAGATTTCTTCGAGAAACTCTTAAGATATATAATTTAAACTAAAGGGAGATTTAATTATGAAATGAATAAACAACTAAGATAATCCTTCTTATGAAGCTTAAACCGATTGGATTATAATAAATAGTAAACAATTACAATAATAGTAAAGAATATTTCTTATTGTGAAAATAATAGAGTATGAACAATTGAAGTGACAATGATAAACATTGTAATTGTAGACAATTAAAGTTAATAATTACTTTAATTATAAATGTTATTAATAAATGATTAAATACCTTTGAAGATTATTTAATTGTGGACTAATAAAACATAAGTAATTAGAAAGAGATATTTCTAATTATGAATCAGAATAATTACTAATGAAGTATGAATACTTTACAATATAAGAAGGTGTGAAACCTTAAACGAACAATTAAGATAATAAAAGATTATCTTAGAATAAAGGAGATGATAATGAAAGAAACAATTAAATAAAACAAATTGTTTTGTGAAGTCTTAGTTGTCTTAAGGCTAGTAGTTAGATTGACTAACATTTATATTATGAATTGATAGAGATAACAATTAGAGAAATAATATATAATTGTTTTAAGAAATCATAGATACCTAAGGCTAGTTTGATTAGACCGATTTAGATTTATATGCTTATTTGTGGATAGAGATTAACTATTACGATAACAATAGGTTAATCAAGGATAAGAAGTCGAAGTCAGAATTAATCAACAACACAGGCATGTATCCTAACATATGCATTTACTTTATGTAAGGAATCTATGATTATGCAAGTTTCCTAACTTCATTTGATTTTATATTGAATGCAAGTTCTCTATATTACACAACTTTGGATATTGTGCAAGTTTCTTAACTTCATTTGATTTTGATATTGAATGCAAGTTTCTTAACCCTACTTTTTATTGAGCAAGTATTCGAATCTTACTCTTTATTGAGCACGTACTTAAGCTTGTACTATTATTGATCGGGCGAGTAAATAATTTCTAGGTTAATTCTTGTCTTATAAATTAATATTTCATAGCTTGATTTAAATCACGATTATATTCCTTGAATCATGTTGCGAGTATTGAAATTATAAATTGTTCTTATATACATTGTAAAAGTTGTCTACGCCATTTGATTCGGCCAGACCAATATAATGAATTAGAAAGCGATCCACGCCAATTGCTTTGATGCGGACTTTTATAATCTACTAAGATTAATAACCCTCATAAAAAGAGGAAACTATATAGTCGGGGTGCCGACAACAACAGGGTATGTTATGCATAACACCAGGTACGGTAGGCTGATCCCTTACTTGTACTTGTTTGGGTTACCAAAAATATTTTGGTGATTCTAGTAGAAGTTCGTGGTCCTTAGCGACCACTCAGTATCCAATAATTATTAACTTGAAATTGTTGAATTCATTGGATTCCTCTATAAACTCTTGGTCCACAGTGACACTCAGTGATATCTATTCTTTCACTTGAAATTGTTGAAACCTTTGTGTTCTTTAATAACTTCTCGTCACGTAGTGGTTCTTCATTAACTTCACAAAATAGATTTGGAAACCATTAATATTTACTTTGTTCACAAAGTCTTATTTAAATTCCTAAGCTGTTAATTACCATTTTACCCTTAAGATTAAGAACCGTATATACACCTGTTCACATTTATTGGCATATCACTTGCTGGGCAAATTTGTTGCTCACTCTTGCTTCCCATAAACATTTCAGTTAGGGCAGGGTAAGGTGGAACCCCAGGACAGAACAAGAGCGAAGACAAGGCTATGAAGTAGCTGTGTTCTTCTATGTTAGGATGTTTTCTTTATGATTTATTAAGACTTAATTAATGCTATATATTAAGTTATGTTTGGATTAAGTTATAAAGTGTATTAGTAATAGTTTCGAGACTTGGGACGAGAATATTTATGTTATACCAATGTAAATTATTCTATTTTCCATTATTTGAGATTTTAGTTGTTATTAGAGTTGGATCGTGAAGCACCGAATTCAAGATACGAGTGTCTGAATTTGGGGGCGTCACAATTGTTGTAACCCTTTAATGGGGAGGATTATTGTTTAAGTTGGTTCAGTTTATGGTAATATACTTTATTATTGTGTAGTTAGATGTGATTTTTTAGACAAGTGAACACTAAATCATGTGGGAAATAAGTACCCGGAATTTGGGGTGTCACAGTTTCCCCATCTACTGTTGCTCCCAAGATTTCCAGTTCGTTTAAGTAGGAAATAATGTTTAAACAATGATCTCAAACTGAAGATCCCTCGTACATCTTGGAATTCATGAGTGTTTTCATCACAGTCTGTTGTGTAGCATAACTCTGGTCAGCAAACGTTTCATGAAGGTTATCCAAGATCTCTTTAGCATTGGTATTAGACTGATATTGGTGTTGCAATATATTTCACAAAGATGCCAATATATAGCAACAAGCCATGTCATCAGCCTTTTTCCACTTCCTATGGTTATTCTTTTTTGCAACAGTAGCATTTTCTGGAAGAACTGGGCAAGGTTCAATCAGCACAAATTTGTAGTCCTCAGAAGTGTACACAATATCAAGATTTCTTTTCCAATCCACATAATTTGGTCCAATTAACTTATTTTCTTTAAGAATAATAGCAAGTGAATTAAAATATGACATGGTAATCTATACAATTATACAATATGTATAAATTAAATGGCCATTCAATAAAAATAAACTTTTTCATATAATATGAAAGTTTAATCCTCAAACACAAACATAAAATAAACAAGGCAACTTAATTTCAAATAATTCTCTTTTCGATGGGAAAAATAAGAATAATTTGAAATTATTATTATTTTTATATCTTGACATCTCACGAAATAAAAATAATTCACCATTTAATTCAGCCCAAAACAATAATAATAAGTATCACTCCGATTGGGAGAATTATTATTTATGTTTTGCAAGTGTATACCATCCATTTAAACTTTCTTTAAAATTTTAATAAAAATATTTCGATGGAAAATAATTCATAATATAATTTTAAATAAATTTATCACAAGGAAATCCATATATAATATAACTAGATTCATGTATCTTCCAAAAGGAAACTCACAAAATTTGAGATTAGATACATATATCAATATAACGGACCAATGATGGAGGTCGTAATAAATACAATTCTTTCTCCCACTTGATTTTTATTTACATAAAAATAAGGATTTTTATTTATTTAAAAATATATAATTATATTAATATCCCATATTAATATATATAAACATGTAAACAAAGATACATGCATATTCACATTTAACAATTACAAAATTATGAAAATTCAGCAATTAAACATTATAATTGTTGACTACCAATTCATATTAATATAAATGAAAATAGGCCCACAATTTAAAAATGTGAATATGATAAATAATGATCTATTACTATATATATATATATATATATATATATATGAATTAGCATATTTACATAATAGATTTGTTGGTACAGTTGGTTTGAGTGTGACTACTGCAACAATAAGGGTTGGAGTTCATTTCCTTGCAACAAAAACTTAACTTTTTAATTTTAAAATGTTTGACACTAAAAGGACGGTTTGGGTCTAGGCTAAACAACCTTAGCTTAACATTTTTTAAAAAAAACTATTCATTGTTGCTAGCAGGTATTGATCTCCAGAACTCCGCTTAAACAAGCATAAATAACCTTATATTCTGATCAAAACCATTGGACCAACACAATCAAACATGTAAGATTTCATCTAAAATTAATCCTTAATATATCCACATAAAAAATTATATGTTGGATGGGGCTTATAGTATAGAATTTGAGCCCGCGATAAAGAAAATTTGGTGACATTATATATATATATATAGATACACACATATATATAGAAAAATCTGTAGGCCTTAGATGGCACGTGATTTTCTATAGCAAAAAAGTCCATTAAGTTATGTGAATGGAACATTTACACCTCAGACCACCAGCAAGATATCATTCTATGACTATTAATACGTACGAGACAAAATGGTCCATGGTGACATACAACTATCATTACTGATGTTATGACTGTTAAGGCATTGGGTTGTACAGAGAAAAAATATATATCCATACATCTGTCGAATATAATTCAATCTAAATAATATAAACATGATTTATGAAAATTATAAGTTAGCTTAAATACCAATTGTAGGAAACGATTTAGAAATAAATTAATAATTTTTACTTTTAAAAATATTACCCAAGATCTTCCTCATAATTTAGCAAAATCAAAAAAAAATACATACCTCATTCTCGGTTGTAACACATTGAAGAATTTTTGCTTATTTTCTCCCTCATGATCTTCCTCCTTATGAACCTTATTTTGATATCACATACTTTTTGAGTCAAAATACTATAAAGTGATAGAATATATAGAGTCCTCAAGTCCCTGATATTTATCAGGATAATTGCAAATCTTTTTAATATATTTTAACCTGCTATTTTGTTATATCTTAATAAGGGCTAGAGTGGGAATCAAGTAGGATACAATAAGTCTAGCTCCAATATAATATTAACTTCTGATTAAATCTTTAATCAATTAATAAAATTAATAAAATTAAAATTAATTAATTAAATCATTCCACTATTAGTATCTTGGAAAATATTTATCTGCAATAATATCTATAAACGCGTGTAGGAATAAAACTGTTAACCCACTACGTTTACTGCTTATATCCTTGACTACATAATTTATAAACTTTTGATCACACATTAATTTAATAAATTAAATTAATTCTTTAGTAATTTGAATTACTAAAATACTTGGCCAAGATTTTGGTGATCAACCAATAAATTATATCAAGGGGATATTATAATTTAATTGTAGAATTCCATCTTGAAAAATACATGTTCCTAATTTCATAAGACATATCACCCAACATATTGACCTATTGATTGTATTAAAATATCACTCTTTAATATATTAAAGTGACATACACTATAAAATTAAGTTCATTATTCTCTTAGGATTATGAGTAATTGCACATTAATAGTAATTGAAAAATTATTTATAATAACAGTATTTAACAAATAATTTTTCGTAACGATCCAGTTCTATGTATTTCAAAAATACACCAATACACTAGATTAAAGTCTTTACTTTACATGACCAAGACAAACCATTCAATCAAGTGTACTACAATCTACTAGAATGATATATCCATTTCCATATAAGATTGAGAACAATATATTTCTTTAATTAAACATAACATATAATTTATGTCCTCTGTAAATGACACTCCTTCATATACATAAATTATAAAATGTATAGTTATGTACAAAATTTATGACACATTTAATTACGCAAAATGAAATTAAATTTTATTATTAAAATAATAAAATAAATATCAACATTGGGTTTTTCTAGGCTTAAAACCATACAATCTCCCGCTATCCCTAAACCTAATATACCAAATGTCTAATACTCATCCCCTCAAAAAGAAAATAAAAAACTTTAGAAGACAAGGTCTTTGAAAAAGGATCAACCAAATTTTGCGAAGAAGCTATCTTTGAAACTATCACATCTCCTCGTTGAAATTTCTCTCGGATGAGGTGATATTTTCTTTCAATGTGTTTTCCTTTCTTGTGGTTCCTAGTCTCCTTTGATTATCCAATCGCCCCATTATTGTCACAAAATAAGAGAATAGGAGATGATACTGAAGGTACCATTCCTATTTCTAATAAGAACTTCTTGAGCCATATAGCCTCTTTTTGCAGCTTGGGAAGCAACAACGTATTCAGCTTTCATGGTCGAGTCAGCTATGTAAGACTGTTTAACACTCCTTCGACTGACAGCTCCAGCTCCAAGAGTAAACACATAACCAGATGTTGAGTTTCTAAAATCTTTATCTGACTGAAAATTTGAATCTGTATATCATTTCGGGACAAGATCATCACTAAAATAGATAAGTATATAATCTCTTGTTCTCCGTAGATACTTAAGTATATGTTTTATGGCTATCCAATGTTTGAGTCTAGGTTTAGACTGATATCTGCTGACCAAGCCTACTGAAAAACAAATATCTGGTCTAGGAATTCACAACATTGCATACATAAGACTTCCCACCACCGAAGCATAAGGGATTGTCTTCATGCGCTCTTGCTCTTGAGATGTCTTTGGACACTGCTCCTTAGTAAGTGGAATTCCATATTTTATAGGAAGTAGTTCTTTCTTGGAATTCTGCATGTTGAACCTAGCCAAAATTATATCTATATATGCAGCTTGGGATAGGCCCAACATTCTATTCTTGCGATCACACCAAAGCTTGATCCCTTGAATGTAATTAACCTCTTTTAGGTCCTTCAACTTAAAATTACTAGACAACCAAATTTTGACGCTAGATAATACTCCTACATCATTACACATAAGCAATATATCATCCACATAAAGAACTAAGAATACCACCACCCCATCTTTATTCTTCTGCACACACAAGATTCTTCTAGATTTTGTTCAAAACCATAAGATTTGATTGCTTGATCAAAACTTATACTCCAAGACCTTGATGTATGCTTAAGTCCATAAATGGACTTTTGCAACTTGCATACCATATTTTCTTGGCCTTTATTTATGAAACCATCAGGCTGCTTCATAGAGATTTATTCATCAAAATATCCTTTAAGAAAAGCAGTATTGACATCCATTTTCCATATCTCATAATTGAGATGAGCTGTAATGGATAAGAGTATTATGATAGATTTAAGCATGGATACTGGTGAAGAAATTTCCTCATAATCGATACCAACCGTGCTTTAAAGGATTTCACCTTTCCATCTACCCCTCATTTTCTTTTGTAGACCCACTTGCACCCTATAGGTTTGATCCCATTAGGTGCTTCTACAAGTTCCCATACTTTATTTGAGTATATGGAATCCATTTCTTGTGTTTATAGTCATATGCAAGTTGGATGCATCTACATCATTAATAGCTTCATGGTAGTTAGAGGGATCCGATTCTACTTCTTCCAGAATAACATCTTAAGTTTCTCCAAGAAGTGAAAGTCTCTCAGGAGGTCTAATACTCCTCCCACTATGACGAAGCTCCGGTGTATTATAAAAATCAGGTTGGTTAATTTGTGGCAATTCATCCAAGTCTTATGGTGGATTAATTGATTGAGTAATTAATGTACTTGACATTTCTTCTAAGACAATTTTACTACTCGATTTGTGATCCATTATATAGTCATTTTCAAAAAAAATACATTTTCTCTAATAAATACTTTCTGGTTTAAAGGACTATAAAATAGACCACCTCTAGTTCCTTTTGGATATCCTACAAACAAACAAACTTCTGTTCTTGAACCTAATTTATCTAAGTCTGACTTTCCATTTCGCACATGTGTAGGTGTGACCCATATATGAATATGATGCAATACTAGCTTTCGCCCACTCCCCAATTCTCTAGGTGTTAAAGGAACATACTTTGATGGTACAAGATTCAATAACTACATTATGGTTTCTAGTGCATAACCCCAAAAGAAAATAGAAAAAGTAAAAAATCTCATCATAGACCTTAACATATCCAAAAGAGTCTTGTTTCTTCTTTCTACCATACCATTTTGTTGGGGTGTAACCGGTGCATTCAATTCAGATATAATTCCTTTATCAGATAATTAATCTTTGAATTTCCAAAGGAGGTATTCACCTCCTCGATCCGATCGAAGGGCCTTTATGTTTTTACTAGATTGCCTTTCTACTTCTGCCTTAAAATCTTTGAATTTTTCAAATGCTTCAGACTTTCGATGCTTAAGGTACACATAACCAAATCTTGAGTAATCATCAGTAAAAATGATGAAATACTCAAACCCTTCTCGTGCTCGGGTATTCATAAAACCACATACATTTGTATGAATTAATTCTAACTTATCACTGGCTCTATGTTTCTTTGCCTTGAAAAGCCCTTTGATCATTTTTCCTTCTATACAAGATTTGCAAACTAGAAGATTTTCAACTTCTAAGGAGCTTAGGGGACCATCTTTAACCAGTCTTTGGATCCTATTTAGATTAATAAAACCTAATCGTAGATGCCAGAGATACGTTTGATTAACTCAAGAAACTTCTCTTTCTAATGTTATATGTTGACTACATTCAGTTTGCACTAATGAATAATAATTAGAAGTAAGATATATAAATTATCTACCAATGAACCAGAACAAATGAAATTTCCATTCTTGCGAATAACAACTTTGGAATCAAAATTAACAGAATATCCATGTTTAAACAAGAAAGAATTTGAAATTAAAATGTCTGGAACATAAAGACAATCTACTACTTTTAAAGTCCTATCATTATTAAAATTGAGATGCACAACTCCCACTGCAATAGCTGCTACTTTTGGCTAGAACCAAGGTGTAGATAAATCTCGCATTCATTCAATTTTCTGGTTTCCTGAACTCCCTGCAATAAATTGCAGAAATGATTAGTGGTTCCCGAATCTACACACCAGGATTCAGTAGAACGGCCCACAAAACATGTTTCATAAACGAAAGATTGATATTTACCTATCTTGCCAAACTGATCAATTAGACAATCAATCATACCTTGATTTTTGATCTTGTCTAGGTAAGTAGAACAATTCCTTTTCCAGTGACCTTTCACCCCACAGTGGAAACATTTCCCTTGAGGTTTTACTTTTGCCCCTCTCTTCCTAACCCCTCTAGATGGAGGTATATTTCCATTTGTAGCTTTCTTACCGTTATTCTTTTTCTAGTTCTTGCCCTTAGGCTTCCCTTAGAAATACCAGTTTCTGCAACATGAATGCTTCCTTTTGCACGAAGAATACCTTCTGTTGCTTGGAGTTCCTTCATCAGTTCAGGTAAAGATAAAGACATTTTGTTCCAAGTGTAATTAAGTTTAAACTGATTGAAGGAATCAGGCACGGTCTTTAGCAATATGTCAACTTGGGATTCCCCATCAATTGTTGCTCCCAGGATTTCCAGTTTGTTTAAGTAAGAAATAATTTTTAAACAATGATCTCAAACTGAAGATCCCTCGAACATCTTGGAATTCAGGAGTGTTTTCATCACATGAAGGCTGTCCAAGATCTCTGTAGCAGTTGTAGTAGACTGATATTGGTGTTGCAATAAATTTGAAAAAAATGTCAATATATAGCAACGAGCCATGTCATCAGCCTTTTGCTACTTCTTATGATTATTCTTTTGTGCAACCGTAGCATTTTCTAGAAGAACTGGGCAAGGTTCAGTCAGCACAAACTTGTAGTCCTCAACAGTCAACACAATGCCAAGATTTCTTTTCTAGTCCACATAATTTGGTCCAATTAACTTATTTTCTTTAAGGATAACAGCAAGGGAATTAAAAGACGACATGATAATCTATAAAATTATATAATATGCATAAATTAAATGGTCATTCAATAAAAATAAACTTTTGCATATAGTATGAAAAAGTAATCCTCAAACACAAACATAAAATAAACCTAACAACTTAATTTCAAATAATTCTTTTTTCGAAAGGAAAAATAAGAATAATTTGAAATTACTATTATTTTTATATCTTGACATCTCATGAAATAAAAATAATTCACCATTTAATTCAGCCCAAAACAAAAATAATAAGTATCAGTCCGATGGGGAGAATTATTATTTATGTTTTATCAAGTGTATACCATCCATTTAAATTTTCTTTCAAATTTGATTACAAATATTTCGATGGGAAATAATTCATAATACAATTTTAAATAAATTTATCACAAGAAAATTCATATCTAATATAACTAGATTCGTGTCTCTTCCGAAGGGAACTCACAAAATTTGAAATTAGATACATGTATCAATATAATGGACCAGTGATGGAGGTCGTAAGAAATACAATTATTTCTCCCACTTGATTTTTATTTACATAAAAATGAATATTTTTATTTATTTAACAATATATAATTATATTAACATCACATATTAATCAATATAAATATGTAAACTAAGATACATGCATATTCACATTTAACAATTACAACATTATAAAAATTCAGCAATTAGATATTATAATTGTTAACTACAAATTCATATTAGTATAAACGAAAATAGGCCCACAATTTAAAAATTATGAATATGATAGCTAATGATCTATTACTATTAAAAACAAATATATGAATATTCCTATTTACATAATGGATTTGTTGGTACAGATGATTTGAGTGTGATTGTTGCAACAATAAGGGTAGGAGTTTAATTCCTTGCAACAACAACTTAACTTTTTAATTTTAAAATGTTTGACTCTAAAAGGACGGTTTGAGCATGGGCTAAACTGCCTCGGTTTAACATTTTAAAAAAAATCATTGTTGCTAGTAAGTATTGATCTCCAGACCTCCCCAAAAACAAGAACATATATAACCTTATATTCCAATCAAAACCATTGGACCAACACAATCAAACATTGAAAATTTTATCTAACATTAATCCTTAATATATCCAAAGAAAAAAATTATATGTTGTATGGAGCTTATAGTATAGAATTTGAGCCCGCGATATAGAAAATTTGGTGACATTATATATATATATATATGTAAGTACATATAGAAAAATATGTATGCCTTAGATGGCATGTGGTTTTGTATAGCAAGAAAATTCATTAGGACATGTGAATGACCCATTTAGGCCTCAGACCACACCAACAAGATATCATTCTATGACTATTAATATGTATGAGACAAAATGGTCCATGGTGACATACAACAACCATTATTGATGTTATGACTGTCAATGCCTTGGGTGGTACAGAGAAAAATATATATATCCATACATCTGTCGAATATAATTCAAACTAAACAATATAAACATGATTTATGAAAATTTTGAGTTGGCTCTAATATCAATTTTAGGAAACGATTCCAAATAAATTAATATTTTTTACTTTTAAAAATTATTACCCAAGATCTTTCTCATAATTTAGCATAATCAAAAAAATATATTACATACGTCGTGCTCAATTGTAGCACAATTGAGAATTTTTGCTTAATCTCATGATGAATTTTTCTCCTTCCTGATCTTCCCCCCTATGAACCTTATTTTGATATCACATATTTTTATGAGTGTAGGCTCAAACAACTGTAAAGTGATAGAATATATAGAGTCCTCAACTCCCCGATATTTATCAGGATAATTGAAAATCTTTTTGATATATTTTATCCTGCTATTTTGTTATATCTTAATAAGGTCTAGGGTGGGAATCAAATAGGATTCTATAAGTCTAGCTCCAATATAATACTAACTTCTGATTAACTTTTTAATCAATTAGAATTATATTAATTATAACTAATTCCATTAAATAGTTACAATTGCACTTTAGAATTAATAGAATTAATTAATTAAATTATTCCACTATTAGTATCTTGCAAAATACTCCTCTACAATAATATCCATAAACGCGTGTAGGAATAAAACTAATAACCCACTACTTTTACTACTTATATCCTTGACTACATAATTTATAAACCTTTGATCACACATTAATTTAATAAATTAAACTAATACTTTAGTAATTTAAATTACTAAAATACTTGGGCAAGATTTTGGTGATCAACCAATAAATTATATCAAGGAGATATTATAATTTAATTGTAGAATTCCATCTTGAAAAATACATGTTCCTAATTTCATAACACATATCACCCAACATATTGAGGTATTGATTATATTAAAATCTTACTCTTTAATATATTAAAGTGACATACACTATAAAATTAAGTTCATTATTTTCTCTGGATTATGAGTAATTGCACATTAACAGTCATTGAAAAAATATTTATAATAGCAGTATTTAACAAATAATTTTTTGTAAGGATCTAGCTCTATGTATTTCAAAAATACACCAATACAGTACTAGATTAAAGTCTTTACTTTACATGACCAAGACAAATCATTCAATCAAGTGTATTACAATCTACTAGAATGGTATGTCCATTTTCATCTAAGATTGAGAACAATATATTTTTTTAATTATATATAACTTATAATTTATGTCTTCTATATATGACACTCCTTCATATACATAAATTATAAAATGTATAATTATGGACAAAATTTATGACACATTTAATTATGCAAAATAAAATAAAATTTTATTATTAAAATAATAAAATAAATATCAACATTGGGTTTTTGTGGACTTAAAATCTTACATTATATATAGGGTTCTTTACAGTAATATACAACAATTAGAAAATAATTACACCATTAGTGCATCCACAAAATAATTGCAAAAAGAGTGCAACAAATTCAAACCATTCAATTTCACATTAATAAGGAAATCTAAAATCAAGGAGAAATAACCTCCATAATTCATAATTCAAATTAAATCTTTGGGATCTAACAACAAAAACAAATTCAAAATTCAAAATTCAATTCAAAAGTAGGGAAAAACAAAAAATTATATTCTCTTCATCTCCGTCATCATCTTGGATTTGGAACTGTTCGAGTATCATATTACAATTGTTCATGGTGCGTGCATCCAGGAGGCCACGATTCCACAGTTTGATCATGAACAATCTCCAACACCTGCCAACATGCATCATTATTAATATACAAAGATTAATATAGAACGATAATAGAAAAAAAAGTACAATTGTTGTAGAGGAACGATAATAGGAAAAAAATACTATTATTGCAGAGGAAGGGATAATAGGAAAAAAAAAATACTATTATTGCGACATCACTCTCTCCTCCCCTTCATCATCCTCCTCCGCCGCGAATCTCCAAAAGTACCTGAGTTACTGTTTTGATTTTTTTTTTTTGACGATTTGGTTACCCACAAAAACTAGAATGGTTACCTTTGTATGAAGGTTTGGCAACCAACTAAATGAAGGTTTGGCTAGCAATTTCATCACATTCAAAATAAATTGGTAACCTAATAAAACTGAATTGGTTACCTTGATATAAAGGTTTGGCTACCAACTGCATGAAGGTTTGACTACCAACTGCATCACATTTAAAATAAATTGGTAACCTAATAAAACTAAACTGGTTACCTTGGTATGAAGGTTTGGCCACCAACTGCACTATGAAAAAATTGCAGGTGTGAAGGTGGATTGGTTACCTTGGTATGAAGGTTTGGTTACCAACTGCACTATAAAGGTAACCTAATAAAACTGAATTGGTTACCTTGGTATTAAGGTTTGGCTACTTTAGTTTGGTTACCTTGATATAAATCAATGCTCATGGCTGTGTGATGAATCGAACTGCAATTGTGATATAAGTTGAAGACAAGAGGAATGGGAAGTAAACAAACAAACAAACAAACAAAAAAATATCAATCTTATAAAGAATAAAATATGGCAGTATTAGTTGGGAAGTAACTTCTTTAAGTGTTACTGGACTGTGAGTAGGGGCATGTTTAATGGATATGCAACAAAATATTATAGGTTGCCTTGGGTGGTTGGGCTCGGAAAACTAATGGATATGGGAGACTTCACGGAGAGTGGTGGGAGGGACTCCTTCCTCTACTTTTTCAAGCTTCTCGAAGGCATCCATGGCCGACACTGATGATTTCTCCATTTTCTCTATCTCTCTATTCAAGTTCTCTCTATCTAGATCCACGGGATATTAGTGGTCGTCGGAATGGCGGATATTTTTGATCCCGATTATATATCCGCTTGCTGGAGTCGACCTCTCTCCCACTTTTGTCCAACGGAAACAATTATACTAATTACATTAATTTTGTAAATAAACATGAAAAAATGTATTAATTTTGTAATTATTTTATGGATACACTATTGTTGTAATTATTTTTAAAAATGTACTAGAATATGTAATTGTTCCTTATATATATATATATATATATATATATATATATATATATATATATATATATATGTGTGTGTGTGTGTGTGTGTGTGTGTGTGTGTGTGCGTGTGTATGTGTGTGTGAAATTAAAAATATAAATATATAATGATGTAGGTGTATATACAAAAGTAATTTTCAAAACCCAATAAATTTTGAAGGACTCAACTGGAGTTTGTAAAAGTTTTGGATTGTTTTTCTAATATTTCAATTGCTTACAAGGTATTATTAACTATTCCTATAACAGTGACATCGGCTAAAATAAGTTTTTTTCGAAGTTATAATTGTTGAAAAATTACTTGTGGTCGACTATGACACAAGAAAGGTTAAATGGGTAGGCAACAATGTGCATCGAGAATGATATGCTCGACAAGCTTAATTTTGAACATTTGATTTAAGATTTTACCTCTAGGAAGACTAGAAGAACTATCTTCTTTTTCTTTCTCTTTTTTGCTAAATTAGAAAAACTATCTTTCAATGAATGTATTCTCATGTATTTTGTTGTAGTCGAATTTCTCATATATTTTGGTGTAGTCGAATAAGTTCTCATATATTTTGTTGTAGTCGAACTATTATGTTTTAAGCTCCGGAAATATATTTTTTTAATACAACTTGTACTTTTTATTTATTTATTTTTACTTTATTTTGGTGAAAACAATGTTTCGAAATGGATCTCATTTTCAATTTTCGTCCTGAGTCACCAAAATCTCAGGAACGACCCTGATGAGAGTATATCGGCTTCCAGCCACCAAAACTGTGTCCATGTATATGTTTAACAAAGAAAAATATGAAAACAATCTAAAAAACCTATCATTAATGAAATCTTTTAAAATTGGTTTACTAACCCAGTCAAATATACGACCTAAGGGGTTGCTCAAGAATCTCCAAAATCAGTTCAAATTTTGTCTAGTCTCCATACTTCTCTAATTCACTATAAAACCAATTAGTTTGATCTTTAAACAAAACGGAGGACCAGTAAGTGTAGTCTTCAGCCAGCTCAGTTACGGGGCCTCATGAAATAGACCATAAGTTTTGCCTTTGGAATAGGCTTAGATTAGAACAAGGTTATGACATGGCAGTTTACTTCAATGTGATTTTTTTCCCTAAAGAATTTTTTACTCTTGTCCTGTCCCCAGTTGCAACAAAGACTGTCTTATGATTCTGCAAACATTTTCTTCGCTTCATATGGTTAAAGCAAAGGGGGTTTATGTGACGCCCCCAGAATAGGTCCATTCAACCCAACCCATTCTGAGTCGCCAAATACATGGTACAGAATTCAAATACAAACTTTATATCATACGGTCGTGCAAAATACGACCACACAACTGTGAGTTTCAATACAAATATGTAAAAAATATTAAGATTCAAACTAAGTCCTCATTACAATTATTATCACACTATTTATCAGAAATAGTGAGGACTACTACTGCTCTAACTCGGACCATCACTCTGTCCCCCGACTAGTTCCCGCAACATTCTCATTTCCTGAAGAGGACAACAGATGAAAAGGGTGAGCTCAACTAGCTCAGTAAAGAATATTATGACTAAGATAATGGAAAATAAATTATCGTTAGTCTTCAACAAATCAGATAAAATATAATGGACAACCAATTTCAGATCAATATTCGCAGCGGAAATAACAGTTCATTAGAAGAGTTAAGCAGAGAATCAAGTCTACTATCTTCTATGATTTAAAAGTCCATCATCAATATTTTATCCCTGTAACATCAATCAATATACATCTCGAATCAAATATGCATCTTTGCACTACAGGCCAAAGATATTCATTTGTATCATCAGTGGTCATATTCATCTCAACACCTGTCATCTTTGCACTACAGGCCAAAGATATTCATCAGGTAATCATTCATCTTTGCTCTACAGGCCAAAGATATTCATCAAGTAATCATTCATCTTTGCTCTACAGGCCAAAGATATTCAGTTACATCACCTTTTAGGACTGAGAATGATGAAAAATATTTTTAAAAAAACGAATCCAGTGAGATAAAAGACAAAGACTAAGGATTCGTATTTTAGTATATCCAATTCAAAAATACCTCGTAATAATCAATTATGGAGCAAAATTCAAGAATAAAGCTCAAAACTTGGATACAATCAAAGATAGTAACCTTAACAAGCAATTTGGACAAATAGAAGAAAATTTAATTTTTTCCGTGAATAGTGCCGTATACGTGAATAGTGCCGTATACGTGAATAGTAACCCCGACGGAAAAAGTAAGAATTTCAACATAAAATCCATGACAATATTTCTGTATAATGATATTGAAAAGAATAATATCATTTACGAAAGAAAATAACATCCCTTACCTCAAAAGAATAGTACATCTGACTGGAATATCGGATATAATATCGAAGAAAACTTGCGCTGAATACTAATACTCAAAGTATTGAAATACTCACAAAAATACGCTCGATATTATAGAGAGAGAAAACTTCTGATTCTGGTGTGATTTTCAATTCTAACCTAAGCACCCTATTTATAGAAAAAGCAGGAGACTAAATGAATAAAATATTATATATTTTTCAAAATTTCCGCCGCCTGGCGGCTAAACAATTTTCCACCAAAAGTGGGGCCCGCCCATAAAAAAAATATATATTTTCTGAAACTTCAATAATTCATAACAAATAGCCCCTTTGTCAGAAAAATACAAATTATATGTCCTTCCATAGGAAATTTAATTCTCTACAACTTTGCAGAAGAAAGTATTTCCAAATTCCAAACATAAATTATCCGAAATCCATAAACAGATGATTTCTCACACCAAAATATTGATAAAAAAACTCACCAGCGCCAATTCCTTCTTTAATATCCACAAAATAAATATTTCCTTATCATATAAATCAATAATTAATTATTCACAAATAATATTATAGAACTACAATATTAACAACCAGGTCGTTCCCAGGACAGAGGGGACCTTCCGATAAGGACTTCTCCTTACTGGCGCGCAATTAAATAACCCCTCCTAGACAGAACTTCCTTAGACATTGTCAATAATGCTATCTAATAATATTATTCAAATAATATGAATTATTGAGTTGATAACGTGAAATACTGTGCAACGACAATTATTGAATCAATACTACAAAATATCAACTGTAGCCATTATTGAATCAATCATAAAAAATAGCAACGTAGCAATTATTGAGTCAATAAAATATCAATGCAGCAATTATTGAGTCAATAATATAAAATATCAACGTAGCAATTATTGAGTCAATAATATAAAATATTGAACAGTAATTACTGTAACAATAATTGAGTAATGGCTTCTCACGTAAGACTCAATAATTCGAAATACTGTGCAATACCGTGTGCTACTATGCAACACCGTGTATCACTGTATTTTAACCACCGGGTATTTCAACAGTACTAACGGTAACAACCACGCCGTTATTTTGTAAAAAAGTTATTTCTGTCGCTTTCTATATCCGACAGTTATTCCGTTGTGGGGGCCCACAAATAGCTGCGCCGTCGTACGAATATTCCCCGACAACAAGAATATTCCACGACCAAACGAATATTCCCCGACAACAAGAATATTTTACAACCACTTGCTCATTTTAAAAATATTTGCACATTTCACTCATAACTTTCATATTTATCAAATCAACACCTTACTATTTCGAAATAATATATAAAGAAAACTAAATCTTTATTCATAAAAGTTGGGGTCTTACAACCTCCCCTCCTTATGAAATTTCGTCCTCAAAATTGACGTACGTACCTGGTATGTCGAAAAGGTGAGGATACCTCGCTTTCATTTCCGATTCCAACTCCCAGGTCATTTCCTCAATAGCCTGGTTTCTCCACAAAACTTTAACTTGAGGTATAATTTTCGAGCGTAGGACATGCTCCTTCCTATCCAAGATCTTGACAGGTACCTCCTCGTACGTTAAATCTTCGGCTATCTCGTCTGGTTCTAACTCAATAATGCGGTTTGGATCCTTCACATATTTACGTAACACGGATATGTGAAATACGTTATGAACACGAGACATGCTTGGAGGTAAAGCGAGTCTATAAGCCACATTTCCTATTCGGTCAAGAATCTCAAATGGACCAATGAATCGTGGGTTGAGCTTTCCTCTCTTCCCAAACCTCGTAACTCCCTTCCATGGAGCAATACGTAATAACACATGGTCTCCAACGTTAAATTCCACGTCCTTTCGATGAAGATCCGCATAACTCTTTTGTCGATCCTGTGCCGTTTGTATACGTTGTCGAATCATTTGGATCTTTTTCGTAGTCATACGTACTAACTCCGGTCCCAACAATGTTGTTTCACCCACCTCGTTCCAACATACTGGAGAGCGACACTTTCTCCCATACAACGCTTCGAATGGAGCCACGCCTATACTTGCCTGATAACTGTTGTTGTAGGAGAATTCCACCAATGGTAAATACTTATCCCAACTCCCTTTGAAGTCTAGAACGCAGAGTCTCAATAGATCTTCAAGAGTTTGGATAGTCCTTTCCGATTGTCCGTCTGTTTGAGGATGATAAGCCGAACTGAATCGTAAATCCGTACCCATAGCTTTCTGCAAACTGATCCAAAATCGTGAAGTAAATCTGGGATCACGATCCGAAACTATGGATACTGGCATGCCATGCAATCTCACAATTTCATTCACGTACATATGAGCAAGACGTTCAAGGGAATAAGTCTCTCGTATCGGCAAGAAATGAGCAGACTTGGTTAATCTATCAACAATAACCCAAATCGCATCTAAGCCTTGAGAAACCTTGGGAAGACCCGTAACGAAATCCATCGTAATGTGTTCCCACTTCCATTTCAGAATCTCCAGTGGTTGCAATGGACCCTTCGGCACTTGATGCTCCGCCTTTACACGTTGACAAGTTAAAAATCTCGAGATAAACTCCGCGATCTCTCTCTTCATATTGCCCCACCAAAATGTATGTCGAAGATCACGATACATTTTAGTACTCCCAGGATGGATTGTAAACGGTGTGTTGTGTGCCTCCATCATGATTCTATACTTCAAGTCGGAATCGTTAGGAACACAAAGTCTGGAGTTGACTCGAAGTATTCCATCTTCATCGATTCTCGCTTCTGGAATTGCACCTTCTTGCACCTTCTTCTTCATCTTCATCAGCTCCGCATCCGTAACTTGAGCAGCTTTAACTTTATCAATCAAAGCTGGTTCTACGAGTATACTTGACATTAACGCACTCGTTCCCACATATGATCTTCTACTCAACGCGTCAGCTACCACGTTCGCTTTTCCAGGATGGTATTGGATAGTATGATCGTAATCTTTCAACAGCTCAAGCCAACGTCGTTGCCGCATGTTGAGTTCCTTCTGAGTGAAGAAATATTTAAGGCTCTTATGATCCGTATAAATCTCCACTTTCTCTCCGTACAAGTAATGTCTCCAGATCTTCAACGCGAAAACGACTGCTGCCAACTCTAGATCATGAGTAGGATAATTCCTCTCATATTCTTTGAGTTGTCGCGAGGCATAGGCTATGACTTTTCCATGTTGCATGAGAACACATCCTAACCCTTTGCCCGAAGCATCGCTGTAAATAACAAATCCATCCGAACCAGATGGTATTGTCAGAACAGGTGCCGAAATAAGTCTCCTCTTGAGCTCTTGGAAGCTCTTCTCGCATTCCTCTCTCCAAATGAATTTTGTATCTTTCCGAGTCAACTGAGTTAATGGAGTAGCGATTCGAGAAAATCCCTCTACGAATCTCCGATAATAACCAGCTAAGCCCAGAAAGCTTCGTACTTCAGTCACCGACTTAGGTTGCTCCCAGCTTTGCATTGCTTCAATCTTCGTCGGGTCAACAGATACTCCACGTTTCGATACCACGTGCCCAAGGAATGCTACTTCCTTAAGCCAAAACTCGCATTTCTTCAGCTTAGCATATAGCTTGTTCTCACGAAGCTTTTGAAGTACTAACTTCAAATGGTGTTCATGATCTTCACGGCTTTTAGAATAGATGAGGATGTCATCAATAAAGACAACAACGAATTGATCTAAATACTCCTTAAATACACGGTTCATCATATCCATGAAAGCAGCAGGAGCATTAGTCAAATCCAAAAGACATGACTAAGAACTCATAATGCCCGTACCGTGTTCTAAAAGCAGTCTTTGGAATATCCTCAGTTTTAATCTTCAACTGATGATATCCAGAACGAAGATCGATCTTTGAAAAGAATTGCGCTCCTTGCAACTGGTCGAACATGTCATCAATACGAGGTAACGGATACCTATTCTTGATGGTGACATGGTTCAACTCCCGATAGTCAATACAAAGTCGCATACTCGCGTCTTTCTTCTTTACGAATAAAACAGGAGCACCCCAAGGAGACGTACTAGGACGAATAAAACTCGATGTCTAACAATTCTTGTAATTGGACCTTTAACTCCTGAAGTTCAATAGGAGCCATTCGATATGGGGTTTTAGAAATGGGTTTTGTACCAGGCTCAAGGTCAATAAAAAAAATTCAACTTCACGTTCTGGGGGTAGACCGGGAAGTTCTTCGGGAAATACATCAGGAAACTCATTAACAACGAAAATATCATTCAAATCTGATGTATTCTGATTTAGATCAGTGACATGAGCTAAGAAAGCTTGACATCCGTTTTTCAATAAACGAATAGCCTTGGGATTTGAAATGATATTGACTGATTTTAGTGGTTTGGTGGTTTGAATTCGCACAACATGTTGATTAGGAATATGAAAACTAACAACCTTACGAAAACAATCAATTTTGGCATAGTAAGTGGTTAACCAGTCAATTCCTAAAATCACGTCAAATGCAAGTATTTTCAAAGATATAAGATCAATAGGTAAGGTAAGGGTATCAATCTGAATCAAGCAAGATTTGTAAACTGTAGATGTAACAAAGGTTTCTCCTAACGGAGTTTCAACAGATAAGTCAAAGTCTAATTTATCAGAAGTCAAGTTCAAACGTTGAGCACAAGCAGGTGAAATAAAGGAATGGGTAGCACCGGTATCTAACAAGGTGTAAACTTCGCAAAAATTTATGATTAACTAACCCGTGATAAATTCATTCGGGTTCCTCGCGTTTTAGGCAGTCTCGATAAACGCTCTTCATGGAATCACCGACTTTGACTTATCTGCAACCGCCTTTGGAATCACCACCCCCGCTGAACTTGGTTTCGCAACAGGACAATCTCGAGCTATATGTCCTTCTTTTCCACAGTTATAGCATCCTTTGAATTGTTGTGGGCAGTTTGGGCTGATATGTCCCTCTTTCCCGCATTTAAAGCATACGACCGGTGGTCGTTCTCTTCCCCTCGAAACAGTTGATGCTGGTGCTGATGTCGACGTCTTCACGTTCTCATTGTTATACCTTCTCTTCTTGAAATCTCCTCCCGATTCGCTTCTTCTACTATCATGGCCACGATAACCACCGGAGTGGTTACCGCTTCTGTCATACTTTCCTCCTCGCTGGTTGTCATTGCTCCGATGACTGCTGCCACCGGTACGACCTTGGTTGTGGTCCCTCGGTTGAACATAATCATTATCTCGTTCTAATAACTGGGCCTTATTTACTACATCCGAATATAAAGAAAATTTATGAGAAATGAGGTATTGACGTATTTCGGGTTTCAAACCTCTTAGAAACATCCGCGTCATTCGTTCCTCATTCTCCACCAAATGAGGTGCAAACCTGGACAGCTCCGCGAACTTAGCCTCGTACTGAGATACCGTCATGTTATTTTGTTCGAGTTTAATAAACTCTACTTCCTTCATATGACGAATACTTTCAGGAAAGTACTTGTCATTAAACAGTTTCTGGAACGCTTCCCAAGACATCTTGAGTGCGGCAGGCTGGGTACGTTTCACAGATTCCCACCAGTAATCTGCCTCTCCACGGAACATAAACGTGGCGAATGAAACCTTCTGTTCCTCCGTGCATCCCAAGACATCAAATATCTTGGTAATTTGTTTGATCCACGTCTCCGCCTTGATCGGATCTGGCTTTCCCAGAAACTTTGGTGGTCCCAATTCTTTGAACTGCTTGGCAGTAACAATTCGCGAGTTGTTATTATCGCCACCTATATGTTGCACTCGAGTCTCCCTCGTCTGGTTTTGCATAAACTGCAAAAAACTTCTAAACATCTCATCGTTTATCGTCTGACCAGCGTTATTTTCAGGATGAACATTGCCTTCTTGTTGCATGTTCTCCTGGTTAACGATTAAAGGTGTCTCCACGGTCTCATTCACTTCGTTGTTAACATTCTCAGCTGCCATTCTCAAATACTGCCATAAAACAAGGGTTAATTAAATAAATTAACATATAACATATTAACCCTATGCTCCGACCGACCAATTAAATACCACATAAGCTTAGGTAGGACACACTAGCGAAGGATTTACTCGTCTCTCCCCTCCTAGTTCTATTCCCCGATCTCCGCCAGAGATCATATCCCTAAGCTCTGATACCAACTGTGACGCCCCCAGAATAGGTCCATTCAACCCAACCCATTCTGAGTCGCCAAATACATGGTACAGAATTCAAATACAAACTTTATATCATACGGTCGTGCAAAATACGACCACACAACTGTGAGTCTCAATACAAATATGTAGAAAATATTAAGATTCAAACTAAGTCCTCATTACAATTATTATCACACTATTTATCAGAAATAGTGAAGACTACTACTGCTCTAGCTCGGACCATCACTCTGTCCCCCGACTAGTTCCCGCAACATTCTCATTTCCTGAAGAGGACAACAGATGAAAAGGGTGAGCTCAACTAGCTCAGTAAAGAATATTATGACTAAGATAATGGAAAATAAATTATCGTTAGTCTTCAACAAATCAGATAAAATATAATGGACAACCAATTTCAGATCAATATTCGCAGCGAAAATAACAGTTCATTAGAAGAGTTAAGCAGAGAATCAAGTCTACTATCTTCTATGATTTAAAAGTCCATCATCAATATTTTATCCCTGTAACATCAATCAATATACATCTCGAATCAAATATGCATCTTTGCACTACAGGCCAAAGATATTCATTTGTATCATCAGTGGCCATATATTCATCTCAACACCTGTCATCTTTGCACTACAGGCCAAAGATATTCATCAGGTAATCATTCATCTTTGCTCTACAGGCCAAAGATATTCATCAAGTAATCATTCACCTTTGCTCTACAGGCCAAAGATATTCAGTTACATCACCTTTTAGGACTGAGAATGATGAAAAATATTTTTAAAAAAACGAATCCAGTGAGATAAAAGACAAAGACTAAGGATTCGTATTTTAGTATATCCAATTCAAAAATACCTCGTAATAATCAATTATGGAGCAAAATTCAAGAATAAAGCTCAAAACTTGGATACAATCAAAAATAGTAACCTTAACAAGCAATTTAGACAAATAGAAGAAAATTTAATTTTTCCGTGAATAGTGCCGTATATGTGAATAGTGTCGTATACGTGAATAGTAACCCCGACGGAAAAAGTAAGAATTTCAACATAAAATCCATGACAATATTTCTGTATAATGATATTGAAAAGAATAATATCATTTACGAAAGAAAATAACATCCCTTACCTCAAAAGAATAGTATCTCTGACTGGAATATCGGATATAATACCGAAGGAAACTTGCGCTGAATACTAATACTCAAAGTATTGAAATACTCACAAAAATACGCTCGATATTATAGAGAGAGAAAACTTCTGATTCTGGTGTGATTTTCAATTCTAACCTAAGCACCCTATTTATAGGAAAAGCAGGAGACTAAATGAATAAAATATTATATATTTTTCAAAATTTCCGCCGCCTGGCGGCTAAAAAATTTTCCACCAAAAGTGGGGCCCGCCCATAAAAAATATATATATTTTCCGAAACTTCAATAATTCATAACAAATAGTCCCTTTGTCAGAAAAATACAAATTCTATGTCCTTCCATAGGAAATTTAATTCTCTACAACTTTGCAGAAGAAAATTTTTCCAAATTCCAAACATAAATTATCCGAAATCCATAAACCGATGATTTCTCACACCAAAATATTGATAAAAAAACTCACCAGCGCCAATTCCTTCTTTAATATCCATAAAATAAATATTTCCTTATCATATAAATCAATAATTAATTATTCACAAATAATATTATAGAACTACAATATTAACAACTAGGTCGTTCCCAGGACAGAGGGGGCCTTCCGATAAGGACTTCTCCTTACTGGCACGCAATTAAATAACCCCTCCTAGACAGAACTTCCTTAGACATTGTCAATAATGCTATCTAATAATATTATTCAAATAATATAAATTATTGAGTTGATAACGTGAAATACTGTGCAACGACAATTATTGAATCAATACTACAAAATATCAACTGTAGCCATTATTGAATCAATCATAAAAAAATAGCAACGTAGCAATTATTGAGTCAATAAAATATCAATGCAGCAATTATTGAGTCAATAATATAAAATATCAACGTAGCAATTATTGAGTCAATAATATAAAATATTGAACAGTAATTACTGTAACAATAATTGAGTAATGGCTTCTCACGTAAGACTCAATAATTCAAAATACTGTGCAATACCGTGTGTTACTATGCAACACCGTGTATCACTGTATTTTAACCACCGGGTATTTCAACAGTACTAACGGTAACAACCACGCCGTTATTTTGTAAAAAAGTTATTTCTGTCGCTTTCTATATCCGACAGTTATTCCGTTGTGGGGGCCCACAAATAGCTGCGCCGTCATACGAATATTCCCCGACAACAAGAATATTCCACGACCAAACGAATATTCCCCGACAACAAGAATATTTTACAACCACTTGCTCATTTTAAAAATATTTGCACATTTCACCCATAACTTTCATATTTATCAAATCAACACCTTACTATTTCGAAATAATATATAAAGAAAACTAAATCTTTATTCATAAAAGTTGGGGTCTTACAGTTTAGAGAGAAAGGGAGTTTAGATCTTGGGAATTTGGTGTCTAAGAACCGAGCTCTAGTGGGCAAATGGCCAGGGCCGGTCTTAAGAATTTGGATGCCTTGCGCGAGAAAAAAATAGGGGTCCTCTCGCATATAAAAATACTAATTTTTTTATCCGTACCAATATATAAATCACAATTTATATTAAAATTCATCATTAATTAAAATAATAAATGTCAACGTCGAGTAACAAAATTATCAATTAGAAAGAAAATATAGCTAAAACTTCAATAAATTATCAATTAAAAAGAAAAGGTAGCTAAAACTTAAATGGACAATAAACTTCACACGATCGCTAGCATCATTCTTGCATTTTTTGCTGCAAAATCATCAATCAAATTTTCATAATCAATTTTCTACATATACAAAAAAAAAAAAAATCGGGGGCCCTCCAAATTTGGGGCCCTGTGCGGTCGCCCCTTCTGCACCCCCTCAGGGCCGGCCCTGCAAATGGCTATGGCACTTTCCTTTAGAACCTAACTCACTTTGGCATTAGGTGATTAGAAGTAAGTATGAAATTCAACAGAGTGGGTGGGATGCAAATTCTTGGATCAGGATCCTCTCCATTTCAATTTGAAATGAAAAGTCTCTATTTCAAGGTCTAGATTTAAAATCATTAAATCTAAGGTCTAGAAGTTGCCAACTCATTTAAAAGTTACTAACTTAACTCTAACCGCCTCATTTAAAAGTCAATAACCTAACTCCAGTCACCTCATTTTAAAGTCACTAACCTAACTCTAGCCATTAATTTAATATAACACTAATATATTATTATTATTATTATTATTATTATTATTAGCACTTTGTTATGTCCCTCATTAGTTTTTTTAATAATTATTTTGACTGCATTCGCCTACTAAAAATAATTCTCTTAATCTATAGTCAACCTTTTCATCATTTTCGAGGAAAATAAATTAGGCTTTCTTTTTTCTCATGGTAAAAAAAATAAGACAAACAACATGGCTATCCCTGATCAAACAAAGGCTGTCCTAAAATTTTTAAAATTTTACGAATGTATTAAAAATAAGTCTATAAGTTTGCATGTGTTGGGGAGTTTAATTTAGAAAAATTCAGCCATATAATGAAATGCTCAAGGATAACCAACAAAAAAAAAACAAAATCATGTCCCCAGGCAATTACCGGTGGCCCATTTTCTTTTCCATAGGCTCAAGTCAAATCAGATTTATGATTTGCTCAATTAAAATATTTATTCAATGGATATATTTCTCACAAATTAGTAAATAAATGAACTAGAATTTTGATTCAAAAAACAAAATACAAAATAATAATAATAAAATAATTATTAGCAAAACCAATGAGGGACATAACAAAATGCTAATAATAATAATAATAATAATATAGTGTTATATTAAATTAATGACTAGAGTTAGGTTAGTGACTTTTAAATGAGATGACTAGAGTTAGTTTAGTGGTTTTTAAATGAGGTTGTTAGAGTTAAGTTGGTGGCTTTTAAATGAGGTGGCAACCTCTAGATCTTAAATCTAATAATTTTAAATCTATATCTTTAAATGGAGACTCTCCATTTCATATTGAAATGAAGAGGATCCTAATCCCAAATTCTTGTCCTTTTTTGTGTTACTTATTTTAGCCCTTGCCTTTTATTTTCTTGTTCGTCTCCAAGTTGGTAATGGCATGAATATTCGATTTTGGGAGAATATTTGGATAGGAGATATTCCTCTTTCATTAGCTTTTTCTTGTCTTTTTACCTCTCGTACGTCTGAGCATAATTCTCCCATTTCTAATTTCTATACTTGGGAGGAAGATTTAATTTCTTGGAATTTTCAATTTTTTTCGCAATTTAAATGATAGGGAGACGGAGGAATTCTCTTTATCTATTCAACTTCTTAATTCAGTTTTCTTTTCTCAGTCCTTGGACATGCGTGTTTGGTGTTTTGATTTTTCAGGAATTTTCTCATGTCATTCTTTTTTCTCTTACTTATTAGGTTATGGTCCACTTCATCATTTTCTTTTAGCCTCAGTATATTTGGAAAGCAAAGGAACCCTCAAAAATTAAGATTTTTATGTGGTTCTTAACTAAAAAATTAAGGTTTTGATGACCCTATGGCTTGGTCAAATTTCTGCTGTTGTTTTTTCACAAGAAATCGCTAGAGATTATGAAAACGCATGATGTCATCTTTGCTCAAAGACCCTACCTTCTTGCTGCAGATATTCTTGCTTATAATTCTTCAGACATAGCCTTTTCTCTATATGGTGATTACTGGAGAGAACAGTGAAAAATTTGCACATTGGAGCTTTAATTTCAGTTCAAAATGTGTGCAGAAGTTCCGATATATCAGAGAAGAGGAGGTCTTGAATCTCATTAAATCAATTTCTCTGATAGAATGATCAAGAATCAATCTTAGCAGGAAACTTTTCTTACCGATAGTTGGGATTACGACAAGAGCTGCTTTTGGTAAGAAAATCAAAGATCAAGAAGCGTTCGGCTCTTTTTTGAAGGAAATCTTGGAGCTGCATGTCATCAAGGTTTCTGTGTTGCTGATATGTATCCTTGGGTGAAATTGCTTCAAGTGATCAGTGGAGTTCGGCCTAGACTTGAGAGGTTGCATAACGAAATGGATAATATACATGGAAAACATTTTGAATGACCACAAAGAGAGGAAGGAAAAATCTGGGAACGAAGAAGTGGATCATGAAGATTTAGTCGATGTTCTTCTAAGAGTTCAGAAGCATGGAGAACTTGAATTTCCATTAACTGATAGCAACATCAGAGCAGTTATCTTTGTTAGTGCCTTGTATGTTTTTCTATATTATTAATACTGCATTTTTCTTTTTAGTCTGTTCTAAAATTAGAGATACAATTCTACTTTTGGAGTATAAAGGGACAAGAAATTCCTAACATACTTTTACTTTTATACTAGGTACTAGCACGCCATCACTACTATATTTCTAGGAAATGTTAGGGGTATGTTTGGAAAAATAAAAATTTCCTTAAAAATCATCGTTTTAAAAAATGTATCTCCAGTTTTGGGAACGAATTAATGGAGTAATTATTTTCTTTTCAGCTAGTATCATATAAATAAGGAAATAGTGTACAAGTATAATGTAACAGTTTTATGAGTATTATGTAACAGTTTTAAGTATGTAAGGACTCTTTCCATCAATAATGAGGTTGCATAGTTGTGGTTAGATTGTGGTGGATTTAGAAGGCAATATTTTATTCTTGATAAATGAACTCCCAACCAGCCTTAATATATGAAAAGTCATGAATTTTAATCTTTTTTTAAAAAATAGAAAAAATATGTAACCATTCTTGTTCTTGGGTCTGTATCTGATGTATGCATTGTTTGTTTCCTTGAAATATGATGAAGATCTTATGTATAGTGCATGTTTGGTTTGGGATTTGGAGCTTTTGGGCTTTCCGAGTTTAATGGTCTTGTTCGTTTCCATAAGCTTATTTCAAACGCAGTTTTTTTAACTTGCAAACGCAACTTTTAAATCTCAAACTCACTGCCACCATTTTTAGCGAGTGTTTGAGGCTTAAAAACCACCCAAACGCAATTTTTCAACGCACCAAAATGAACAAGCTCATAATGCAGTTGTCCATAATCACTACCAGCGAAAGACAGTCGTGCATATTTCTGATGTACATGCTTAGTTCACTTGTAATGTTGGATTATTTGTGGAATAAGTCAGCACTGCTGAAAATAATGGTAGCCCTGTATTAATTTAAAAATTAAAAGAAATATCAAATGGCTCATCAGATATGAAAATCAATAGAACCCATCTCTTATTTATCTCCTTAAGGTGACAGATAAGTCAAAATAACAAATATATAAGTCTTGAATTTCAACTTTTAAGTCAGCTCTCTTGTAAGTTGCTTAAATTCTATATCAGCTTAGCCATATATAGAAAATATAAAAATGACAACATCCTGATTTTTGTCCTGTTGTGCTCAGAAGCGGTTATGTGCTTGCTGCATTATGCATTCATACTGAAGCCAAATCATTTAGATAATTTTTTTTGACAAATAATAGCCAACTAAATAAAGTCAAAACTGATACAAGAGGATCCAAATCCGATAATACCGAGCTATCAGATAACACGTTAATGACATTAAAATACCATGTATTAGAGGAGCGGCGTAAATGTGGTTGTCATTGACGTCTTTGGGTTCGGATGACGTCTTCGGGTTCAGATGACTGATGGCTTCGGGAGTCGAATGGCGGACCACTCCTTCGGGTTCGGATGGCTGATGTGGCTGATGTGGCTGATGGCTGATGGCTTCAGAAGTTCGGATAATTTTAGCAACCGTCTTGTTTTTAGATTTTTTATTTGTTTCGTCTTTTATGGTAGTATTTTAATTATTGGAAGGTTGTTACTCTATAGAAGTAGTTGGTGTAACTATAGGAGGACTATTAGGAAATTATACTAGTACAAAAATGACTTTTGGACACGGTTGAGAAAAATTAAAGGGACACGGTGACAGCAAAACCCGTGACAAAAAAATTTCTTTAAAGGTAATGGTCACGAGATTAGGTAGTCAAGTTTAGTTACGGTGATTCATCGTGACTAGTATCAATATATAATTTTTGGTCACGGTAGTTTGTAGTTAACGTGACTATTTTTATTTATAAATTTAGATACGGTTTGCTCACCATGACTATTGAATTATTATCATTGAAAAAGTTTGTGCCGTGACTAATTTTGTATTTTCTAGTCATGATATTCTATGTTAATGTGGCCAATATAAAATCTATAATTTAGACACGATGGTGCATTCGTATTTAAATATGATTATAGTCAAATATTTAGATACGGATTTTGGGCACCGTGAGTATTTCAAAATATTTATCAAATTTTTAGATACGGATTTTTGGTTTTAACGTTAGGAAACGTCATGTATGTTAAAAAACACGAGAGGACTCCGCCCCCAGCCCTGCATCCCATATCCGCCATCATCTCCTCCAGCTCCTTCACATTCCCAATTCCATCGCACTAAATTTTTTCACCAGATCCTCGAAGCGACAGAAGGCGAAGAAGAGCGACATTCCTAGAGATAAAATACACAACCCTAAGGTCATATCTTTGTTTTTCTTTGTATGTATACTAAGAAATTATACACAGGTTCATACGAATTGATGTGAATTTTGAATTTTTGCTAGTGGTAATAGGCATTTGCGTTTACTTCGACTGTGAAAGAAAAGAGATTACGGTCGCGTTCTACGGAGAAAGAGCAGCGTAGGCTTCATCTTCCAGCTGTTGATCGTAATATTGGCGAACCCCCTCCCTTTGTTGTTGTTGTACAGGGCCCTCCACAGGTATTCTTTTTTGTCTGGTGTAATCAATTTGCAGTAGCCATGGATGACAACTTCACTAAGATCTTGCAGAAAATCTTGATTATTTGTCATATATCGGATACTATAACCTCTAAATAGTTACCCACAACCTGCTTCCTAGTCCTTGCTATATAGTTTATGGATATGTTAGATATTGTATCTAACTATCTATAAACAAGTTATTTAATTAAAGGGCATGTATTCAAACCAACTTCTGTGTCGATATGTAACTACGACTATATCCTTGGTTTTCAGGAAGGTGGATTTGATTTAGATATGACGTACATCACAGAGAACATCATTGCTATGGGATTTCCTGCAGGTGATATGAGCTCTGGTTTTTTTGGATATGTCGAGGTAAGCAAAGTGATATTCTCTGCGGTCCATTCTTTTTCCTTTTTTAATATAATTTTTTATGCATAACTAAAAATTAAATTATTTGAAAATGCATTGTAGGGATTCTACAGAAATCACTTGGAAGAAGATCAAGTTCTTTGAAACCCATCACAAGGTAATAGATTATAACAAATTATGTGTATATCATATTGTAAAGAATTATGTGTATGTGAGAATACTAAAAGTATCATTACTGTCAGACTGTCACAACTTCAAATTTTCAACATTTTTACAATGTTTCCATAGAATTGACCATAGTCAGATGTCCAATTGTTTACTGATATAATATACGAATATTTGTGAGTTTGCTTCTTGGAATGACATTTTCTGGACATTTAGTGAACTTGATGTTTAATAACTAGTGGTAACCACATCTTTTTCTGTTGTGGCTGTTGAGGCTATGCCAAGCATTTTTCACATATTAAATGACAGTGTTGGTGAATGAGAAATCTTGAAAATGGGAATTAATCTTATAAGTTGTTGCAGTTTTTCGTCTCTTATCTGTCTTGTGTCCATTGGGGGTATGGTGGGGCATGATATTCCCTCAACGAAATAACGTTGACTGCAATCAGGGCCTTATGCACTTTTTGGCTTCTAAAAGGATCTGTACAGATTGTGAATCAGAAATGTATATTCCAAGTGCATATAGGTTTTACAATATCCAGATTCTAGATTTACAAAATTTTATGTGCATCAGGAAAAAGGGTGCTTATCATACTTTGACAAAGTTCTGGATGGGTTTTACTTAATCAATGGAATGGATCCATATGTGTGGAGACAGTGGCCGCATACCATCAATTGAATCCTTGAAAGCCATAGATCCTAGAACTGAATCTTCAGTTGAAGTTATTTGATTGATCGACTAGGTGATGCCACTTTGAAGGAATTACAAAGCCGGATTCAAAGTGTTTCCTGTAATTGTAACATCACAAAAGAGGTTGTTGACCAGTTAGCAAAGCTCATCTGCAATCGTATGGGGTGAGTTTGCAGCACCTTTTATAATGAAAATACGAGATATATTTGTATCTGTTGAATTCTTTTTGCAAGTAAGTTATTTTGCTTTCACAAGGGGTGCAGCTTCCTCTGGAGAAGATGACTTACTAGCTATCTAGAAGGAATGCAGTGATGATCTAAAGGATTGTATTGGATCTGTTGTGCTTCCAATAGGCAGCCTCTCTGTTGGTCTCTGCAGACACCGGGCAGTATTATTTAAAGTATGGTATAGACACTGAAATGAAATCTTCACCTTTCTATACCATAAAATATGTATTACTCCAGTTAAAGGATTTTTTTTATCTTCTTTATCACACGAAATTCTATTTTTCATATGGTTTATGTAATTACTTATTTGTTCTCATGCTAGTTGAAGTTGCATAATACTTGTGAGACATTGAATATTTTTCTCTTTATTGCTCTTGCTCCCTCCTTATTTTACTTATTTATAAAATATAATATAATTTTAGTTGTATTCTTCAAGGATTCAGGGGATTGATATGCCAAAAAATATGACTTCTACAGGTGCTAGCTGACACAATTGACTTACCATGTCGTATTGCTAACGGATGCAAATATTGTAAAAGAGATGCCGCTTCCTCTTGTCTTGTTTGTTTTGGAATTGACAGGTGATTCTTCTTAACTGCCATGAAAGCTCATTTTCTTTTTACCTTTGGTCAATGGTAAGAATTATAATCTAAATCCCCCATTTCATCTCGTACTTCGAATGCCTTCCACAGAGCTAAAATGTTTATAAGGTATATGCGGGATTCGCCATTCTGAAGCACACTTCCTTTAGTTAAATATGGTTCACTAACATACTTTGGTAAAACTAGCCATTTGTTAAAGGAACACACATACTTTAGTAAGTTCTCAGGGCTTGTCTGTAGCAGCTGGAGATAATCATAATTTTACTGTGCCAATCAATTATTAAGGAATATCACTTCTGCTAATGAATTTACTTGATAGTCTCCTCGAAAGTGCAGAAAATTCTTTAACTGAATGCACCTATCTGTAATATGATAATTACCTTCTGAACAACTTGTGAATTGTGCCAATGTTGAGCTATAATTTGATTATAGCCTTTCCGTTTTGAGCTACTAATCAGATTAGCTACAAGCTATAATCTGGTACAGATAAGCTGCTGCAAACATAGATTCATCCACACACTACTCCATTCATGGCGTCTCTTGTGCTATGCACATGACTTAACCTTGTGTTATTTCTCATTTCTTGGAATTGTTTTCTTTTCTCTAGATAAATAATAAATTGGTGGTATAACCTAGTAGCAGTTATTTTTCCTAACATCTAAAAAACAGTTTACAGTAAGGCAGGGGTACACTTTTTTGTAGGCTACACTTTTTTGAGCCTAACAGATAATGGAAAATGCCAAAATCCAGAATATTAAGAAGATACTTGGACTCCAACACGGGAAACAATATGACAGTGGAATGCAATGATAATTTAAGAAGTAGTCATGACTAATTTGATACAATTATATAGTACATGAAGTGATCCTTCATAGCCTCATAGCCTCTAGCTTGGTTGAAATTGTGCAACCAGATTACTTGTATTAATAAATTTCAGGTTACTAAAAAAAACCGTTCTTACATGCAGTTGATTGATAAATAATTGATTTCAGGTTTTATTGGTATTATTGCCATGCTTATGCTATCATTGAGCCAGAACTTGAGCCTAGCATATGCCATGCTGTTTCTCATGGCAGGGAGTGCTGGGATAGTAATAACAGATGTGACTATGGATGCCTGTGTAACAAAGAACAGTATAAGTCATCCTCCTCTTGCTGACGACATGCAGAGCTTGTGCGGTTTGAGCTCTTCAACTGGGGCACTAATTGGGTTTTCAATTAGCGGCTTTCTTGTGCATATAACTGGATCTAAGGTTCAATTCTACTCAAGTTCTTTAGCTACGGTTATTAGTTGCCAGGATTTTCCTTTTGCTTTATGTTATGGGACTTGGATGGATCAAATAAGAAAGTACATCAATTGTAATTGTTTTATAGGCATAGCGTTTCTTGTTTTACCAGAATTGTCCCTGCAAGGTGTGTTTGGAGTGCTAAGTATCCCTATTGGGCTGCTCATTTTGGTTGGAATGATTCTGCGAGAACCTCTTATGAGTAACAGTGGTTACAATAGGGTAAAATTTGCATCATTTTTTAGAATTCGTATGTCTGCTTCTTATTATGCTTACATAAACAACACCTTGGCATAATATTTTCTTGTATACTATTTGACATGGACTTAAACCAACTGCTTTTACAACTTCAGAAATAATATTTTCTGGGGAAACTAGAGCTTGTCACTCATTCCGCTCTACAAAAAGACCTTCAGCTATAAAAGATTTATTGTATACTATTTGATACAGATGTATATTATTTGATAGTTTTATATCCCAACAACTCAAGTTGACGAGGAAAACACAAGTGTGGCCTACTCAAGAAGGTTTCTATTATTGGGAGCACATTGGGTATTAATGGTGTTATTAAAGTGAAGTTCTATTTTTTGAATCCAATGGAAACAAAGAATAAATATAATTTATATGAGCGTATGAAGATCTAAGTTTTTCCTCCAACTACATATGCATGAATATATGGACTTTGAATTTGATATTTACACTTGTACGTGTACTGACCATTTGGCTTTCATGTTTTAGTGTTGGAGATGTCCTAAAAACATTACAAAAGAACAGGACGAAAGACAAGCGGATTTGGGTAGACATGAAGGTAAATGAAATAAGATTATTTGTTTTGTATAAAAATTAAATTAATAAATTTTGTAGACTATCATTAATTTTATCTTATATATATGCAGGGAATTCCGAAACAAAAGGAAAATTAGAAATGTGGCTATTTCGTTATTCGGTACATGAAGGACATTATAGAAGGCCATAATTTTGTCACTCTGGTCTCTAAAATGGTACGTAAAACAAAATTTTCATTTTAGAACTATTAAGACTTACATTGTTATGGGAATGTGCCTAAATATATTACAAAATCTTAATTGCAGATTTTTAACTTCAAAAATGAATATAATATGTCGGACATTGACGAAATTAGAGAGGAGTGGATCAATTTCATTACTCCGTACTTGGAGAGAAGTTAATGAATTATTGGGATTGTTCTATATATATATATATATATATATATATATATATATTATTATTATGAGTTTTGACTTTTGATTAAAGATGTTATATACAAATACTTTAATAAATATGAATGAATGAGTTAATGGTATGAATGGTTTAATGTGTCGATTTGAGTTAAGGTGTTTCCAGGCTTATATATATTGTTTGCTTTTAGATTCATGTTCATTTGTAGGTTGTTATTGGCGATTGACATTGTGCCACAAAAATTTAAATTTTTTTTTTTAAAAATGAAACCTTTTATACACGGTGAAAAATCGAAATCAATGTTTGTTTCGTCACGGTTGAAAATTGGTTACTAACCATTAGACACGCATTTTAATTCATTGTTGTGACCATTTTTGTAATTTAGATACAGTTTTATAAAATTCACGTGACGAAAAAAAAATCTTATATTCATATTGGTCTCGGGTTGAACTTTCAAACCGTGACC
Organism: Panax stipuleanatus; assembly: GCA_020205555.1. Taxonomy (NCBI): domain Eukaryota; kingdom Viridiplantae; phylum Streptophyta; class Magnoliopsida; order Apiales; family Araliaceae; genus Panax; species Panax stipuleanatus. The sequence continues at coordinate 242,471 of JAINUT010002713.1, forward strand.
ATAGGCCTACGAAAAAAAAAAATTAGATACGGTTTTTATAATATTCGCGTGACAAAATAATTATAAACGTAGATATTGATCACGGTGTTATAACTACCACTGTATCCAATACCTATATATATTTTCTATCGATCATCATTTTAGTCACGGGGTGAAATTAGATACGACTTAAAGAAAAACAACAGCACGGTGGAATCACCGTGACCAAAATTAGTCACGAAGCCTGTATACACGCAACTTATGAAACGAAAACCCGCATCTAAAAGCAAATAGTCACGGTTTAACATCGTGTCGAAAGGTTATTTTTGTACTAGTTATTTTCTACTGGAAGTTTCTGGATTTCTGTTGTGTGCTAATAAAGAAATCTTTTAGCTATAAAATCTGGCTTGTGGGTTGAATTATAGACAATTTTGTTTTGATAAATATAATTTACACATTAGAGAGATTTTTTCATGTTTAGGATAATTTTCTTGCTTCTTTTGCCTGTCGAACGTCAGTTGGTATCAAAGCATCAACATCTTCCCAGGAAATAGCTTTGTTTCAATGGTTGGTGGTCGTGGTTGTAGAGGGCAGGTTCCGATTGAGGAAGTCTTGCACCGTGATTGTAACGTCCAGGACGTGATGATTGAGGATTTGCATAAACAAGTTGCAGAGCTAACCCAACGTCTAGTGGCGCGATATATGCATGGGTCGTCGTGGACAGGTTCCGGTGGAGGAAGTCCCGCACCTTGATCACGATGAAAAATCCTATGATTCCGAATCAAGTTTTGAAAATCCTTACCACCATAGGGGACAACTATGGAAACGACGTGATCGTGATGGCCGTCGTAGTGATCTGGGTTTTAAATTTGAGTTACCGGAATTTTCTAGTACGCTGCAAGTAGAGTGATTCATTGATTGGATGAATGAAGTAGAAAACATCTTTGAATATAAGGAGGTTTCAAATAACGCTAAAGTAAAATTGGTTGCAATCAAATTGAAAGGTAGAACATCTGCTTGGTGGGAACAGATGAGGCGTTCACGGGAGAGAAGGAAAAACTAAAATCACAAAGTGGGAGAAGATAAAGAAAAAAATGTAGACTCACTTTCTTCCTTTCAACTACACACTCAGTCTCTATTCAAGAGATTGCATCTATTGAGACAAGGAACTAGATCTGTAGATGATTACACTGAAGAGTTTTATCATTTGATAGTAAGGAATGATCTATCGAAAACAGAAGAAACAAATGGTAGCAAGATATTTGGGAGGATTAAGAGAGCAGCTGCAAGATACCCTCAGTGTTCATTCACTATGGACTGTTTCTGAGGCATACCAACGAGCACGTGATGCCGAGCAGCAACAAAATAGGCGACCGGTGATGAGGAGCAATGCAAACAGTAGAACCACACACCCTGCAACGACCCTGTTATGCACCACAACAACCGCAAAGTAATTCCAACCCTTACTATTCGATATTTTAGATGTGGCGAACAAGGGCATAGAGCGAATGAGTGTAGGAAAGTTGCCAGCCAAAAGGGTAAGAACCTTTTGATTAAAGAAGATATGGTTGATGAGACAGAAGAGTTAGAAGAGCCCGTATTTGATGAATATGATGAAGAGGAGATGTTATATGGTGATGGGCAAAAGACTTTAGTCATTCGTAAGAACCTATTGACCCCTAAGGGTAATTCAAGAGATGATTGGTTGAGAACCAATATTTTATATACAAATTGCACAGTGATAGATAAGGTCAACAAGATGATCATTGATAGTGGCAGCTGTGAAAATGTAGTATCGGAAGAGGCTGTCCAGAAATTGCAGTTAAAAACAGACCGACATCCCAAACCATATATGTTGTCATGGTTGAATAATGGCAATAAGATAACCGTTAACAAAAAAATCCTAGTGTCTTTTTCAATCGGTAAGAATTATTTTGATAATACTTGGTGTGATGTGGTGTCAATGGACGTATGTCATGTGTTGTTGGGCCGACCTTGGCAATTTGACCGAAGTGTCATTCATGATGGTCGGAAGAATACGCACTCCCTTAGTATAAAAGGGAAAAAGGTTGAGTTGGCCCCTCAGCGGGAAGAAAGTAGTTTGGATCGGGTATCCGGAAACCCGAACCTCTTATCCATGTCTAGATTCCCAACGGAGGCAGATCGTGAAGGTGTAATGTATGCTCTGCTCCCTTATGGGAACAACTCAACAGAAAGAAACCTAGAAGTACCAGCTAATGTGCAAAACTTGCTATCAGAATTCGCTAATCTGATGCCAGAAGAGCTTCCACCTGAACTGGCACCGATGAGGGACATTCAACACCAAATAGATCTTATTCCAAGGTCGAGTTTACCAAATAGGCCTGCATACAGACTCAATCCCAAAGAGTCCGAAGAGCTAATAGAGATAATTAGTGGAGTTATTGGAAAAGGGCTACATCCGTGAAAGTACGAGCCCATGTGCGGGACCAGTACTATTAGTGTCGAAGAAGGATAGATCCTGGAGAATGTGCATTGACAGCAGAGCAATCAACAAGATTATAATAAAATTTAAATTTTTGATACCTCGCTTGGAGTTGTCGATGCGTTAAGCCGAAGAGCGTCTCTCCTTAGCACCATGCGCAATAAAGTTGTAGGGTTTGAAGTCTTTACTAATATGTACTAAAAGGATCTTTCTTTCGGGAAGATAGTTCAGTAAGTACGCCAAAATTGACGACATGACTTTGTTTTTCATAAAGGGTGCTTATTTTGGGGACTTCAGTTATTCATTCTAGATTGGTCACTTTGGCAGCAGTTAGTAAGTGAACTCCACAACGAGGGACACTTCGGACGAGATAAGACATTGGCCCTGGTATCGACTTACTACTATTAGCCAAGGATATCCAATGATGTGGCTCATTACGTAGAACGCTTCTATGTGTGTCAGTGATCCAAGGGAGTTCTTACTAATGCAGAATTGTACACCCCTTTACCTGTTCCTGAAGCCCCCTGGTGTGATGTTAGTATGGACTTTGTGTTGGGTCTACCTCGAACTCAGAGGGCTAAGGTTTCTATTATGGTTGTGGTTGACCGGTTCTCTAAGATGGCTCATTTCATTGCTTGTCCGAAGACAATGGATGCTAATTAAATCGCCTACTTATACTTTCAAGAGATTATGCGTTTGTATGGCATTCCCCAGACTATTACTTTGGATCGTGATACCGAGTTCATGAGTAATTTCTGGAAAATTTTATGGGAGAAGCTCTGAACACAATTAAATTTCAGCAGTGCTTACCATCCCCAAACAGATGGACAGACTGAGGTGGTAAATCAAAGTTTGGGTAATCTTCTACGGTGTCTGACTGGGACAAAGCCAAAGTAATGGGATATGGCGTTTCCTCAAGCGGAGTTTGCTTACAATCGTTTGAAGAACAGGTCTACTAGTTAAAGTTCTTTTGACATTTGTTTATGGACGAAATCCATCAGGGATCTTGGATTTAGCTCCTATTCCACGAATTAGCCGAGTGCACCCTAAAACAAATGAAATGACAGATCACCTTCAGAGTATCCATGATCAAGTGTACCGATCTATTCAAGAAAAAAAATTTAAGTATAAGGATCGGGTTGACAGTCATCGTCGTAAGGTAAGTAGGTGATATTGTTTGGGTGGTGTTGACTCGTGATCGATTTCCCATTGGCGACTACAATAAGCTTAAGGATCGAAAGATCTAACCTTGTGAGATTCTGTAGAAGATTAATGATAATGCCTATCGGTTGCATCTCCCTAGTCATTTACGAACTTCAGACATTTTTAATGTGAAGAACTTGAGTCCTTGTTTCCCCGAGTCCAATGATAATGCTGTGAACTCGAGGACGAGTTCTTTTCAACTCGGGGTGATTGATGCAGAAGGATCCGAGTCCGATGATGTCGAGTTATTATGACGCCCCCAAATCTGGGTTCCCTAACCTCAGGTTTGGTGCTCACAATCCATCATACATATCACGTCTAACTACCCATCCATTGATGAATTACAACATACATATCATTACTTAATACAACTTATAACAATATTCCAAGTTAACTAACCTTGACATAACTTACATACCCTTGGCTATTCAAAAGGTTTACATAATTAATTTACATAATATAACATAACAATTAAAATTCGATAATAACTACTCCTGAGCTTTGTCTTTGCCTTTGTCCCTGTTAGAACCTTCTACTACATTGGCCTTAGCAAAAATGTTTTATTTAAACAAGGGTGAGCAATGAGTTTGCTCAGCAAGTTAAAGTATACAATAAAGGATATATATATATATATATATATATATCATGACTAGAAGAGTCTAGTTTCTATAGAACTTCAACAATAATCAAAGGATTTCAAAGTAGCTGAATAATAATTCATTTTCAATAATAAGATTTTCTTAAATTTCATGTTGAATAACTTATCAAGGATGAAAGATTAAGATTCTTTCAAAGATTCAATCATATTCAAATGAATAAGAAAAATTAACAATATTGCAACAATATTCAATAAAGTGGGATATTCCCAGATTTTATGTTGAGTGATCACAAATGCGGATCATGAACTAATAGAGGAATCATTAGTTATTAAAACTAAATTACCTAAGGAATATAAGTTAGTTATAAAAACTAAACTGTACTCCTCTGCAAGTGCCTAAAACGACCAACTTCCTTTGTACCTTATATTATACATAATACTCAAAAATAGTGTATGGGTAGTTTTACGACAATAAAGTTTGTTCGTCTCAGTCTTACATCATGAGTTCGTACCACAACAATATGGTTTGGATTGCTTTCAAAGAAATACTATGATTTAACATATAATATTAATATTGATCTAGCCGAAATCAATGGCATAGATCTTCCAATAATAAATCAGTTCATAATAAATAGAATGCTTCATGTTTTAACAAATATTAGTCTCGCCAAAACAACTAGTTGAGACATGATTCATAAACAGTTCCAATAATAGAACAAGATTCAATTGTACTATGTGCAAATAACAATAACTATTATAGATGTGAATAACTATCAATAATTATTCACTAATCATGCTTTGAAATTATTAACTCAAGTTGAGTTAGGAAACTTGCAATAAATGCGAATATTCAATAATAATCTTAGATGTAGAATAATCAACAATAATTATCCATTACCATGCTTGAAAAATAATAACTCGAGTTTGAGTTAGGGAGCTTGCCTGATTCATTGACTACTGCTACACAACTTAAGTTAACTTCTTTCGTAAGACCTATCATTAATAAGATCGATTTCTCAATTTGCGTCACATATCTTACTTATAATTTTTATCTAACATGTAATCATATAATCAAACATTAGATAACACCATACGTATTCACAAGTCTAAACCTAGCACACATCGAGTCTTTAATAGTATTCAATATAGTATAATGAGTGGTTTCCCACAAACAACCAAAAAATTAGTTTCCGTCTCGTCTAAACTGTTTTTTCATAGCGAGTTAGATCGATTGCTAATTCGTATATACCTTCGCTTCCTGGAGGAATCGTTTAGCCCAGATACTATATATCAACCATTAAAGAGTACGACCGTACTACTTTAGATTTAATACTTACTCGTTCATTTTATAAGTTCTTATTATAACTCGGTAAACTGTTTACGAATTCAGCAAACCGAATACATCAATTCAGCAAGCCGAATCCAAACTGTATTCCCTTTCCTAACATATTTAATTTCCAATCTAGTGACTTGGATTGACCAATCCAGCAAGCCGGATTACCCTTTTTAGCATATTGCATGTCCAATCATACCATATATATAATATAGTCCATAAAAAGTCTAATTCAACAAACTACATTTAAAGTAACTTTATTTCTTTATATAATTCATTTTAAACATTTATTAAATCAATAAATAATATATTTTAATTGTTTACACTTTACTAATTAACTCATTTAATTATTTTAAAAGGCCACACACCTAATATCTTATCACAAATGGCCAAAAACCCCCCATCAAAAATATGTATAAACCATATTTAGGGTTTTCAAGTCATAACATCCTACTTTCCATATTTTTAACATTATATAACATATTTAATTCATTAATTCATAACTAAATCATTTTCATGAAAAATATCTAATCATCTTATTATTTTTTTATCTTTTGGCCCCACATATATACATATATTTCATACTCAAAAATAATTTTTCTGAAATTTTTTAATTTTCTTTAGTATTTTTCAAAAGTCCGTTTTTAGTTCGTAACTTAAGAAATTAGCTAAATCATTCTCAACTCCAACAATTCTCAACTCTTGGAATAATCTTACACGTATTAACTTGAACTTTCAATTTAAATTTCGTGGCCATCGAGTTATAGAACTACAGTTATAATGGTTTTCGTGGGAAAAACCCAAATATTGAAATGACCATAACTCAGTCGATTTAAGTCGGAATAAGCTCATATTTGGACAGGTGATACTTTATATCATATATTTTCATTTCCAAAAACGTTTGAATTTATTTCATTAATGAAGTTGCCGAAACAGCCCTTAGCAATTTTGGGCAGATTGCTTTTCGCACTTTTTCAAATTTTTCCTACTTGGCTAAAAACAGTTCACAAAAAAATCTATACCACCTTTTCCAGTGATTCCACTTGAAAATGTTAGAAGACTCATAGATATAACTCTAGGACTTGAACACACTCAAAAATTCAAAAATGAAATGAGAGATATGGTTGTTTGAATTTCATATTTCGTTTTCTCAAAAATCTGATTTTCTAACATTTGTGTTTTGTAAGAAAACTTTCATGATCTCACACATTAACCAACATAAACCATCATAATTCATACTGATACCTCTTATACTTATGGATCTACGATGATCCATGATCTATTTCATCAAACATTCACCAAACCCATGCAAAACATGATCTATGCTATAAAAAATTAAGGTTTTCTAACTTTTCTAAAAAACCTAGTTTCCATTTCTTGCTTTAGATCCAACCTTTGATCCTCAAAAGGGTTAGATCTAAATATATAACATTTATAAACACATAGATCTAAGGTTTTTAAGTTTATAAACATAGGCTCAAGATTTATTACAAAATAATCCAATAAATTGCATAAACTAAGTTATTAGAGTATTGTTATTATACCTATTCCTTGTGCTATCTTCCTCCTTCAAATTAAGAGATGAAGTGTGTTGATATAAAGATCAAAACTCCCTCCCTTCTATTTCTATAGACTGCCCGAAATTTGCTCCACTCTCTCACTTGGTTTTCTTTTTGTTAGCTTTTGAGGAAAGAGAAAAGAAATTAAATATAATTTGGTTTTGGTTGGTTAGTAGATTGGGTAGATATAATTTGTATATATCTTATACATCCCCCAATCAACTCTCTCTTTCTCATAATTTTAAGTGACTTGCACTCTTTGGTTAACTTGCAAGTTTGGTTAAAGTGGTGGTAAAATAAGAATTGGACACATAAGGAGGTTAGGTGGGAATTGTTTACCAACTAAAATGATCTACTCATTACATACACTCCCCCTTTCTTCCTTTCCTTATGTGGCCGACCATGTGCCCTTTATTTGACCCATTTTGCTTTCTTTTATTAGATAAATTTACCTAGTCAAATGATTATAAAGTCCCCCATAGGTTGGGCTAAAGTTTGGGCTAATTCTTTAATGTTTTGGGCTTCCTAAGCAATTATTTGGGCCATGTAAATTAGGTTAGGTCCAATGCTTTTAATTTTATTTTTTTAATCATTTAGTTATGGTTTCCATTACACACATTTGTAAATAAATTTCTTACTCATAAACATTTAATTTCATAACCCAATTAGAGTTGCTTTACTTAGGTTATAAAATTAATTAATTGAGATGTATAAAATAAATCTTTTAGGGTTAGTATATATTTTTAAGTACTAGCATTCTCTCATATTATAACCCTTTAGGTTATTTAATTACCATACCTAATATATATATTAGGTTACATAACTTTATTCTTAATTCTTTTATGCTAAATAAATGTATAAATATTATATAATGTATATTTATTTAATCACGTACTTAATCCACATAAGTCATAACATATTTATCATTATTGATAAATTCTTGTTATATTTAAATACTCACATAATCATATAATCACTATATGTAATTCATATCAATAATTAAGCACTTAAAGATTATAAATCTTTTTAATAATCAAGGCTAGCATTCAAGCTATGTTAATTTTTAACATAACGTATCTTACTCTTCCTTAATCAAATTGATTAAGTATTCATCTTAGTTAATAAATAAATTAACTATCTTGCTTAATTCATATATTCACTTATATGGTTCAAATACTTTAAAAAAAAAATTATTCGTAAAAATTACACATATAATTATGTAAAATTCTCGGTCCTTACATTCTCCCCTCCTTATAAGGATTCCGTTCCCGGAATCACTATAACCTTATATACAAATTATGTCTATCCTTAGACACTTATTTATTGAATTACTCTAATCGTATTTATTACTTCATTTATTCTTTCCTATCCCAATTCAGGGTGGAAAAATATGTGCTTAATTCAAGTCTCATTTGACTTAGCATAGCTCATATTTACCTGTTATATTTAGGTATCAACATCTTATTCACAATGATAGTCCTTTAATATATTAAGCAACTTGTGCTTTCTCTTACTCTGCTTTGGAACCTCTAAGGGTTACCATAGACCACATGGGTATACTCATGTTTCAATAACTTTTTAAAGTTGTATCATCAATTCTTTCATTTTTATATATGTGATACGAACCTATAACTCATATATCAACCTGTGACTCGGACTCGTAAAGGAACAGTACCTCGCGGTGATATCTATCAAATAAAACGTACACGGTTGTATTACTAAGTGAAATCTTTACCTGTCACCACTTCCTTTGCAGCCACTACGTCTTGAATCGTCATGTTAAACGTGTGCGCTGTTGATCTTCCCGGCTGAGCAAGTCCTTTGATCGCCAGTGTCCCACTGCTGTTTCCTCTATTGTTGCTTCCTCTCTCTGCATTCTTCTTTGGACAGTTATGAATTTGATGATCTAGCGATCTACACGAAAAACAACCTTGTATCTTCTTTGGATTGAGACAATTGGGAGAGATGTGTCCCTATTGTCCACACTTAAACACACTCCTTTTTCCTTCAAACATACTCCCTGATGATTTTTATCGCAAACTGCACACGGCTCACCTCTCTTCCTACTATCTCCTGACTTTTTTTTTGATTGGGTATTGTCATTCCACTTACGCTTATTAGAGTTACTTCCTCCACTGCTACCTCCTTCATTCGTCTTTTTCTTCTGATGATGATGATACCTTGACACGACTTTACTTCCTCCTTCGGCGATGATTGCTTTTCCAACAAGGCTGAAAATGTATTAATCTACAACACAACAACCTTGCTAAATATCCTTGGCTTCAGTCCATTCTCAAACCTTCGCACCTTTCGTACTTCAGTGTTCACTTGATGCTAAGCGAATCTCGCTAGTTCGTTGAATTTGGCGACGTATTCGGAAACCGACATATTCTCCTGCTTCAACTCTAAGAAGTTTACCTCCATTCTTGATTGCATACTTGGTGAGAAATAATTCTCAAAAAATAATTCTTTAAACCTTGTCCAGGTTACTACTGTTGTCCCAGCTCTATTCTGGTTTGTCTCCCACTAGTAATTCGCCTCACCCTTCATCAAATAGGTAGCAAAATCTGTCTTTTGCTCCTCCGCTACTCTAGCAATAAAAAAAGCTTTCTCCATCTCCTTTACCCATGTCTGGGCTTCTATAGGGTCAGTGGTTCCCTTGAATTCCGGCGGTCCTACAGCCTTAAAATCTTTGAAGTTTGCCAATCTATTAGCTTGCTGATTTCTTGCTGCTGGTGCTCTAGTCTATATATCTGGAGCTAACATGTCTACAAAGTTATGCATTAGGTCTTTTTGATCTCCTTCATTATTCACCGACCGTTCCTCCCTTTGGTTTTGATTTTGTCGTCTTGGCGGCATTATTTGATTAAATAAAGACTTACATTAATCCTTTGTCTTTATACCACATCTTATTAGTATTATAATAAGAATTTAACGCAAAATTTTAAACTTAAAACCAATTTTAGTTTGCTGGATTAACGAATTTAGTCTGCTGAATTATCAAATTCAGCTTGCTGAATTAACAAATTATTAGATAGACAACATACTATCTTAATCCTCAAAATTTATCTACTCAATCGAACATATAATCATATCAGTGCATTCATATTCATATTCATTTAAATACTACTTAGTCCTTTTCATCATACAGTGCATATTGATACACACATTTACTATTCCTTTGCGACAAAAGTCGGGATTCATTTCTACAACTTTATACAAAAAGTTGAGGCATACAAAAGTTATCTTGATATTCATACCAAAGCAAGTATTACATTCATATATATATATATATATATATATATATATATATATATATATTTACATATACCTACTCATCGCCTACGATACTATATTCTTAACATATTATCTTACTTCAAAAGATTCTACTCCTCACACGTATTATTTCTTCCGTCCACTTCCTTCACCTGACTTCATCGTAGGACAATTTCGTGATATATGTCCTTCCTGACCACAATTGTAACACACATTCTTTCTTTTAATACATTTCCCCAAATGATTCTTTCCACACTTGTCACATGCTTGTTTCTTCTTCGAATGTGAATTGCCTGAGTTGTTGTCACTGTCGTTGTTCCTTTTCCTTTTATTACCCTTCTTTTTCTTACTTACATCTTCAGACGATACACTGCACTCAACCCTCCTTCTATCGACTTGTGTCTTCAGATTATTTCGTCCTTCTGTCATCTCACGCAATGCCCTTTCTGTCTTCCATAATTCTTCTAGGATAAAGACCTTAGTCCTTAGTTCTTGAACTTCCACTGATGCTTGATCTTCTTCGATTACTACTATGACTTTTTGTCCATCGTTGGCCTTCATTTCAAGCTCCACCTTATTTTCTTTGGAATATACTTCTTCCTCTTCATTCAGCTCCATCTCGGGGTATTCGTCATGATCGCTTCCTAGATTTACCGCAGGTTCATCTCTTAAAACTTCCTCAACTGACTCACTCTAAGCAGACACCTTCGGCTATTAGCATTGGTGCAGCTGCTAACACTTCCATAACCATCTCATCATCTCCTGACTTCCTACAATCAGTTTTTAATAACTTAGTTAGTACATCATCATTAAATACAATCCATAAACACTAAGTGTCCATATATCTTACTAGTGATGAATTTTCCCAATCCATCACTTAAAACTCTAAATGAGTTTTTTCTATCTTTCTTATGGTTATATTCCCAAGGCTTTTCCCCCACCTAAGGTTTATAACCTATAGCTTTGATACCAACTTGTGATGCCCCCAAATCTGGGTTTCCTAGCCTCAGGTTTGGTGCTCACGATCCATCATACATATCACGTCTAACTACCCATCCATTGATGAATTACAACATATATATCATTACTTAATACAACTTATAACAATATCCTAGGTTAACTAACCTTGACATAACTTACATACCCTTAGCTATTCAAAAGGTTTACATAATTAATTTACATAATGTAACATAACAATTAAAAGTCAATAATAACTACTCCTGAGCTTTGCCTTTGCCTTTGTCCTTGTTAGAACCTTCTGCTACCTCGGCCTTAGCTGAAATATTTTATTTAAGCAAGGGTGAGCAATGAGTTTGCTCAGCAAGTTAAAGTATACAGTAAAGGATATATATATCATGAATAGAAGAGTCCAGCTTCTATAGAACTTCAACAATAATCAAAAGATTTCGAAGTAGCTGAATAATAATTTATTTTCAAAAACAAGATTTTCTTAAATTTCATGCTGAATAACTTATCAAGGATGAAAGAGTAAGATTCTTTCAACGATTCAATCATATTCAAATGAATAAGAAGAATTAACAATACTGCAACAATATTCAATAAAGTGGGATATTCTCAGATTTTATGCTGAGTGATCACAAATGGATTATGAACTAATAGAGGAATCATTAGTTATTAAAACTAAATTATCTCAAGAATATAAGTTAGTTATAAAAACTAAACTATACTCCTCTGCAAGTACCTGAAGCGGCCAACTCCTTTGTACCTTATATTATGCATAATACTAAAAAATAGTGCATGGGTAGTTTTACGACAATAAAGTTTGTTTGTCTCAGTATTACATCATGAGTCCGTACCACAACAATATGGTTTGGATTGCTTTCAAAGAAATACTATGATTTCAACATATAATATCAATATTGATCTAGCCGAAATCAATGTCATAGATTTTCCAATAATAAATCAGTTCATAATAAATAGAATGTTTCATGTTTTAACAAATATTAGTCTCGCCAAAACAACTAGTTGAGACATGATTCATAAACAGTTCCAATAATAGAACAAGATTCAATTGCACTATGTGCAAATAACAATAACTATTATAGATGTGAATAACTATCAATAATTATTCACTAATCATGCTTTGAAATTAATAACTCAAGTTGAGTTAGGAAACTTGCAATAAATGCGAATATTCAATAATAATCTTAGATGTGGAATAATCAACAATAATTATCCATTACCATGCTTGAAAAATAATAACTCGAGTTTGAGTTAGGGAACTTGCCTGATTCATTGACTACTCCTACACAACTTAAGTTAAATTTTTTGTAAGACCTATCATTAATAAGATCGATTTCTCAATTAGCATCACATATCTTACTTATAATATTTATCTAACATGTAATCATATAATCAAACATTAGATAACACCATACGTATTCACAAGTCTAAACCTAGCACACATCGAGTCTTTAATAGTATTCAATATAGTATACTGAGTGGTTTTCCACAAACAACTAACAAATTAGTTTCCGTCTCGTCTACACTATTTTTTCACAGCGAGTTAGATCGGTTGCTAATTTGTATATAACTTCACTCCTTGAAGAAATCGTTTAGCTCAGATACTATATATCAACCATTAAAGAGTACGACTGTACTACTTTAAATTTAACACTTACTCGTTCATTTTATAAGTTCTTATTATAACTCGGTAAACTGTTTACGAATTCAGCAAACCGAATACATCAATTCAGCAAGCCGAATCCAAACGATATTTGTAAGACCCCGAATTTTATGAAATAGAAGTATTCAATTTTTTTTATAATTATTATTTAGTAAATGGTTAAATTGAATAAATATTATAGTTATAGGTGATACGTGCAAACTTTATAAAGTAAGCAAGTGGGTATAAAATATTCATTGTGTCGAAAAATATTCGTTTGTTCGAAGAATATTCTTTTTGTCAGAGAATATTCGTACGACGGCGCACACTGTTGGATCCCACGGAATGAATGTCGGATATAGAAAGCGACAGAAATAACCTTTTTATAAAAATAACGGTAAAACTGTTACCGTTAAACTGTTGAAATACCCGGTGGTTAAAATACAGTAATACGCGGTGTTGCACAGTAGCACACGGTATTGCACAATAATTCTAATTATTGATTCTTACGTAAGAAGTCACTACTCAATAATTGCTACGGTAATTACTGTTCAATATTTTATATTATTGATTCAATAATTGCTAAATTGATAATTGCATAATATTTTATTGATTCAATAATTGCTACGTTGATATTTTATATTATTGATTCAATAATGGTCACTACACAGTATTTTATATTATCAAATTAATAATTCATATTATTTGAATAATATTATTAAATATCATTATTGGCAATGTCCAGGAAGTTCTGTCTGGGAAAGGGGTTTGGTCACTTAATTGCGCGTCAGTAAGGATAATCCTTATCGAAAAGCCTCCTCTTTCCTAGAAACGATCTGGTTGTCAGTATTGTAATTCTATAATATTATGAATAATAATATTTATTCAATTTTGTTATAAATGAGAGAAATAAAGAAATCAAATGAAAAACGAAATCTTAAGATTTCATCAAAATTAGTTTGCTACAATGTTTTTATAAAATTTATATCTCCTTGTGTATAATGAGTTAGGAGATGAGCATTATATCAAAAGAAATCCCTGAAAGTAAGCTAATTACAAAAATTTGAATCACCCAAAAATTCCTTGTGAATTTGTCGTGGTGATTGTTTGAATGAAACTGGTCCGAAGGATTTATAGTCCGAAAAATTATTTTTCTTAAGCTCTATTGCGTGAATTATAATTTTTAATCCGACCGTTGGATCGTTGTAATTTTTGGATATGTTATACATATATAAGTTCAGTATATGTCCACAAATTTGAACCGTTAAAGATTAACGTATGATTTGTTATGAATTTCGTAAGGCGGCTGGTTTGGAAGTTTTAGTAAGAGACAATTGTTGAAAGTTGCTATTTTATCTTCTTCGATAAAATAATTTATTCAATATATTATTATAATATTATATTAGAAGTTTATAATGTGATAATATAATAATGATAATATTTTTACAATAAATTCATTATTTATAAATAAAATGAGGTGGAAGAGAAAAAAATGAAATTAAAATTGTTTTAATAAATGTTCTAATATATATATATATATATATATATATATATATATATAAATTTATAAACATGTGGGCCACTAAGAATTTTCCTTATTGATGTGCTGAAGAGATTTTTCAAAGGTGGCTTGCTTACAAAATTCATCCGAGTGTATTTTTTTAATAATGGTGTGCCACCACTTTTCTATAAATAGGGTGCTTAGTTAGAAATGAAAATCACAATAGAATCAGAAAATTTTTTCTCTATAATATCGAGCGTATTTCTTGTGAGTATAAGAATATTTTGAGTGTTGATAACGGTGCAAATTTTTGTCCGCATAATGTCCGATATTCCAATCAGATTCAATGTTCTACTGAGGTAAGGGATAGTAAGGGATGTTATTATATTTCGTAAAGAAGGTTATTTATCGTAAATGATAATATTTTCGTAAAAGATATTTTGGTAAAGGATGTGATTTAATACTCGTAAGGGGTATTATTGTTTTCGTATTCGTAAGGGATAGTAAGGGATGTTATTATGTTTCGTAAAGGAGGTTATTTTTCGTAAATGATATTATTTTCGTAAATGATATTATTTTCGTAAAAGATATTTTGATAAAAGATATTTTGGTAAAGGATGTGATTTAATACTCGTAAGGGGTATTATTATTTTCGTATTCGTAAGGGATATTATTTTTCTTGTAAAAGATATTATTTTTCTCGTAAATGATGTTGTTTTCATTCAATATTCGTAAAAAATATTATTTTCTTTCATACTCTATGGTATGTAAGTAATAATATTTCATTTCAGATTCCTAAATTTAAACTTACTGTGGTAAGTATTGCTTCTATAATTCCTGAAATGATTAGAAATTCCTTGAGTTTTGCGCTTCATCAAATATCATTTCACCGGAATATTGGTCTGAAATTTATTATGAAAATTTTATCTTTTCATGTCGGAGTTACTATTTATGAGTTACTATTCACGAATTACTATTCACGAGTTACTATTCACGAGTTACTATTCGTGGGTTACTATTTGCGAGTTACTATTCACGAGTTACTATTCACTGGGTACTATTCACGATAAAAATTATTTTATTTTTCTGTCTAAATTATCTTTGATTTATAAATCTTACTCTTGAAATTAGATCCATATTTTGATTATATTGTTCTTATTGTCATATATAACATTTTTATAATCATGGTGATAGAGGTTCTTTTGACTTGAGTGTAAAGATGGGTAGATTATTAGTATGACCATGATTATGGGTTCTCTTTGGCTAGTAGTGCAAAGATGAATTGTTGACTGGTATGATCATGATCATTGAGTTTACAATTAAATATCTTTAGCTTAAGTGCAAAGGTGAATTGATCAACATGGTTATAAATATTGTTTCTATAAATTCTGAAATGATTAGATATTTCTTTGGGATTTGAATATCTTTGGCATGTAGTGCAAAGATGAGCTGTTGATTTATGAATATATTTGGCCTGTAGTGCAAAGATGAACTATTGATACATATCTTTGGCCTATTGTGCAAAGATGAGCGGTTGATTTGTGAATATCTTTGGCCTATAGTGCAAAGATGAACTATTGATAAATATCTTTGGCTTGTTGTGCAAAGATGAATGATTAATTATTGAATATCTTTGGCCCGTAGTGTAAAGATAACTGTGATTTGGTATAACCATGATCTTTAGTGTTTCAGATAAAGACAGGTGATAAAAGTTATCTTCGTCCTGGGTGCGAAGAGGAATTTAGCAACACGATTATGTGTAAGACCCCAACTTTTATGAATAAAGATTTAATCTTCTTTATATATTATTTTAAAATAGTAAGGTGTTGATTTGATAAATGTGAAAAGTTATGGGAGAAATGTGCAAATATTTTAAAAGAGGCAAGTGGTTATAAAATATTCGTTGTTGTCCGAGAATATTTGTTTGGTCGTGAAATATTCTTGTTGTCGGGAAATATTCGTACGACGGCGCAACCAATTGTGGGCCCCACAAAGGAATAACTGTCGGATATAGAAAGCGACATAAATAACCTTTTTATAAAATAACGGTAAAACTGTTACCGTTAGAATTGTTAAAATACCCGGTGGTTAAAATACAGTAATACGCGTTGTTGCACAGTAGCACACGGTATTGCACAGTAATTCTAATTATTGATTCTTACGTAAGAAGTCACTTACTCAATAATTATTACAGTAATTACTATTCAATATTTTATATTATTGTCTTAATAATTGCTACATTGATAATTGCATAATATTTTATTGATTCAATAGTTGCTACGTTGATAGTTTGTATTATTGATTCAATAATTATCACTGCACAGTATTTCACATTATCAAGTCAATAATTCATATTATTTGAATAATATTATTAGATAGCTTTTTTGGCAATGTCTAAGGAAGTTCGGTCTAGGAAAGGGGTTAGTTAATTGCGTGCAAGTAAAGAGAAATCCTTATCGGAAGACCCCTTCTTTCCTGGAAACGACCTGGTTGTCAATATTGTAATTCTATAATATTAATTGCGAATAATAATTGATTGTTGATAAATATGATAAGTAAATATTTATTCAATCTTCATATAAAGAGAAGAATTTTTAGTATGAGACATTTGTTGAAAGTTGGCATTTTATCTTTACCGATAAAATATTTATTCAAATATATTATTATAACATTACATTATAATAGTATAATGTGATAATATAATTTTATATATTAAATGATGACATTATTTTTATGGTATAAAAATAAAATGAGGTGGAAGAGAGAAAATGAAATTGGAATTATTTTAATATATATATATATATAAAGTTAAAAACATGTGGGTGGCTTGGAAATGGTCCTTGGAAGTGTGCTGTAAAATTTTCCAAGGAGGTGTGCTTGGAAATTTCCACCGAAGGTTTGTTTTGTCAATCCTGGCGTTCTAGCATTTTTCTATAAATAGGGTGCTTAGTTAGAAATGAAAATCACACCAGAATCAGAAAATTTTCTCTTTATAATATCGAGCGTATTTCTTGTGAATATTTAGATACTTTGAGTGTTGATAATAGTGCAAGTTTTCGTCCACATAATATCCGATATTCTAGTCAAAAAATTACACTCCTGTTAAGGTAAGGGATATTATTTTTCGAGTAAATGATGTTATTATCTTTCAATATTCATAAAGAATATTTTTTTTTTTCATATTCCATATTATGGAAGTAATAATATTTCATTTCATATTCCTGAATCTGAACTTACTACGGTAAGTATTGTTTCTATAATTCCTGAAATGATCAGAAATTTCTTAAGTTTTGCTCTTCATCTAGTATCATTCATCGGAATAACTTTATGTACTTTTTATGAAATCTTCAGCTTTTCATGATGAGTTACTATTCATGAATTACTATTCATAGTAAAAAAAAATTATTTTTTTTTATCTTTGATTGTATCCAAGTTTTGAACTTCATTCTTGAATTTTGCTCCACAATTGATTATTACGGAGTATTATTGAACTTGGATAAACTAAATTATGAATTCCTAATCTTTGTCCTTTATCTCACTGAATTCGTTCCTTATATTGTTTTTCATCATCCTCAGTCCTAAATGGTGATATAACTGAATATCTTTGGCCTGTAGTGCAAAGATAAATGATTAGCTGATGAATATCTTTGGCCCGTAGTGCAAAAATGGACATGTGTTGAGATAAACATGACCAACTGGTGATACAAATGAATATCCTTGGCCCGTAGTGCAAAGATGAATATTTGATTCGAGATGTATATTGATTGATGTTATAGGGATAAAATATTGATGATGGACTTTTAAATCAAAGAAGATAGTAGACATCATTCTCTACTTAACTCTTCTACTGAATTATTATATTCGCTGTAGTTGTTGATCTAAAACTTGTTGTCCATAATATTGTATCTGATTTATTGAAGGCTAACGATAATTTATTTTTTATTATCTTAGTCATAATATTCTTTACTGGGCTAGTTGAGCTCACCCTTTTCTTCCATTGTTCTCTTCAGGAAATGAGAATATCTCGGGGACTAGTCGGGGAACAGTGTGATGATCAGAGTTAGATTTGTAGAAGTTCTCACTATTCTATAAAATGGTGGGACAATAATTGTAATGAATAAGGAATGAATTTGAGTGTTTATATTTCGTATCATATACGATTTGTAATGAAACTCACAGTTTGTGTGGTCGTATTTTGTACGATCGTATGTTATAAAAGATTGTATTTAGATTCTATATCATGTATTTGGCGACTCAGAATGGTTGAGTATTGAACCTATTTTGGGGGCATCACAGTTGGTATCAAAGCTTAGGGATATGATTTCTGGCGGAGATCTGGGAATAAAACTAGGAGAGGAGAGACGAGTAAATCCTTCGCTAGTGTGTGTCCTACCTAAACTTATTTGGTATTTAATTGATCGTTTGGAACATAGGGTTAATATGTGATATGTTAATTTGTTTGATTAACCCTTGTTTTCTGGCAGTATTTGAGAATGGCAGCTGAAAATCTAAACAATGGAGTGAATAAGACCGTCGAGACACCTTTAATCACCAACCAGGAGAACGTACAACAAGAAGGCAATATTTCTTCTGGAAACGACACCATCGATCAAACTATGAATGATGGGATGTTTATAAGCTTTTTGAAGTTCATACAAAACCAGACGAGGGAGACTCGTGTTCATAATATAGGTAGAAATAACAACTCGCGGCTTGTCACTGCCAAGCAGTTTAAAGAGTTGGGACCACCAGAGTTTCAGGGAAAGTCAGATCCAATCAAGACAGAAATTTGGATTAAGCAAATTACCAAGATATTTGATGTCTTGGGATGCACGGAGGAACAGAAGGTTCCATTCGCCACGTTTATGTTCCGTGGAGAGGCCGATTATTGGTGTGAATCTATAAAGCGTACCCAGCCTGCTGCACTCAAGATGTCTTGGGAAGAGTTCCAGAAACTGTTCAATGACAAATACTTTCCAAAAAGTATTCGTCATATGAAGGAGATAGAATTTATCAGACTGGAACAGAATAACATGACGGTGTCCCAGTACGAGGCTAAGTTCGCAGAGTTATCCCGGTTTGCACCTCATTTGGTGGAGAATGAGGAACGTATGACGCGGATGTTTCTGAAAGGTTTGAAATCAGAAATTCGTCAATACCTTATTTCTCACAAATTTTCTCTATATTCGGATGTAGTGAACATGGCCCAATTATTAGAACGAAATAATGATTATGTTTAACCAAGGTCGTACCGGTGGCAGCATTCATCGGAACAATGACAATCAGCAGGGAAGAAAGTATCATGACAGAAGCGGTAACCACTCCGGTGGTAATCGTGGCCATGATAATAGAAGAAGTGAGTCGGGGGGAGATTTCAAGAAAAGAAGGTACAATAATGAGAACGTAAAAACATCGACAGCAGCACCAACATCAACTATTTCTAGGGGAGGAGAATGACCGTCGGTCGTATGCTATAAATGCGGGCAAGAGGGACACATCAGTCCCAACTGCACACAACAATCTAAGGTGTGTTATAACTATGGAAAGGAAGGGCACATAGCTCGAGTGTGTCCTGTAACGAAACCAAGTCCAGCGGGGGTGGTGATTCCTAAGGCTGTTCCGGATAAATCAAAGTCTGTGGTTTCTGGAATAGCTTTTGTCGTGACTGCCCAACAAGTAAGGAACCCGAACGAGGTGATCACGGGTAAGCTGATAATAAACTCTTGTGAAGTTTACACCTTATTAGATACCGGTGCACCCATTATTTTATTTCATCTGCTTGTGCTCAACGTTTGAACTTGACTCCTGATAAATTAGACTTTAACTTATCAGTTGAAACTCCGTTGGGAGAAACCTTCGTTACATCTACAGTTTACAAATCTTGCTTGATTCAAATTGATACCCTCACCCTACCTGTTGATCTTATATCTTTGAAAATACTTGTATTTGATGCGATTTTAGAAATTGACTGGTTAACCACTTATCATGCCAAAATTAATTATTTTTGTAAGGTTGTTAGTTTTCATATACCTAACCAACCTGTTGTGCGAATTCAAACCACCAAACCACTAAAATCAGTCAATGTCATTTCAAGTCATAAAGCTATTCGTTTATTGAAAAATAGATGTCAAGCTTTCTTAGCACATGTCACTGATATAAAACAGAATACATTAGGTTTGAATGATATTTCTGTTGTTAATGAGTTTCCTGATGTATTTCCCAAAGAACTTCCCGGTCTACCCCCAGAACGTGAAGTTGAATTCTTTATTGACCTTGAACCCGGTACAAAACCCATTTCTAAAACCACAAACCGAATGGCTCCTATTGAACTTCAGGAGTTAAAGGTCCAACTATAGGAGTTGTTAGATATCGGTTTTATACGTCTTAGTACATCTCCTTGGGGTGCTCCTGTTTTATTCGTAAAGAAGAAAGACGGGAGTATGCGACTTTGTATTGACTATCGAAAGTTGAACCATGTCACCATCAAGAATAGGTATCCGTTACCTCGCATTGATGACCTGCTCGACCAGTTGCAAGGAGCACAATTCTTCTCAAATATCGATCTTCTTTCTGGATATCATCAGCTGAAGATTAAAACTGAGGATATTCCAAAGACTGCTCTCAGAACTCGATACGGGCATTATGAATTCTTAGTCATGTCTTTTGGATTGACTAATGCTCCTGCTGCTTTTATGGATATGATGAACCGTGTATTCAAAGAATATTTGAATCAATTCGTGGTTGTCTTTATTGATGACATCCTCATCTATTCCAAAAGCCGTGAAGATCATGAGCACAACTTGAAGCTGGTACTTCAAAGGCTTCATGAAAACAAGCTATATGCCAAGCTGAAGAAATGCGAGTTTTGGCTAGAGGAGGTAGCATTCCTTGGGCACGTGGTATCAAAACATGGAGTATCTATTGACCCGACGAAGATTGAAGCAATACAAAGTTGGGAGCAACCTAAGTCGGTGACCGAAGTACGTAGCTTTCTGGGCTTAGCTGGTTATTATCGGAGATTCGTGGAAGAATTTTCTCGAATCGCTACTCCATTAACTCAGCTGACTCGGAAAGATACAAAATTCGTATGGAACGAGGTATGCGAGAAGAGATTCCAAGAGCTAAGAGGAGACTCATTTCGGCACCTGTTCTGACGATACCATCTGGTTCGGATGGATTTGTCATTTATAGCGATGCTTCGGGAAAAGGGTTAGGATGTGTTCTCATGCAATATGGGAAAGTCACAGCCTATGCCTCATGACAACTCAAGGAATATGAGAGGAATTATCCTACTCATAATCTAGAGTTGGCAATTGTCGTTTTTGCATTGAAAATCTGGAGACACTACCTGTATGAAGAGAAGTGGAGATCTATACGGATCATAAAAGCCTTAAATATTTCTTCACCCAGAAGAAACTCAACATGCGGCAACGACGTTGGCTTGAGCTATTGAAAGATTACGACCATACCATCCAATACCATCTTGGAAAAGCGAACGTGGTAGCAGATGCGTTAAGTAGAAGATCATATGCGGGAATGAGTGCGATGTTGTCAACACAAAGACCCATTTTATGTGACTTACAAAGGATGGAGATAGAGTTCAAGACTCTGGGTGTGACGCCCCCAGAATTGGTCCAATCAACCCAACTCATTCTGAGTCACCAAATACACTCAACAAAATCCAAATACAATCTTTTATATCAAACGGTCGTGCAAAATACGACCACACAACTGTGAGTGTCAATACAGACATGTAAAAAATATAAACATTCAAACTAAGTCCTCATTACATTTATTATCACACTATTTTACAAAAAAATAGTGAGGACTTCTACAGCTCTAACTCGGACCATCACTCCATTCCCCGACTAGTACCCACGATACTCTCATTTCCTGAAGAGAACAATGGAAGAAAAGGATGAGCTTAACTAGCCCAGTAAAGAATATTATGACTAAGATAATGAAGAATAAATTATCGTTAGTCTTCAACAAATCAAATAAAATATTATGGACAACAAGTTTTAGATCAACAACTGCAGCGAAAATAACAATTCATTAGAAGAGTTAAGTAGAGAATGATGTCTACTATCTTCTATGTTTTAAAAGTCCATCATCAATATTTTATCCCTGTAACATCAATCAATAAATATCTCGAATCAAATATTCATCTTTGTACTACGGGCCAAATATATTCATTTGTATCACCAGTGGTCATGTTCATCTCAACACCTGTCCATCTTTGCACTACGGGCCAAAGATATTCATCAGGTAATCATCTTTGCACTATAGGCCAAAGATATTCATCAAATAATCATTCATCTTTTCACTACAGGTCAAAGATATTCATTTGTATCATCATTTAAGACTGAGGATGATGAAAAATAATATAAAAAACGAATTCAGTGAGATAAAGGACAAAGATTAGGGATTCGTAATTTAGTTTATCAAAGTTCAAGAATACTCCGTAATAATCAATTGTGGAGCAAAATTCAAGAATGAAGTTCAAAACTTGGATCCATTCAAAGATAAAAAATAATAATTTTTTTTACCGTAAATAGTAACTCATGAATAGTAACTCATGAATAGTAACTTGTCATGAAAAGATGAAAATTTCATAAAAAGTTCAGACCAATATTTCAGTGAAATAATATTTCGTACGAGTATGAATGAATATACGAAATTGTAATTGGATTTTCACCCGTCATGCGGTAATCCGCGTAGACAGATCATTTCCACAATTTAATAGAAATGAATACGAAGGGTGATTCACCACGCATGCGGTAGTCCGCGCAGACAGGTTATTCTCACAGATTAATAAGAAATAGAATGAATACAAAAGGTTTTTACCAGGCATGCGGTAGTCCGCGTAGACAGGTTATTTCCACAGATCAATAAGAATGAATACGAAAGGTTATTCACCATGCATGTGGTAGTCCACGTAGACAGGTTACTCCCACAGATCAATAAAGAATTAAGTAACAACCCTTACGAGTATTAAAAGAAAATAGCATTCTTTATGAATACAAAAGAAATAATACCCCTTACGAATATTGAAAGAAGATAACATCCGTTACTCAAAAAAAAAATATTCTTTACCTTAGTATGAACTAGATTTGATTGGTATACCGGGTATTATTCTGAGAAAATCTTGGACTATAAATTACCCTCAAAGTATCCTTATACTCAAAAGAAATACTCGCAATATTATAGAATCAAAATTTTTGTATTGTGGTGATGTTTCTCTCCATTGCACATCCGAGCAATGCTATTTATAGTGCAAAATCAAAGCTCAGCAAATTCAATCCAACCAATTTCAACAATTAGCATTAAATGCAACCACTTAACCATTCATCATCTAACCATAAGTGGGTCCCATATGTTAACCACCCATTAATTACTCATTTATCCGATTAATTTACCGTTTGGTCAATTTAACATCCGAAAATCAACTATTATCGAAATAAATGTCTATTTCCACTAACATTAATATTTCCAACACAATGAAAATATTTTTATCAACCATTCATCATTATAATTCACAATATTGACAACCAGATCGTTCCCAGAAAAGAGAGGGCTTTCCGATAAGGATTTCTCCTTACTGGCGCGCAATTAAATAACCTAACCCCTTTCCTTGACAGAACTTTCTAGACATTTTCAATAATGCTAATAATAATAATATTATTGATTTAATATTTTAAAGTATTGTGCAGATGATATTGTGACAATAATTGAATCAATAATATGAGATACTATGCAGCAACTACTGTAGCAATTATTGAACACTGAGTGACTTCCTACGTAAGAACCAATAATTCAAAATATTGTGCAATACCGTGTACTACTATGCAACAACGCGTATTACTGTATTTTTATCACCGGGTATTTTAACAGTTTAACGGTAAAAGTTTTGCCTTGAAAATATTATTTCTGTCGCTTTCTATATCCGACAATTATTCCGTTGTGGGGTCCACCGATGACTGCTGTGACGCCCCCAAATTCCAGGACCGCCACTTGGTCTCTCGAATTCGGTTCATCACGTGCTCATGGTAATACATCACAATAATAATAATTAAATATCATACGATCACAGCGGAAAATCTATTCTAGAATAATTTACAATGATTTATTATAATTATTCCCCCAAGTCTCGCAACCTACAGTACTTAATAGATTACATAATAATATCAGTTAACGACTTATTACATAATCTAACTTAAGCTTAAACATAATCAAATCCAGTCTTACTACATCATCTTCATACAATATTAATATATTTAAAACATAACAGACATAAGCTAGTTGGTAGCTTTGCCCTTGCCCTTATCAACGCCCGAAGGTTCACCATGCTCTGCCTTCACTGAAATATTTTAGGGAAAGCAAGAATGAGCGCAAATTGCCCAGCAAGTAATATACAATAAGGGTGAGTAATAAGATTCTCAATTCTCGAAAGGGTATAACAAGATTTGATAGTTCAAGAACAACAAGAATATCAACAGTTCTCAATATCAGTCGCTAAGGACAGGATAATATCAATATGATTCAATAATAAGTCAATTCAAGATTTCAAATAATTGAATACTGAGTAGTCACTACGGACTATGAACTTCTACTAGAATTGACAGTAATAAACTGAAAATCCAACAAAAACAGGTACAACAGGTGATCAGCCTAAAGTACCCTTGTTATGCATAACAATCAACCATACTCAAGTGTGCACGTCGGTTCTCCGACAATTATATATTCCCTTCAAAGAAGGTTGTTCTTCTCAGTCAAATACAAGATCCCGCACCAATCAATTAGTTTGGGTCGCTTTTCAATAATATAAGTCTAGCCGAATCAAATGGCATAGACACTTTCACAATATTCAAGAACAATACTAAGTTCAACATGAATAATAGCTTTAATGAAATAAGAGTTCAAGTATGCTAATTCGATTCAACCGATTAAATAGGAAACTAGTTCGCAATACACAAGATAGGATACTTGCATAGTAAAAGAGTATAAGTTAGGAAACTTTCACAATCATAGCTTTCCTTGCATAAAGTAAATGCGTCGGTTAGGATACTTGCACTTTAAGAGAGTGTAAGTAAGAGAACTTGCCTTTAGCGTAGTTTATCCACGAAAAGCAATCAACACTTTCGAATTCCTATCGTAATACAGTTACGTATATATATGATATTCATTAGTCATATAATTTAACTTCACATTTTCTCTTTGAATATACGATCAACACATAAGCTAAGTTTTACCTAGCTACACAGTTATATAGAATATAATTTCTATCCTTAACGTTCCTTCTTTAGAGTTTAAACGCATTCTCATATTATATAAGATCTCAACAATTAGCAAACATGCTTGCATATTATTAATATCACATAAGACCACAATCAATACTAAATATATTTCATTTTAGCAAGTTACGGCATCTCCTTAAGTTAACCGTCAAAATCGGGTTCAAGTAACATCATATAATATCGCGTAGCATGTATTCATATTTAAAGGATACTTTCATGCTTGTATAACTTTTCCAAATCCAATCGTACATGGTATAGGTTCTTAAGTTAATACTTAAAGCCATTCAAGGACACGAACTCATATAGTCTAACATGATTGCTTTTAAACACATAAGATATTCATATAACTTGTATTAGTCATGCTCATGAGTACTCGTATTGCATATATGTAGCTAGCATTGTTATTATCTTGAAAACATGCTTTGTTTATGCTAAACTTTAATCACGGCAACCAATCATGGTATATATATATGCATGACACATGAATGAGTCTAAGAGTACTATCACATGTGTCCATAAATATCAGAATTTAAATCTCCACGTATCGTGTTAATGCTCATGTGCAAGGCTTGTATTTCTATTGGTGAATCTTACTAATAGAGCCTAACATGTTCATGCTTCCTTACGAACTATATAAACACAAGTTAAGGCTTCATTCATATATTTCAAAGTTATCTAAACATGCTCATAACATCAAAATGACTATATAGCATTTACATGATCATATCCACCTTCAAACTTACATTTTTGTTAGGAATGAGCACTAGTTAGGTTCACATGTTCATATTTTATTACGGAACCAATATAGATAAGCTAACATGCACTTCATGTGTCTCTAGGTGGTACTAACGTGCTTGCAAGGTCAGTATGTAAACATGCTTTATATATGTTAACGTCGTTTATGAAACTTTAAATTCGTTTCCAAACTATGTGTTGTTTGGTTAACCATGCATGCTAATATACTAAAACATGCTTACATTGCCTCATTAGGTTTATATATATGTATTAATCATGCTCCCATGCTTGTTTAAACAGAAATCAAACAATTAGTACATAACAGTTTTGTTGCAAAATGCAGAAAACTGAACACAGAGGCTGGCGCTGCGGCGCGGCACAGTAGCTTAATACTGGCGCTGCGGCGCGAGCGGCGCTGCGGCGCGAGCGGCGCTGCGGCGCGGGCTGCGGCGCTGCGGCGTCGAGGCAGTTTTGTGCGATTCAGACTGCAGTAAAACCGACTCAAAACCTCCCATTTCTTCGATTTCAACATACCCAGATGCTATTAGACTTGTTTAACTTACTAACACACATATATATGCTTATATAACAGTCAATCGTCATTTATAAATTCCTAATTTCATGAACTCCAACCAAATTCACGAATTTGGTGTTTTACAGAAATTGAAGAGCAAAAATGGAAATGAAAGTTTATTCAGTGGTTCCATCATGTGTGTATGTTCATATAACAACAATATAAGGGTTCTACAAACCAATCATGAACCAATTTGGCATAATCAAGAATTTCAACAAAATTCAGAGAACAACAATGGAGTTCTTTTGTCAGAAAATGAAAATGAAGACACGAAGAGGATTTATACCTCTGTTATGGAGTAAGCTTGCTGATGCTACTATAGAAATTCCTTCTGAACTAAATAGATAATCACAGTATACTCTCTTCTCTTAGAAATATTTCAGCAATGAAATGAAGGTGCAGGGAGTTCCTTTATATAGAAGAATGAATACACAGTCCAAGCTTCTAACTCCCAAATCAAACTAACGGATTGACAAATTGCATGAAGGTTATAGAATGGTAGGTATTTAGTTGTTAGAATCCATCATTAAAACCACTCCCTTGCTCATCATTGCTACAAGGCTATGGAAGTTTACTGAGTTTAAGGAGAAGCAATAGGCTTAGGCCATAATGGCTGTGCACGTGAATGAGGGAAAGGATATTGGGACAAGGCCATATATCAGCATTCTAGAATTTGTATATACACAACACTTATGTCAAAATATGTTACATGTATATATACTATACAATTTGGCCACAATTATAGTTACAATGTAATTCTAATGATACTAACACGGATTCACATAATGTAGTAAGTGTGACTTGACACATATAATCCATGTACATTTCCATCATACTGGTATAATTTAATCGGATGTTATCACGTTACATTATCTCATGTATTATTAAATTGTATTACTCAACAATTATTTATAATAGATCCATGATACATTATTTTAATGTATATCCACACATCATTTGTCACCTACACATATCATAATATATAGTTACTATACATTTAATTCGCATGCTTGCACATATAATTTCTCATCTTATAAATTGAATATTAATTAATAATATACACATATCCTACATCAATCAATATAATTTGTTAACCTCCATAACAATTTAATTAACCTTTATATGATTAACTATCACTTTGATATAAATCTTATTATATTTATAAACACGTTGCTCATTATTATTATGTTTCTTGCAATAATAATCACATATTATTAATCAATCCTCATTAGTATTTTATAACAGTTAATTAATATTCTTCGATTAACAATTAATATAGATTAATTGTTCGCTTAAATTAATATAATCATTCTTATATTACGTCACTGTGCCACACAAGGCAATCAACGAGTTTATCACAAACTCCACCAATTTCTCAATTATTATAATTATTCAATTATATATAATTGAATTAATTCATCTCATAACACAAAATCATTTATATTCAAATAAATTCTCATTTCCATTAATATATTTATTTAATAATATATGAAAATTCTCGGGTATTACATCCTCCCCCCCTTATAAAAATTCCGTCCCGGAATTGCTACAAGGTTATACAAATAGATGGGGATAGTCTCTCATCATCCTATCTTCTAACTCCCACGTTGCCTCCTCGACATCGTGGTAACGCCAAAGTACTTTTACAGATGAAATAACTTTATTTCTCAAAGTTTGTTCTTTCCTATCTAATATTTGGACAGGAATTTCTTCATACGCCAAGTTCTTCTCCACTTGAATGGGCTCGTAAGAAATCACGTGCTTGTAGTCGGCCTTGTACGGTCGCAACACGGAAATGTGGAACACGTTGTGGATATGCTCCAACTCGGGTGGTAACGCAACTTTGTATGCCACTTCGCCCACTCGCTTCAGTATCTCGAACGGTCCTATGAATCTTGGACTCAATTTTCCTTTCTTGCCGAAACGGATTTTTCCCTTCCATGGAGATACCTTCAAGAAACGAAACTGCCGACTTTGAAGTCTCGGTCCTGCCGATGCAAATCTGCGTATTTCTTCTGGCGATCTTGAGCTGCTACAAGTCTGGCTCTTATCACTGCCACCACGTCTGCGGTTTGTTGAATTAACTCTGGTCCGAGTATTCGTCGTTCTCCGACTTCGTCCCAATATAACGGCGTTCTGCACTTTCTCCCGTAAAGAGCTTCGTACGGTGGCATGCCAATACTCGCATGGTAGCTATTATTATATGCGAATTCTACTAAGGGTAGGTGGTCGTCCCAATTTCCCTTAAAATCCATCACGCAAGTCCTAAGCATGTCTTCTAGCGTTTGTATTGTTCGCTCACTTTGTCCGTCTGTTTGAGGATGATAAGCTGTACTCAACCTCAATTGCGTTCCCATTCTTTCCTGCAAACTCTTCCAAAAATTGGACGTGAAGCGCAGATCTCGATCAGAGACAATTGACACCGGCACTCCATGTCGTGAAATAATTTCTTTTACATATAGGCTTGCTAATTGGTTCAAACTGTAGCGGATCTTGATTGGTAGAAAGTGTGCGGTCTTCGTTAGTCGATCCACGATAACCCAAATAGCATCATAACCTTTCTGTGTAACTGGAAGTCCTACCACGAAGTCTATGGTAATATGCTCCCATTTCCACTCTGGTATTTCTAACGGTTGTAGTAAACCACTAGGCCGCTGATGCTCTGCTTTAACGCGTTGGCAAGTCAAGCATCTACTGACGCACTCTGCGACTTCCTGTTTCAAATTAGGCCACCAAAAATGTTGCCTTAGATCTCGGTACATCTTTGTGCCTCCCGGATGAACGGAATATGTCGTATTGTGTGCCTCGTGCAAAATCTCTTCCCTCAACTCGGTTACCGCTGGTACCCACACTCTCCCTTCAAATCTCAAAATACCATCTTTATCCATTCGAAATTTTTCTTCCTCACTTTCTGTGATCCTCTTTCGGATTTTCTCACACTCTTCATCCTTTTCCTGAGCTTCCTTTACTCTATTCAACAACGTCGGACAAGCTTCCATTACAATTAACTTCTCACCAGACTTTTCTGGTCCTTTTACTTCTATCTCTAATTTCTCCATCTCTCTTATCAACTCTTCCTGAGTCGTCAAATTAAACAACTTCTCCCTTCCTTTCCTGCTCAGAGCGTCGGCAACCACATTTGCCTTTCCCGGGTGATAAAGAATATCGCAGTCATAGTCCTTGATTAATTCTAACCACCTTCTCTGCCGCATGTTTAACTCCTTCTGTGTGAAGATATATTTCAGACTTTTGTGGTCCGTGTATATCTCACATTTTTCTCCGTATAGATAATGTCTCCATATCTTTAACGCAAAAACTACTGCCTCTAACTCTAAGTCATGAGTAGGGTATCGTTTTTCGTAATCCTTCAATTGTCGTGACGCATATGCAATAACCTTTCCATGTTGCATGAGCACACAGCCAAGCCCCTTGTGCGATGCATCACTATACACCACAAAATTTCCCGCCTCATCTGGTAATGATAATACAGGTGCTTCGCTCAATCTCCTTTTCAGTTCTTGAAAACTTTCTTCGCATTTGTCGGTCCATACAAATTTCACCGTCTTTCTAGTCAAATTGGTCAACGGGGTTGCTATCTTAGAAAAATCTTGGATGAATCTTCGATAGTACCCAGCTAACCCTAGAAAGCTTCTCACCTCCGTCGGTGTTCTCGGTTGTTCCCAATTACTTACTGCTTCAACCTTCGCAGGGTCTACAGAGATTCCATTCTTATCCACCACGTGGCCTAAGAATTGAACCTTCTCCATCCAAAATTCGCACTTAAAAAATTTTGCATACATCTTCTCCTTCCTTAGTGCCTCCAAAATAATCTTTAGATGTTCGGCGTGTTCTTCCTCTGTCTTTGAGTAGATCAAAATGTCGTCGATAAAAACCACTACAAATTTATCCAAGTATGGCTTGAAAACTCGGTTCATCAAGTCCATAAATGCTGCCGGAGCATTAGTCAATCCGAATGACATTACCAAAAACTCGTAGTGTCCATAACGGGTTCGAAACGCAGTCTTTGGTATGTCCTCGTCCCTCACTTTCAGTTGATGATATCCTGTTCGTAGGTCGATCTTTGAGAAACACTTTGCTCCCTTCAGTTGATCAAATAAGTCGTCTATCCTCGGTAGCGGATACCGGTTCTTGATCGTTACTCTGTTCAATTCTCGATAATCGATACAGAGCCTCATCGATCCGTCCTTCTTCTTAACGAATAGTACTGGTGCTCCCCAAGGAGAAACACTCGGTCGAATGTAACCCTTATCCAACAATTCTTGTAATTGTATCATCAATTCCTTCATTTCTACTGGCGCCATAAGATATGGAGCTTTCGAAATCGGTGCCGTTCCCGGTGCTAAGTCTATTACGAATTCGATTTCTCTGTCTGGCGGAAGACCAGGCAGATCGTCCGGAAACACGTCTTGAAATTCATTAACTACGGATATATCCTTAATTTCTACTCCCTTTTTCCGAGTATCAACGATGTAAGCTAAATATCCTACACATCCTTTCCTTAACAATTTCTTGGCCTGCATCATCGTAACGCAACACGATTGCTTAAGCGATGAGCTACCATAAAACACTACCTTAGACTTACTCGGAGTCTGAAGGTTCACACATTTGTTCTGACAGTCAATTATCGCAGCATGGTTATACAACCAATCCATTCCCAGTATTACGTCAAATTCTCCCAGTCTAATAGGAATCAAGTCTACTCTCAGTTCATGTTTACTAATATTTGCGCGACAATTTCGATAAACGTATTCTACAGGGATCACTTCCTTATTAGCAACTTCTATGATCAAAGGATTTTCTAATAGTTCTCGAGGTGTACTAAGTCTACTAGCAAATTCTTCAGATACAAAAGAACAGGTGGCACCCGAATCAAATAATACATAGGCATTTATATCATTGATTGGGATTATACCTGACACCACATCCTTCGCAGCCACTGCGTCTTGGACGGTCATGTTAAAGGTTCTGGCGGTTGGGCGGTTGGATTGTGCCGGTCCACCGATCATCAGCTTGTTGCCTCCTTGCTGATTACTACCCCCGCCACTTCCCTTCTTTGGGCAGTCCTTAATTCGGTGCTCCGTCGAGCCACAAGCAAAGCATCCTTGTATCTTTTTCGGTTTCAAACAGTTGGGCGAGATGTGCCCTTCCTGTCCGCAGTTGTAGCAAGTGCCACGTCCCTTCCAGCACTCGCCCTGGTGATTCTTCCCACACTTCGGGCATCCTTCAGCCCTCTTCTTGAAACCTCCACGAAAATTCCCTGATTGATTATTATTGTTGTTTTTGTTGTTGTTGTTGTTCTCCCACTTTCTCTTTCCCAAGTTGCTTCCTCCGCTACTGCTTCCTCCCGTACGATTCTCTCCTCCAGTATTCTTTCCTTTCTTTTCTTTGTTATACAGACTTAAGGCCTCACTGCCGCCTTCCGCAATGATTGCCTTCTCCAGTAATGTTGCAAAGGAATCAATTTGAAGAACTGATACCTTATTGAACAGCCATGGCTTCAACCCTTGTTCAAAGCGTCTAGCCTTCCTCTCTTCATCACCAACTTGGTGCTCCGCAAATCGCGCTAGTTCGTTAAACCTAGCCGCGTATTGCGCCACCGTCATCTCACCTTGTTTTAACTCTAGGAATTTCACCTCCATCCTATTCTTCATACTTTTCGAAAAGTAATTCTCGAAGAACAGTGTCTTAAACTTATCCCAAGCTATTATCCCTTCTCCAGCTCTTTGTTGATTAGCCTCCCACCAGTAGTTCGCTTCTCCCCTCATCATGTACGTGGCAAACACCATCTTCTGATCTTCGCCTACGCTAGCTATAGTGAAAGCTTTTTCGATCTCTTTGATCCACGTTTGTACGACGATTGGGTCGGTAGTTCCCTCGAACTCCGGGGGTCCTACACTTTTAAAGTCTTTAAAGGTTGTTACTGGCACAGTTTGAGGGTTCGGGCGAACGGGTTCATTGTTCCTTCCCCTTAAGGCTTCTCCTAACAAGTCTACCAGTTTCTGGATCGGGTCTACTTGTTCTCTCTCATTGTTAACGGATTCTTCGGGTGCAGTCAATCTACGTCTGGGCGGCATTATCTGCATCACAATTTTTCATTTTATTATTATTCAAGTATATCACTTAAGTATTTCTTTTAATACTAAAAGAATAAATTTATAACACGTTTCTAAAATCAACTCCATTTATATTCATATGCCATTTCATTTCATTACATGATTTTCCTAGCATACTGCTATAAATGTTATCACATATATCCCCTAATATCACAAAAGACGGGGAATATACCAACCTACTACCATACTACCCCTCTAACAAAAGCTAACTCGGGGTTTACTTCATCATCCCACATCTTACACAAAAGATCGGGATTACAACATAGTATATACAATACATAAAGACACAACTAGTACTACCACTAGACTGACTAAGGAAATCTCATCCCATCATCCCGCGCTCCACTGCGCTCTTGTACTCCAACTGTGCTATGTACGCAACCAGCTCTCGGCTCAAGGTATGTAGAGTCTGTCCCTGTTCTGCCGGGTAGTGGTACACACCATCAATCACCCTTTCAAAAGCTGAACGGAACACATACCCCATCTTGTTCATCTTTCTCTTCTTGCACCTGACCTCATCCTCAAGGTCGTCAGCTCTCTCATTGGACGCTTCCCACTTCTCCTCGAAGTGTAACCTATCCATCACCTCCAACTCTAGCTGAGTACGGAGTGCCTCTTTCTCAGTCTTCTCACTCAGTTCCCTCTGCTCAACCTCTTCTAGCTTCTCTGCCAAATCTGCATTCCTAGCCACTGACCTGTGAAACAGAGTCCCCATCTGGATCCCTGCCTCCCTACGGTAGGCAATCTCCACCTCTAACTCTTGCATAGCCAGCTTCCTCTGGTGGTCCTCGTCCCTCAGCTTCTGGAACTCAGACTCTCTCTCTTGGGCCTCTGCGTCCAGCTCTTGGACTCTGCAGTCTAACTCTAGAATACGCTCCTCGTACTCGCCTAACATCTGTTCCTCTATAGTAGCCTCATCAGAGTCCTCTACTGGCTCATCCTCCATCGGCTCCTCCTCTGGATCAGACTCTATCTCAATCTCGTCCTCGTCGTCAGACTCGAATGGTGCAACAGCCTGCACTGGTGTAGCCTCTAGAGGTGCCTCGTATACTACGTGTATATCCCTGGGCTCCTCCTCTGCAACTCTACTAGGTACCCCTGTGTCTGTCATCCTACACTCACAAACACAAGACAAGAAATAGCATCTCCATTAGAATGTTAAACAAAATATAAGTTCATTGTATAGAATGAAGTTACATTTCATAACAGACTAAGTCTCTCAAGGAAAACTCTACATGAGTTTTATCTCCTTCCTAACTTCTAAGTTCGCCTAAGTTATAGTCTAAGGGCACTCGTTCCTAAGGTTTATAACTACGGCTCTGATACCAACCTGTGACGCCCCCAAATTCCAGGACCGCCACTTGGTCTCTCGAATTCGGTTCATCACGTGCTCATGGTAATACATCACAATAATAATAATTA
Organism: Panax stipuleanatus; assembly: GCA_020205555.1. NCBI lineage: Eukaryota > Viridiplantae > Streptophyta > Magnoliopsida > Apiales > Araliaceae > Panax > Panax stipuleanatus. Next base: position 277,172 of record JAINUT010002713.1, read on the forward strand.
AATATCATACGATCACAGCGGAAAATCTATTCTAGAATAATTTACAATGATTTATTATAATTATTCCCCCAAGTCTCGCAACCTACAGTACTTAATAGATTACATAATAATATCAGTTAACGACTTATTACATAATCTAACTTAAGCTTAAACATAATCAAATCCAGTCTTACTACATCATCTTCATACAATATTAATATATTTAAAACATAACAGACATAAGCTAGTTGGTAGCTTTGCCCTTGCCCTTATCAACGCCCGAAGGTTCACCATGCTCTGCCTTCACTGAAATGTTTTAGGGAAAGCAAGAATGAGCACAAATTGCCCAGCAAGTAATATACAATAAGGGTGAGTAATAAGATTCTCAATTCTCGAAAGGGTATAACAAGATTTGATAGTTCAAGAACAACAAGAATATCAACAGTTCTCAATATCAGTCGCTAAGGACAGGATAATATCAATATGATTCAATAATAAGTCAATTCAAGATTTCAAATAATTGAATACTGAGTAGTCACTACGGACTATGAACTTCTACTAGAATTGACAGTAATAAACTGAAAATCCAACAAAAACAGGTACAACAGGTGATCAGCCTAAAGTACCCTTGTTATGCATAACAATCAACCATACTCAAGTGTGCACGTCGGTTCTCCGACAATTATATATTCCCTTCAAAGAAGGTTGTTCTTCTCAGTCAAATACAAGATCCCGCACCAATCAATTAGTTTGGGTCGCTTTTCAATAATATAAGTCTAGCCGAATCAAATGGCATAGACACTTTCACAATATTTAAGAACAATACTAAGTTCAACATGAATAATAGCTTTAATGAAATAAGAGTTCAAGTATGCTAATTCGATTCAACCGATTAAATAGGAAACTAGTTCGCAATACACAAGATAGGATACTTGCATAGTAAAAGAGTATAAGTTAGGAAACTTTCACAATCATAGCTTTCCTTGCATAAAGTAAATGCGTCGGTTAGGATACTTGCACTTTAAGAGAGTGTAAGTAAGAGAACTTGCCTTTAGCGTAGTTTATCCACGAAAAGCAATCAACACTTTCGAATTCCTATCGTAATACAGTTACGTATATATATGATATTCATTAGTCATATAATTTAACTTCACATTTTCTCTTTGAATATACGATCAACACATAAGCTAAGTTTTACCTAGCTACACAGTTATATAGAATATAATTTCTATCCTTAACGTTCCTTCTTTAGAGTTTAAACGCATTCTCATATTATATAAGATCTCAACAATTAGCAAACATGCTTGCATATTATTAATATCACATAAGACCACAATCAATACTAAATATATTTCATTTTAGCAAGTTACGGCATCTCCTTAAGTTAACCGTCAAAATCGGGTTCAAGTAACATCATATAATATCGCGTAGCATGTATTCATATTTAAAGGATACTTTCATGCTTGTATAACTTTTCCAAATCCAATCGTACATGGTATAGGTTCTTAAGTTAATACTTAAAGCCATTCAAGGACACGAACTCATATGGTCTAACATGATTGCTTTTAAACACATAAGATATTCATATAACTTGTATTAGTCATGCTCATGAGTACTCGTATTGCATATATGTAGCTAGCATTGTTATTATCTTGAAAACATGCTTTGTTTATGCTAAACTTTAATCACGGCAACCAATCATGGTATATATATATGCATGACACATGAATGAGTCTAAGAGTACTATCACATGTGTCCATAAATATCAGAATTTAAATCTCCACGTATCGTGTTAATGCTCATGTGCAAGGCTTGTATTTCTATTGGTGAATCTTACTAATAGAGCCTAACATGTTCATGCTTCCTTACGAACTATATAAACACAAGTTAAGGCTTCATTCATATATTTCAAAGTTATCTAAACATGCTCATAACATCAAAATGACTATATAGCATTTACATGATCATATCCACCTTCAAACTTACATTTTTGTTAGGAATGAGCACTAGTTAGGTTCACATGTTCATATTTTATTACGGAACCAATATAGATAAGCTAACATGCACTTCATGTGTCTCTAGGTGGTACTAACGTGCTTGCAAGGTCAGTATGTAAACATGCTTTATATATGTTAACGTCGTTTATGAAACTTTAAATTCGTTTCCAAACTATGTGTTGTTTGGTTAACCATGCATGCTAATATACTAAAACATGCTTACATTGCCTCATTAGGTTTATATATATGTATTAATCATGCTCCCATGCTTGTTTAAACAGAAATCAAACAATTGGTACATAACAGTTTTGTTGCAGAATGCAGAAAACTGAACACAGAGGCTGGCGCTGCGGCGCGGCACAGTAGCTTAATACTGGCACTGCGGCGCGAGTGGCGCTGCGTGCGGCACTGCGGCACGGGCTGCGGCGCGTGTGGCGCTGCGGCGCGGGCTGCGGCGCTACGGCGTCGAGGCAGTTTTGTGCGATTCAGACTGCAGTAAAACCGACTCAAAACCTCCCATTTCTTCGATTTCAACATACCCAGATGCTATTAGACTTGTTTAACTTACTAACACACATATATATGCTTATATAACAGTCAATCGTCATTTATAAATTCCTAATTTCATGAACTCCAACCAAATTCACGAATTTGGTGTTTTACAGAAATTGAAGAGCAAAAATGGAAATGAAAGTTTATTCAGTGGTTCCATCATGTGTGTATGTTCATATAACAACAATATAAGGGTTCTACAAACCAATCATGAACCAATTTGGCATAATCAAGAATTTCAACAAAACTCAGAGAACAGCAATGGAGTTCTTTTGTCAAAAAATGAAAATGAAGACACGAAGAGGATTTATACCTCTGTTATGGAGTAAGCTTGCTGATGCTACTATAGAAATTCCTTCTGAACTAAATAGATAATCACAGTATACTCTCTTCTCTTAGAAATATTTCAGCAATAAAATGAAGGTGCAGGGAGTTCCTTTATATAGAAGAATGAATACACAGTCCAAGCTTCTAACTCCCAAATCAAACTAACGGATTGACAAATTGCATGAAGGTTATAGAATGGTAGATATTTAGTTGTTAGAATCCATCATTAAAACCACTCCCTTGCTCATCATTGCTACAAGGCTATGGAAGTTTACTGAGTTTAAGGAGAAGCAATAGGCTTAGGCCATAATGGCTGTGCACGTGAATGAGGGAAAGGATATTGGGACAAGGCCATATATCAGCATTCTAGAATTTGTATATACACAACACTTATGTCAAAATATGTTACATGTATATATACTATACAATTTGGCCACAATTATAGTTACAATGTAATTCTAATGATACTAACACGGATTCACATAATGTAGTAAGTGTGACTTGACACATATAATCCATGTACATTTCCATCATACTGGTATAATTTAATCGGATGTTATCACGTTACATTATCTCATGTATTATTAAATTGTATTACTCAACAATTATTTATAATAGATCCATGATACATTATTTTAATGTATATCCACACATCATTTGTCACCTACACATATCATAATATATAGTTACTATACATTTAATTCGCATGCTTGCACATATAATTTCTCATCTTATAAATTGAATATTAATTAATAATATACACATATCCTACATCAATCAATATAATTGTTAACCTCCATAACAATTTAATTAACCTTTATATGATTAACTATCACTTTGATATAAATCTTATTATATTTATAAACACGTTGCTCATTATTATTATGTTTCTTGCAATAATAATCACATATTATTAATCAATCCTCATTAGTATTTTATAACAGTTAATTAATATTCTTCGATTAACAATTAATATAGATTAATTGTTCGCTTAAATTAATATAATCATTCTTATATTACGTCACTGTGCCACACAAGGCAATCAACGAGTTTATCACAAACTCCACCAATTTCTCAATTATTATAATTATTCAATTATATATAATTGAATTAATTCATCTCATAACACAAAATTATTTATATTCAAATAAATTCTCATTTCCATTAATATATTTATTTAATAATATATGGAAATTCTCGGGTATTACAACTGCGCCGTCGTACGAATATTCTCCGACAAAAGAATAGTTCTCGACACAACGAATATTTTATGACCACTTGCTTACTTTGTAAAATTTGCACATTCCACCCATAACTTATTACATTTATCATATCAACACTTTACTATTTCAAAATAATGTATAAAGAAAATTAAATCTTTATTCATAAAAGTTGGGGTCTTACACCGGGGACCCACATGATGATGTCAAGTATACGCGTATAACCAGCTTTGATTGATAAAGTTAAAGCTGCTCAAGCTACAGACCCAGAGCTGATGAAGATGAAGAAAAAGGTGCAAGAAGGTGCTATTCCAGAAGCAAGAATCGATGAAGAAGGAATACTTCGAGTCAACTCCAGACTTTGTGTTCCTAACAATTCTTATTTGAAGTATAGAATCATGATGGAGGCACACAACACACCATTTGCAATCCATCCTGGAAGTACCAAAATATATCGTGATCTTCGACATACATTTTGGTGGAGCAATATGAAAAGAGAGATCGCGGAGTTTATCTCGAGGTGTTTAATGTGTCAACATGTCAAGGCGGAGCATCAAGTGCCAAAGGGTCCATTGCAACCACTTGAGATTCCAAAATAGAAGTGGTAACACATTACCATGGATTTTGTTACGGGTCTTCCCAAGGTTTCTCAAGGCATAGATGCGATTTGGGTTATTGTCAATAGATTAACTAAGTCTGCTCATTTCTTGCCTATACGAGAGACTTATTTCCTTGAACGTCTTGCTCGTATGTACATGAATGAGATTGTGAGGTTGCATGGCATGCCAGTATCCATAGTTTCGGATCGTGACCCAAGATTCACTTCATAATTTTGGGTCAGTTTGCAGAAAGCTATGGGCACGGATTTACGATTCAGTTCGGCATATTATCCTCAAACGGACGGGCAATCGGAAAGGACTATCCAAACTCTTGAAGATCTATTGAGACTCTGTGTTCTAGACTTCAAAGGGAGTTGGGATAAGTACTTACCATTGGTGAAATTCTCCTACAATAACAGTTATCAGGCAAGTATAGGCATGGCTCCATTCGAGACGTTGTATGGACGAAAATGTCGTTCTCCAGTATACTGGGACGAGGTGGGTGAAGCAACATTGTTGGGACCGGAGTTAGTACGTATGACTACGGAAAAGATTCAAATGATCCGGCAACGGATACAAACCGCACAAGATCAACAAAGGAGTTATGCTGATCTTCATCGAAGAGACGTGGAATTCATTGTCGGAGACCATGTATTGTTACGTGTTGCTCCATGGAAAGGAGTTACGAGATTCGGAAAGAGAGGAGAGTTCAATCCATGATTCATTGGTCCATTTGAGATTCTTGACCGAGTAAAAAAGGTGGCCTATAGACTCGCTTTACCTCCAAGCATGTCTCGTGTTCATAACGTTTTTCACATATCCATGCTACGTAAATATGTGAAAGACCCAAACCACATTATTAAATTAGAACCAGACGAGATAGCAGAAGATTTAACGTATGAGGAGATACCTATCAAGATTTTGGATAAGAAGGAACATGTTCTTCGCTCAAAGGTAATACCTTAAGTTAAAGTTTTGTGGAGGAACTATGATATCGAGGAAATGACCTAGAAGTTAGAATCGAAAATGAAAGCGAGATATCCTCACCTTTTCGACATACCAGGTACGTACGTCAATTTCGAGGACGAAGTTTCAAAAGGAAGGGAGGTTGTAAGACCCCAACTTTTATGAATAAAGATTTAATCTTCTTTATATATTATTTTGAAATAGTAAGGTGTTGATTTGATAAATGTGTAAAGTTATGGGTGAAATGTGCAAATATTTCAAAATAAACAAGTGGTTATAAAATATTCGTTGTTGTCGGGGAATATTCGTTTGGTCGTGGAATATTCTTGTTGTCGGGGAATATTCGTACGACGGCGCAGCCAATTGTGGGCCCCACAACGGAATAACTGTCGGATATAGAAAGCGACAGAAATAACCTTTTTATAAAATAACGATAAAACTGTTACCATTAGAATTGTTGAAATACCCAGTGGTTAAAATACAGTAATACGCGTTGTTGCACAGTAGCACACGGTATTGCACAGTAATTCTAATTATTGATTCTTACGTAAGAAGTCACTTACTCAATAATTGTTACAGTAATTACTGTTCAATATTTTATATTATTGTCTCAATAATTGCTACATTGATAATTGCATAATATTTTATTGATTCAATAGTTGCTACGTTGATAGTTTGTATTATTGATTCAATAATTATCACTGCACAGTATTTCACATTATCAAATCAATAATTCATATTATTTGAATAATATTATTAGTTAGCTTTATTGGCAATGTCTAAGGAAGTTCTGTCTAGGAAAGGGGTTAGTTAATTGCGCGCTAGTAAGGAGAAATCCTTATCGGAAGACCCCCTCTTTCCTGGGAACGACCTGGTTGTCAATATTGTAATTCTATAATATTAATTGCGAATAATAATTGATTGTTGATAAATATGATAAGTAAATATTTATTCAATCTTGATATAAAGAGAAGAATTTTTAGTATGAGACATTTATTGAAAGTTGATATTTTATCTTCCTTGATTAAATATTTATTCAAATATATTATTATTATATTACATTATAATAGTATAATGTGATAATATAATAATATAATTTTATATTTTAAATGATGACATTATTTTTATGGTATAAAAATAAAATGAGGTGAAAGAGAGAAAATAAAATTGGAATTATTTTAATAAAAGTTTTAATATATATATATATATATATATATATATATATATATATATGTTAAAAACATGTGGGTGGCTTGGAAATGGTCCTTGGAAGTGTGCTGCAAAATTTTCCAAGGAGGTGTGCTTCAAAATTTCCACCAAAGGTTTGTTTTGTCAATCCTGGTGTTCTAGCATTTTCTTATAAATAGGGTGCTTAGTTAGAAATGAAAATCACACCAGAATCAGAAAATTTTCTCTCTATAATATCGAGCGTATTTCTTGTGAGTATTTAAATACTTGAGTGTTGATAGCAATGCAAGTTTTCGTCCACATAATATCCGATATTTCAATCAAAAAACTACTCTCCAGTTAAGGTAAGGGATATTATTTTTCGAGTAAATGATGTTATTATCTTTCAATATTCATAAAGAGTATTATTTTCTTTCATATTTCATATTATGAAAGTAATAATATTTCATTTCATATTCCTGAATCTGAACTTACTACGGTAAGTATTGCTTCTATAATTTCTGAAATGATCAGAAATTTCTTAAGTTTTGCGCTTCATCTAGTATCATTTCACCGGAATAACTTTCTGAACTTTTTATGAAGTTTTTAGCTTTTCATGATGAGTTACTATTCACAATAAAAAAATTTATTTTTTTATCTTTGATTGTATCCAAGTTTTGAACTTCATTCTTAAATTTGCTCCACAATTGATTATTACGGAGTATTATTGAACTTGGATAAACTAAATTACGAATCCCTAATCTTTGTCCCTTATCTCACTGAATTCGTTCCTTATATTGTTTTTCATCATCCTCAGTCCTAAATGGTGATATAACTGAATATCTTTGGTCTGTAGTGCAAAGATGAATGATTACCTGATAAATATCTTTGGCCCGTAGTGCAAAGATGGACAGATGTTGAGATGAACATGACCAACTGGTAATACAAATGAATATCTTTGGCCCGTAGTGCAAAGATGAATATTTGATTCGAGAAGTATATTGATTGATGTTATAGGGATAAAATATTGATGATGGACTTTTAAATCAAAGAAGATAGTAGACATCATTCTCTACTTAACTCTTCTACTGAATTGTTATTTTCGCTGCAGTTGTTGATCTAAAACTTGTTGTCTATAATATTTTATCTAATTTATTGAAGGCTAACGATAATTTGTTTTTCATTATCTTAGTCATAATATTCTTTACTGGGCTAGTTGAGCTCACCCTTTTCTTGCATTGTTCTTTTCAGGAAATGAGAATTTCGCGGGGACTAGTCGAGGAACAGTGTGATGATCAGAGTTAGATCTGTAGAAGTCCTCACTATTCAATAAAATAGTGGGACAATAATTGTAATGAATAAGGAATGAATTTGAGTGTTTATATTTCATATCATATACGATTTGTAATGAAACTCACAGTTTGTGTGGTCGTATTTTGCACGACCGTATGTTATAAAAGATTGTATTTGGATTCTGTATCATGTATTCGGCGACTCAGAATGGGTAGAGTATTGAACCTATTTTGGGGGCGTCATAGTTGGTATCAAAGCTTAGGGATATGATCTTTGACGGAGATCTGGGAATAAAACTAAAAGGGGAGAGACGAGTAAATCCTTCGCTAGTGTGTGTCCTACCTAAGCTTATTTGGTATTTAATTGGTAGTTTGGAACATAGGATTAATATGTGATATGTTAATTTATTTGATTAACCCTTGTTTTGTGGCAGTATTTGAGAATGGAAGCTGAAAATCTAAACAATGGAGTGAATGAGACCGTTGAGACACCTTTAATAACCAACCAGGAGAACGTGCAACAAGAAGGCAATATTCCTACTGGAAACGACACCACTGATCAAACGATGAACAATGGGATGTTTAGAAGCTTTTTGCAGTTCATGCAAAACCAGACGAGGGAGACTCGTGTTCATAATACAGGTGGAAATAACAACTCGCAGCTCGTCACTGCCAAGCAGTTTAAAGAGTTGGGACCACCAGAGTTTCAAGGAAAGTCAGATCCAATCAAGACAGAAAATTGGATTAAGCAAATTACCAAGATATTTGATGTCTTGGGATGCACGGAGGAACAGAAGGTTCCAATCCCCACGTTTATGTTCCTTGGAGAGGCAGATTATTGGTGGGATTCTATAAAGCGTACCCAGCCTCCCGCACTCAAGATGTCTTGGGAAGAGTTCCAGAAACTGTTCAATGATAAATACTTTCCAGAAAGTATTCGTTATATGAAGAAGGTAGAATTTATCAGACTGGAACAGAACAACATGACGGTGTCCCAGTACGAGGCTAAGTTCGCGGAGTTATCCCGATTTGCACCTCATTTGGTGGAGAATGAGGAACGTTGACGCAGATGTTTCTGAGAGGTTTGAAACCAGAAATTCGTCAATACCTAATTTCTCACAAATTTTCTCTATATTCGGATGTAGTGAACAGGGCCCAGTTATTAGAATGAGATAATGATTATGTTCAACCAAGGGACAATAACCAAGGTCGTATCGGTGGTAGCAGTCATTGGAACAATGACAAACAGCAGGGAGGAAAGTATCATGACAGAAGCGGTAACCACTCCGGTGGTAATCGTGGCCATGATAATAGAAGAAGTAAGTCGAGGGGAGATTTCAAGAAGAGAATGTACAATAATGAGAACGTAAAAACATTGACAGCAGCACCAACATCAACTATTTCTAGGAAAAGAGAATGACCGTCGGTCGTATGCTATAAATGCGAGCAAGTGAGACACATCAGTCCCAACTGCACACAACAATCCAAGGTGTGTTATAACTGTGAAAAGGAAGGGCACATAGCTCGAGTGTGTCCTGTAACAAAACCAAGTCCAGCGGGGGTGGTGATTCCTAAACTGTTGAAATTATTACCGTTAAACTGTTGAAATACCCGGTGATTAAATTACAGTAATACGCGGTGTTGCACAGTAATACACGGTATTGCACAATAATTCTAATTATTGATTCTTACGTAAGAAGTCACTACTCAATAATTGTTACAGTAATTACTGTTCAATATTTTATATTATTGATTCAATAATTGTTAAATTGATAATTGCATAATATTTTATTGATTCAATAATTGCTACGTTGATATTTTATATTATTGATTCAATAATGGTCACTACACAGTATTTTACATTATCAAATTAATAATTCATATTATTTGAATAATATTATTAAATAGCATTATTGACAATGTCTAAGAAGTTCTGTCTAGGAAAGGGGTTTGGTCACTTAATTGCGCGCCAGTAAGGAGAAATCCTTATCGGAAAGTCCCCTCTTTCCTGAAAACGATCTGGTTGTCAATATTGTAATTCTATAATATTATGAATAATAATTTTTATTCAATTTTGTTATAAATGAGAGAAATAAAGAAATCAAATGAAAAACGAAATCTTAAGATTTCATCAAAATTAGTTTACTACAATGTTTTTATAAAGTTTATATCTCCTTGTGTATAATGAGTTAGGAGATGAGCTTTATATCAAAAGAAAGCCCTGGAAGTAAGCTAATTATAGAAATTTGAATCACCCAAAAATTCCTTGTGAATTTGTCGTGGTGACTGTTTGAATGAAACTGGGTCGAAGGACTTATAATCCGAAAAATTAATTTTCTTAAGCTCTATTGCGTGAATTATAATTTTTAATCCGACCGTTAGATCGTTGTAATTTTTGGATATGTTATACATATATAAGTTGAGTATATGTCCACAAATTTTGAACCGTTAAAGATTAACGTATGATTTGTTATGAATTTCGTGAGGTGACTGGTTTGGAATTTTTAGTAAGAGACAATTCTTGAAAGTTGATATTTTATTTTCTTCGATAAAATAATTAATTAAAATATATTATTATAATATTATATTAAAAGTGTATAATGTGATAATATAATAATATAATAATGATAATATTTTTATAATAAATTCATGATATATAAATAAAATGAGGTGGAAGAGAAAAAAATAGAATTGAAATTATTTTAATAAATGTTTTAATATATGTATATATATATATATATATATATATATATATAAAATGTATTAACATGTGGGCAACTAAGTATTTTCCTTATTGATGTGCTGAAGAGATTTTTCAAAGGTGGCTTGCTTACAAAATTCATCCGAGTGCATTTTGTCAATAATGTTGTAAGACCCTAAATTTTATGAATAAAATTTAATTTTCTTTATATATTATTTTGAAATAGTAAGGTGTTGATTTGATAAATGTGATAAGTTATGGGTGAAATGTGCAAAGTTTACAAAGTAAGCAAGTGGTTATAAAATATTCGTTGTGGCAGGAAATATTCGTTTGGTTGAGAAATATTCTTTTTTGTCGGAGAATATTCGTACGACGGCGCAGTCATTGGTGGACCCCACAACGAAATAAATGTCGGATATAGAAAGCGACAGAAGTAACCTTTTTATAAAAATAACGACAAAACTGTTACCGTTAGCACTGTTGAAATACCCGGTGGTTAAAATACAGTAATACGTGGTGTTGCACAGTAGCACACGGTATTGCACAGTATTTCAAATTATTAATTCTTACGTAGGAAGACACTTATTCAATTATTGTTACAGTATATTTTATATCAATAAGTGCTACAATTATTGGTTCAATATTTGTACGTTGATATTTTATATCAATAAGTGCTACTTTGCTATTTTATATTATTGATTCAATAATTGTCATTGCACATTATTTTAAATTATCAAATCAATAATTCATATTATTTGAATAATATTATTAGATAGCATTATTGGCAATGTCTAAGAAAGTTCTGTCTAGGAAAGGGGTTGATTAATTGCGCACCAGTAAGAAGATATCCTTATCGGAAGGCCCCGTCTTTCTTGGGAACGACCTGGTTGTCAATATTGTAGTTCTGTAATATTATTTGTGAATAATTAATTTTTGATATTTATGATAAGAAAATATTTATTCAATGTGGATTTAAACGGAGGAATTTTTAACATGTGACATTTGTTGAAAGTTGGTATTTTATCTTGTCCGATAAAATAATTCATTCAAATATATTATTATAATATTACATTATAGTAGTATGATGTGATTATATAATAGTATGATTTTTATAATTTGAATGGTAACATTATTATAGTAAATTCATGGTATAAAAGTTAAACGAGGTGAAAGAGTGCAAATTGAATTTGAACTCTTATGATGCAAACAATGATGTCATCAGAGCTATGAGGTAAGCAAGGATGTCATCGGAGCGATGATGTAAGCAATGATGTCATAGGATCGATGATGTAAGCGATGATGTCATAAATTATGACGAAAAGACTATTTTACCCTTACTCTGCCGAGCTTATAAATTGAAGCTCATTTCTTCATTATTTCTCACCAATTTACTAAAGCTATAGAGAGAGAAAGTATAGAGAGAATAAGAGAGAGAAAAAAGAGTATTCTGCTATCACACTAGTGCAGTCTCCAAATTTTTAAGGTAAGAGGTATTATTTCTTTCGTATTCATGAAGAGAGTTATTTTCTTTCAATTCTCATAAGGATTGTTATTCCATTCTTTATTATTCTGTTGGAATAACCTGTCTACGCGGACTACCGCATGCATGTTGAAATCCTGTTATTATTCCATTCTTTATTATTCTGTGACAATAACCTGTCTACGCGGACTACCGCATGCCTGGTGAATAACCCTTCGTATTCAGTTGTTATTAAATTGTGGAAATAATTTATCTGAGCGGACTACCGTCAGACGGGTGAAAGTCCAATTGTAGTTTCGTATATTGTTTCATTTCAGATTCCTAACTTTAAACTTACTACGGTAAGTTTTGCTTCTATAATTCCTGAAATGATTAGATATTACTTGAGTTTTGCGCTTCATCTAATATTATTTCACTGAAATATTGGTCTGAACTTTCTTGTGAAATTTTTATCTTTTCATGTAGAGTTACTATTCACGAGTTAATATTCACGGGGTACTATTCACGGTAAAAAATATTTTTTTTCTTCCAAATCATCTTTGATTGGATCCAGGTTTTGTTCTTCATTCTTGAACTCTGGATAAATTCTCTGATATTTATCCTTTATCTCACTGGATCCGTTATTCGTATTATTTTTCATCATCCTCAGTTATAAATGGTGATATAACTAAATATCTTTGGCCTGTATTGCAAAGATGAATAATTACGTGATGAATATCTTTGGCCTGTAGTGCAAAGATGAATGATTACCTGATGAATATCTTTGGCCCGTAGTGCAAAGATGGACAGGTATTGAGATGAACATGACCAACTGATGATACAAATGAATATCTTTGGCCCATAGTGCAAAGATGGATATTTGATTCGAGATGTATATTGATTGATGTTACAGAGATAAAATATTGATGATGGACTTTTAAATCAAAGAAGATAGTAGACATCATTCTCTACTTAACACTTCTAATGAATTGTTATTTCCGCTGCGAATATTGATCTAAAACTTGTTGTCCATAATATTTTATCTGATTTATTGAAGGCTAACGATAATTTGCCTTTCATTATCTTAGTCATAATATTCTTTATTGGGGTAGTTGAGCTCACCCTTTTCCTCCATTGTTCTCTTCAGAAAATGAGAATATCGCGGGTACTAGTCGGGGAATGGAGTGATGGTCCGAGTTAGAGCTGTAGAAGTCCTCACTATTTTTTTTATTTAAAATAGTGTGATAATAAATGGAATGAGGACTTAGTTTGAATGTTAATATTTTCTACATGTCTGTATTGACACTCACAGTTGTGTGGTCGTATTTTGCACGACCGTGTGATATGAAAAATTGTATTTGAATTTTGTTGAGTGTATTTGGCGACTCAAAATGGGTTGAGTATTGAACCTATTTTGGGGGCGTCACAGTTGGTATCAGAGCTTAAGGATATGATCTCTGGCGGAGATCTGGGAATAGAACTAGGAGGGGAGAGACGAGTAAAACCTTCGCTAGTGTGTCCTACCTAAGCTTAATTGTTATTTAATTGGTCGGTTGGAATATAAGGTTAATATGTGATATGTTAATTTGTTTGATTAACCCTTGTTTTGTGGCAGTATTTGAGAATGGCAGATAAAAATTTAAACAATGGAGTGATTGAGACCGTTGAGACACCTTTAATCTCCAACGAGAAGAACTTGCAACAGGAAGGCTATATTCCTCCTGTAAACAACCCTACCGAAGAAATAATAAATAACGGGATGTTTAGAAGCTTTTTGAAGTTCATGCAAAACCAGACGAGGGAGACTCGTGTTCATAATACAGGTGGAAATAACAACTTGCGGCTTGTCACTACTAAGTAGTTTAAAGAGTTGGGACCACTAGAGTTTCAGGGAAAGCCAGATCCAATCAAGGCGGAAAATTGGATTAAGAAAATTACCAAGATATTTGATGTCTTGGGATCCACGAAGGAACAAAAGGTTCCATTTGCCACCTTTATGTTCCGTGGAGAGGCAGATTACTGGTGGGAATCTGTGAAGCGTACCCAGCTTGCCGCACTCAAGATGTCTTGGGGGGCGTTCCAGAAACTGTTCAATGACAAGTACTTTCCAGAAAGTATTCGTCACATGAAAGAGGTAGAGTTTATCAGACTTGAACAGAACAACATGACTGTGTCCCAGTACTAGGCTAAGTTCGCGGAGTTATCCCGGTTTGCACCTCATTTGGTGGAGAATGTGGAACGTATGACGCGGATGTTTCTGAGAGGTTTGAAACCCGAGATTCGTCAATACCTCATTTCTCACAAATTTTCTCTATATTCAGATGTAGTGAACAGGGCCCAGTTATTAGAACGAGATAATGATTATGTTCAACCAAGGTCGTACTGGTGGCAGCAGTCATCGGAACAATGACAACCAGCAGGGAGGAAAGTATCATGTCAGAAGAGGTAACCACTCCGGTGGTAATCTTGGCCATAATAATAGAAGAAGTGTGTCGGGGGGAGATTTCAAGAAGACAAGGTACAACAATAAGAACGTGAAAGCATCGATAGCAGCACCAACATAAACTGTTTCTAGGAGAGGAGAACGACCACTGGTCGTATGCTATAAATGCGGGCAAGAGGGACACATCAGCCCCAATTGCACACAACAATCCAAGGTGTGTTACAACTGTGGAAAGGAAGGGCACATAGCTCGAGTGTGTCCTGTAGCAAAACCAAGTTCAGCAGGGATAGTGACTCCAAAGGCTATCCCTGACAAGTCAAAGTCAGTGGTTCCTGGAAGAGCTTTTGTCGTGACTGCCCAACAAGCAAGGAACCCAAACGAGGTTATTACGGGTAAGCTGATAATAAACTCTTGCGAAGTTTACACTTTATTAGATACTGGTGCTACTTTATTTCACCTGCTTGTGCTCAATGTTTGAACTTGACTCCTGAGAAATTAGACTTTAACTTCTCTGTTGAAACTCCGTTGGGAGAAACCTTCGTTACATCTACAGTTTACAAATCTTGCTCGATTTAAATTGGTACCCTCACCCTACCTGTTGATCTGATATCTTTGAAAATACTTGCATTTGATGTGATTTTAGGAATTGACTGGTTGACCACTTATTATGCCAAAATTGATTGTTTTTGTAAGGTTGTTAGTTTTCATATTCCTAACCAACCTATTGTGGGAATTCAAACAACCAAACCAATAAAATCAATCATTGTTATTTCAAGTCATAAAGCTATTCGTTTATTGAAAAACGGATGTCAAGCTTTCTTAGCCCATGTCACTGATCTAAACCAGAATACGTCAGGTTTGAATGATATTTCTATTGTTAATGAGTTTCCTGATGTATTTTTCGAAGAACTTTTCGGTCTACCCCCGGAACGTGAAGTTGAATTATTTATTGACCTTGAACTCGGTACAAAACCCCTTTCTAAAACTCCATATCGAATGGCTCCTATAGAACTTCAGGAGTTAAAGGTCCAACTACAGGAGTTGTTAGACATCGGTTTTATACGTCGTAGTACATCTCCTTGGGGTGCTCCTGTTTTATTCGTAAAGAAGAAAGACGGGAGTATGAGACTTTGTATTGACTATCAGGAGTTGAACCATGTCACCATCAAGAATAGGTATCCGTTACCTTGTATTGATGACCTGTTCGACCAGTTGCAAGCTGCACAATTCTTTTCAAAGATCGATCTTCGTTCTGGATATCATCAACTGAATATTAAAACTGAGGATATTCCAAAGACTGCTTTCAGAACTTGATACAGGCATTATGAATTCTTAGTCATTTCTTTTGGATTGACTAATGCTCCTGCTGCTTTTATGGATATGTTGAACCGTGTATTAAAAGAATATTTGGATCAGTTCGTGGTTGTCTTTATTGATGACATCCTCATCTATTCCAAAAGCCGTGAAGATCATGAGCATCATTTGAAGCTGGTACTTCAAAGGCTTCGTGAAAACAAGCTATATGTCAAGCTGAAGAAATGCGAGTTCTGGCTTAAGGAGGTAGCATTCCTTGGGCACGTAGTATCAAAACGTAGAGTATCTGTGGACCCGGCGAAGATTGAAGCAATACAAATTTGAGAGCAACCGAAGTCGGTGACCGAAGTACGTAGCTATCTGGGCTTAGCTGGTTATTATCGGAGATTCGTGGAAGGATTTTTTTGAATCGCTACTCCATTAACTCAGTTGACTCAGAAAGATACAAGATTCGTATGGAACGAGAAATGCGAGAAGAGCTTTCAAGAGCTCAAGAGAAGACTCATTTCGGCACCTGTTCTGACGATATCATCTAGTTTGGATGGATTTGTCATTTACAGCGATGCTTCGGGCAAAGGGTTAGGATGTGTTCTCATGCAACATGGGAAACTCATATCCTATGCCTCACGACAACATAAAGAATATGAGAGGAATTATCCTACTCATGATCTAGAGTTGGCAGCAGTCGTTTTTGCGTTGAAGATCTGGAGACACTACCTGTATGGGGAGAAAGTGGAGATCTATACGGATCATAAGAGCCTCAAGTATTTCTTCACCTAGAAGGAACTCAACATGCGGCAACGACGTTGGCTTGAGCTGTTGAAAGATTACAATCATACCATCCAATACCATCCTGGAAAAGCGAACGTAGTAGCTGACGTATTGAGTAGAAGATTATAGGCGGGAACAAATGCGATGCTTTCAAGGCCTATTTTGTGTGATTTACAAAGGATGGAGATAGAGTTCAAGACTCCGGGGACCCATGCGATGATGTCAAGTATACGCGTAGAACCAGCTTTGATTGATAAAGTTAAAGTTGCTTAAGCTACAGACCCGGAGCTGATGAATATGAGGAAGAAGGTGCAAGAAGGTGCTATTCCAGAAGCAAGGATTGATGAAGAAGGAATACTTCAAGTCAACTCCAGACTTTGTGTTCCTGACAATTCTGATTTAAAGTATAGAATCATGATGGAGGCACACAAGACACCGTTTTCAATCCATCCTGGAAGTACCAAAATGTATCGTGATCTTCGACATATATTTTGGTGGTGCAATATGAAGAGAGAGATCGAGGAGTTCATCTCGAGGTGTTTAACATGTCAACGTGTCAAGGCAGAGCATCAAGTGCCAAAGGGTCCATTGCAATCACTTGAGATTCCAAAGTGGAAGTGGGAACACATTACCATGGATTTCGTTATGGGTCTTTCCAAGGTTTCTCAAGGCATAGATGCAATTTGGGTTATTGTCAATAAATTAACCAAGTCTGCTCATTTTTTTGCCTATACGAGAGACTTATTCCTTTGAACGTCTTGCTCGTATGTACGTGAATGAGATTGTGAGATTGCATGGCATGCCAGTATCCATAGTTTCGGATCGTGACCCAAGATTCACTTAACAATTTTGGGTCAGCTTGCAGAAAGCTATGGGCACAGATTTATGATTCAGTTCAGCATATCATCCTCAAACGGATGGGCAATCGGAAAGGACTATCCAAACTCTTGAAGATCTATTGAGGCTCTATGTTATAGACTTCAAAGAGAGTTGCGATAAGTACCTACCATTAGTGGAATTCTCCTATAACAACAATTATCAGGCAAGTATAGGTATGGCTCCATTTGAGGCGTTGTATGGACGAAAATGTCGTTCTCCAGTATGCTGGGACAAGGTGGGTGAAGTAACATTGTTGGGACCGGAGTTAGTACGTATGACTACGGAAAAGATTCAAATGATCCGACAACGTATACAAACTGCGTAAGATCGACAAAAGAGTTATGCTGATCTTCATCGAAGGAACGTGGAGTTTAATGTCGGAGAACATGTATTATTACGTGTTGCACCATGGAAAGGAGTTACGAGATTCGAAAAAAAGGAAAGCTCAACCCACGATTCATTGGTCCATTTGAAATCCTTGACCGAGTAGGAAATATGGCCTATTGACTCACCTTACCTCCAAGCATGTCTCGTGTTCATAACGTTTTTCACATATCTGTGCTTCGTAAATATGTGAAAGATCCAAACCACATTATTGAGTTAGAACCAGACGAGATAGCAAAAGATTTAACATACGAGGAGGTACCTGTCAAGATCTTGGATAGGAAGGAACATGTCCTACGATCAAAGGTTATATCTCAAGTTAAAGTTTTGTGGAGGAACCATGATATCGAGAAAATGACCTGGGAGTTAGAATCGGAAATAAAAATGAGGTATCCTCACCTTTTCGACATACCAGGTACGTACGTAAATTTCGAGGACAAAATTTAATAAGGAGGGGAGGTTGTAAGACCCCAAATTTTATGAATAAGATTTAAATTTTTTTATATATTATTTTGAAATAGTAAGGTGTTGATTTGATAAATGTGATAAGTTATGGGTGAAATGTGCAAAGTTTACAAAGTAAGCAAGTGGTTATAAAATATTCGTTGTGTCGGGGAATATTCGTTTGATCGAGGAATATTCTTTTTGTCGGAGAATATTAGTACGACGGCGCAGTCATTGGTGGACCCCACAACAGAATGAATGTCGGATATAGAAAGCGACAAAAGTAACCTTTTTATAAAAATAACTGCAAAACTGTTACCGTTAGTACTGTTAAAATACCCGGTGGTTAAAATACAGTAATACGTGGTATTGCACAGTAGCAAACGGTATTGCACAGTATTTCGAATTATTGATTCTTACGTTGGAAGACACTTATTTAATTATTGTTACAGTAGTTACTGTTCAATATTTTATATTATTGATTCAATAATTACATAATATTTTATTGGCTCAATATTTGCTACGTTGATATTTTATATCAATAAGTGTTACTTTGCTATTTTATATTATTGATTCAATAATTGGCATTGCACATTATTTCAAATTATCAAGTCAATAATTCATATTATTTGAATAATATTATTAGATAGCATTATTGACAATGTCTAAAGAAGTTCTGTCTAGAAAAGGGGTTGATTAATTACGCGCCAGTAAGGAGAAATCCTTATCGGAAGGCCCCCTCTTTCCTGGGAACGACCTAGTTGTCAATATTGTAGTTCTATAATATTATTTATGAATAATTAATTTTTGATATATATGATAAGGAAATATTTATTCAATGTGGATTTAAACGAAGAAATTTTTAACATGTGATATTTGTTGAAAGTTGGTATTTTATCTTGTTCGATAAAATAATTCATTCAAATATATTATTATAATATTACATTATAGTAGTATGATGTGATTATATAATAGTATAATTTTTATAATTTGAATGGTAACATTATTATAATAAATTCATAGTATAAAAGTTAAACGAGGTGGAAGAGTGCAAATTGAATTTGAACTCTTATGATGCAAACAATGATGTCATCGGAGCGATGAGGTAAGCAAGGATGTCATCGGAGCGATGATGTAAGCAAGGATGTCATAGGATCGATGATGTAAGCAATGATGTCATAGGATCGATGATGTAAGCAATGATGTCATAAATTATGGCGAAAAAACTATTTTACCCTTACTCTGCCGAGCCTATAAATAGAAGCTCATTTCTTCATTATTTCTCACCAATTTACTAAAGCTATAGATAGAGAAAGTATAGAGAGAATAAGAGAGAAAGAAGAAGAATATTCTGCTATCACACTAGTGCATTCTCCAAATTTTTAAGATAAGGGGTATTATTTCTTTCGTATTCATGAAGAGAGTTATTTTCTTTCAATTCTCGTAAGGATTGTTATTCCATTCTTTCTTATTCTGTTGGAATAACCTATCTACGCGGACTACCGCATGCATGGTGAAATCCTGTTGTTATTCCATTCTTTATTATTCTATGGGAATAACCTGTCTACGCGGACTACCGCATGCCTGGTGAATAACCCTTCGTATTCTGTTGTTATTAAATTATGGAAATAATTTGTCTGAGCAGACTACCGCCAGACGGGTGAAAGTTCAATTGCAGTTTCGTATATTGTTTTCTTTTAGATTCCTAACTTTAAACTTACTACGGTAAGTTTTGCTTCTATAATTTCTGAAATGATCAGATATTACTTGAGTTTTGCTCTTCATCTAATATTATTTCATTGGAATATTGGTCTGAACTTTCTTGTAAAATTTTTATCTTTTCATGTCGAGTTACTATTCATAAGTTACTATTCACGAGGTACTATTCACGGTAAAAAAAAATATTTTTTTCTTCCAAATCATCTTTGATTGGATCCAGATTTTGATCTTCATTCTTAAACTCTTGATAAATTCTCTAATATTTGTCCTTTATCTCACTAGACCCGTTAATCGTATTATTTTTCATCATCTTCAGTTCTAAATGGTGATATAACTAAATATCTTTGGCCTGTATTGCAAAGATGAATAATTACGTGATGAATATCTTTGGCCTGTAGTGCAAAGATGAATGATTACCTGATGAATATCTTTGGCCCGTAGTGCAAAGATGGACAGGTGTTGAGATGAACATGACCAACTGATGATACAAATGAATATCTTTGGCCCGTAGTGCAAAGATGGATATTTGATTTGAGATGTATATTGATTGATATTACAGAGATAAAATATTATTGATGGACTTTTAAATCAAAGAAGATAATAGACATCATTCTCTACTTAACTTTTCTAATGAATTATTATTTTCGCTGCGAATATTGATCTAAAACTTGTTGTCCATAATATTTTATCTGATTTATTGAAGGCTAACGATAATTTGTTTTTCATTATCTTAGTCATAATATTCTTTACTAGGCTAGTTGAGCTCACCCTTTTCCTCCATTGTTCTCTTCAAAAAATGAGAATATCGCGGGTACTAGTCGGAGAATGGAGTGATGGTCCGAGTTATAGCTGTAGAAGTCTTCACTATTTTTTTTATTTAAAATAGTGTGATAATAAATGTAATGAGGACTTAGTTTGAATGTTAATATTTTCTACATGTCTGTATTGACACTCACAGTTGTGTGGTCGTATTTTGCACGATCGTGTGATATGAAAGATTATATTTGAATTTTGTTGAGTGTATTTGGCGACTCAAAATAGATTGAGTATTTAACCTATTTTGGGAGCATCACAAATGGTGTGCCACCACTTTCCTATAAATAGGGTGCTTAGTTAGAAATGAAAATCACAACAGAATCAGAAAATTTTCTTTCTATAATATCGAGCATATTTCTTGTGAGTATAAGAATATTTGGAGTGTTGATAACGGTTGATAACGGTGTAAGTTTTCGTCAGCATAATTTTCGATATTCCATTCAGATTCAGTATTCTACCAAGGTAAGGGATAGCAAGGGATGTTATTACGTTTCGTAAAGGAGGTTATTTTTCGTAAATGATATTATTTTTATAAATGATATTATTTTCGTAAAAGATATTTTGGTAAAGGATGTGATTTAATACTCGTAAGGGGTATTATTATTTTCGTATTCATAAGGGATGTTATTATATTTCGTAAAGAATATTATTTTTCGTAAATGATATTATTTTTGTAAATGATATTATTTTCGTAAAAGATATTTTGATAAAAGATATTTTGGTAAAGGATGTGATTTAATACTCGTAAGGGGTATTATTCTTTTCGTATTCGTAAGGGATATTATTTTTCTTGTAAAGGATATTATTTTTCTCGTAAAGGATGTTGTTTTCATTTAATATTCGTAAGAAATATTATTTTCTTCCATACTCTATGGTATGTAAGTAATAATATTTCATTTCAGATTCCTAAATTTAAACTTACTGTGATAAGTATTGCTTCTATAATTCCTGAAATGATTAGAAATTCCTTGAGTTTTGCGCTTCATCAAATATCATTTCACCGGAATATTGGTCTGAACTTTATTATGAAAATTTCACCTTATCATGTCGAAGTTACTATTCACAAGTTACTATTCATGAGTAACTATTCACGAGTTACTATTCATGAGTTACTATTCGTGGGTTACTATTTACGAGTTACTATTCATGAGTTACTATTCACTAGGTACTATTCACGAAAAAAATGGTTTATTTTTCTGTCTAAATTATCTTTGATTTATGAATCTTACTCTTGAAATTAGATCCATGTTTTGATTATATTGTTCTTATTGTCATATATAACATTTTTAAAATTCCATAAGCTTGGGCTTCTGTTGCTGGTTCTCTTTGACTTGAGTGTAAAGATGAGTAGATTATTGGTATGACCATAACTATGAGTTCTCTTTGGCCAGTAGTGCAAAGATGAATTGTTGACTGATATGATCATGACCATTGAGTTTACAATTGAATATCTTTAGCTTAAGTACAAATGTGAATTGATCAACATGGTTATAAATGTTGTTTTTATAAATTCTAAAATGATTAGATATTTCTTTGGGATTTGAATATCTTTGGCCTGTAGTGCAAAGATGAGCTGTTGATTTATGAATATCTTTGGCCTGTAGTGCAAAGATGAACTATTGATGAATATCTTTGGCCTGTAGTGCAAAGATGAGCGGTTGATTTGTGAATATCGTTGGCCTGTAGTGCAAAGATGAACTATTGATGAATATCTTTGGCCTGTTGTACAAAGATGAATGATTAATTGTTGAATATCTTTGGCCCGTAGTGCAAAGATGAATTGATTAGCATGATTATGAACAGGAACTGTGATTTGGTATTACCATGATCTTTGGTGTTTCATGTAAAGACAGGTGATTAAAGTTATCTTCGTCCTGGGTGCGAAGAGGAATTTAGCAACACGATTATGATTATGAATTATTCACATGATTGTGGACAGGAGCTGTTGATTGATGTTACAGGGATAAAACATTGTTGGTGGACTTTTAACATGGAAAATGTAATAGACATTATGGTCTATTTGACTCTTCTAATGGATTGTTCGTTCCGCTGCAACTATGGTTGAAAAGTTTTATCATCTACCATATGTACTAAATCTCTTAGTTATTACTGACGAATGCTATTGATAATTTGATTATCTTTAGTCATAATATTCTTTACTGGGCTATTTGTGCTCACCCTTTTGCTTCACAATTCCTTTCAAGTAATAAGAGTGTTGCTGGGTCGAGCAGGGATAACAGGAAAATAGAACGATGGTCTATAACTGTTGAAGTCTCTCATAAAACAGTATGGAAATAATTGTATTAAGAACTTTAAATGTGTCGTATTTTATACGTCATTTAACAGTTTATTTTGGTGACCCGACTTAGGTGAGGTGAACCCGTCTTTGGAAGGGTGTGTTGCCACTATCATACAAGATGTCTAACTACAAACAACTTCAGGTTATTATAACACATGGTTGTGCGCATCCACTTGTTGATTATATCTATGAGAACTTTCTATATAATCTTGGAGTATGGTTGGAATATAATCCTCAGTTTGAGAAAATTGAGATAATTATATGGCAAGAGAATACCCACCATTAGAATGAACAGGATAGTAATCTTCTCGTTCTTCTTTGGGATCTATTGGGTCAACCAAGGTTAATTCTCAAGTCCTATGATATCTATTATAACTTAGATGTATGGCCTCCCATGTACGAAAGTTTCCTTGAGTATTTTCCAAAGATTTTAATTCCTAAAACAGTTATTGACTTTACCTTTATGTAATGTATCATTGATAAGGAGTGTGGGTACTGTATTCGTATTAAAACTCACACTTTATGTGTGGTCGTATTGTGTACGACAATTGGATATAAAAGATTTGTAGTTAGATTCTGTACCATGTATTTCTTGGCAACTCAGAATAGGTGGGTTGTGTATTGAACCTATTTTGGGGGGGCGTCACAGTATTCCCTTTCCTAACATATTCAATTTCCAATCTAGCAACTTGGATTGACAAATCCAGCAAGCTGGATTACCCTTTTTAGCATATTGCATGTCCAATCATACCATATACATAATATAGTCCATGAAAAGTCTAATTCAACAGACTACATTTAAAGTAACTTTATTTATTTATATAATTCATTTTAAACATTTATTAAATCAATAAATAATTTATTTTAATTATTTACACTTTACTAATTAAATCATTTAATCATTTTAAAAGGCCATACACCTAATATTTTATCACAAATGACCAAAACCCCCATCAAAAATATGTATAAACCATATTTAGGGTTTTCAAGTCATAACATCCTACTTTTCATATTTTGAACATTACATAACATAGTTAATTCATTAATTCATAACTAAAGCATTTTCATGAAAAATATCAAATTATCTTATTATTTTTTTATCTTTTGGTCCCACATATATACATATATTCCATACACAAAAATAATTTTTTTGAAATTTTTCAATTTTGTTTAGTATTTTTCAAAAGTTCGTTTTTAGTTCGTAACTTAAAAAATTAGCTATATCATGCTCAACTCCAACAATTCCCAACTCTTGAAAGAATCTTACACGTATTAACGTGAAATTTCAGTTTAAATTTTGTGGCCATCGGAGTTATAGAACTTCAGTTATAACGATTTTTGTCGGAAAAACTGAAATATTGAAATGACCATAACTCGGTCGATTTAAGTCGGAATAAGCTCATCCTTGGACAGGAGATACTTTATATCATATATTTTCATGTCCCAAAAGTTTTAAATTTATTTCATTAATGAAGTTGTTGAAGCTGCCCCTGAAAATTTTGGGCAGATTGCTTTTCGCACTTTTTCATATTTTTCCTACTTGGCTAAAAACAGTCCACACGAAAAATCTAAACCACCTTTTTCAGTGATTCCACTTGGAAATGTTAGAAGACTCATAGATATAACTCTAGGACTTGACCACACTCAAAAGTTCGAAATGAAATGAGAGATATGGTCATTTGAATTTCATATTTTGTTTTCTCAAAAATCTGATTTTCTAACCTTTGTGTTTTGTATGGAAACTTGCATGATCTCACACATTAACCAAATAAACCATCATAATTCATACTATTAACTCTTATACTCATGGATCTACCACGATCCATGATATATTTCATCAAACATTCACCAAACCCATGCAAAACATGATCTATGCTAAGAAAAATTAGGGTTTTCTAACTTTTTTTAAAAACCTAATTTCCATTTCTTGCTTTAGATACAACCTTTGATCCTCAAAAGGGTTAGATCTAAATATATAACACTTATAAACACATAGATCTAAGGTTTTTAAGTTTATAAACATAGGGTCAAGATTTATTACAAAGCAACCCAAGAAATTGCATAACTAAGTTATTAGAGTTTGGTTATTATACCTATTCCTTGTGCTATCTTCCTCCTTCAAATTAAGAGATGAAGTGTGTTGATACAAAGATCAAAACTCCCTCCCTTCTACTTCTATAGGCTGCCCGAAATTTGCTCCACACTCTCTCTCTCTCTTGGTTTTTTTTGTTAGCTTTTGAGGAAAGAGAAAAGAAATTAAATATAATTTGGTTTTGGTTAGTTTAGTAGATTGGGTAGATATAATTTGTATATATCTTATACATCCCCCAATCAACTCTCTCTTTCTCATCATTTTAAGTGACTTGCACTCCTTAGTTAACTTGCAAGTTTGGTTAAACTGGTGATAAAATAAGAATTGTACATATAAGGAAGTTAGGTGGGAGTTGTTTACCAACTAAAGTGATCTACTCATTACATACACTCCCCCTTTCTTCCTTTCCTTGTGTGGCCGACCATGTGCCCTTTATTGACCCATTTTGCTTTCTTTTATTAGATAAATTTACTTAGTCAAATGACTATAAAGTCCCCCATAGGTTGGGCTAAAGTTTGGGCCAATTCTTTAATGTTTTGGGCTTCCTAAGCAATTATTTGGGTCATGTAAATTAGGTTAGGTCCAATGCTTTTAATTTTATCTTTTCCTAATTATTTAGTTAGGGTTTCCATTACACACATTTGCAAATAAATTCCTTACTCATATACATTTAATTTCATAACCCAATTAGACTTGTTTTACTTAGGTTATAAAATTAATTAATTGAGATGTATAAAATAAATCTCTTAGGGTTAGTATATATTTTTAAGTACTAACATTCTCTCATATTATAACCCCTTAGGTTATTTAATTACCATACCTAATATATATATTAGTTTTAATAACTTTATTCTTAATTCTCTTTTTATGCTAAATAAATGTATACACATTATATAATGTATATTTATTTAATCACATACTTAATCCACATAAGTCGTAACGTATTTATCATTCACTACAAAAAAATGGCGATTCGGCAGCAACCAATTTTCATTGCTAAAGATTTGAAATTTCGTTGCTAAATGTCATTTGCAACGATTTTTCGATCGTTGGACCATTCAATGCGCAATGAGCGTTGCTAATTGTCTAGCAACAAAATTATTTTGATCGTTGCAAAAAGTGAGATAATTAGCAACGAAAGTTGGTTTTCGTGTAAAAGTATATATCATTTAGCAACGAAATGTATATTGTTGCAAATTTATTAAGAAATTATTACTAAAAAGCAACTTTCGTCGCAAAATCCTTATAATTGGCAACGAAAATAACGTTTTTCTTGGTCAAGGAATATTAATTTCGTTGCGTTTGATACATATTTGCCAACGATATTTGTCGTTGCTGAATAATATGAAAATTGTTGCCTTAAATAGTTTTTGTTGCTGATTGTTTACTTTTTAGTAACGATGTTCGTCGCTAAATGTGTAAATAAACCGGTCATATATTAATTTGCAACGAGATTATTCGTTGTTGTTGGTTTTGTTATGGATAATTATGATCAATTAGCAATGATACTGTTCGATACTTATTATTTTTCGGGAGCAACGAAAGTTGTTGTCGATTAGCAACTGTCAACAATATATTGAGAATTCTATAATCATTATATCTTTATTCTTCTCTACAAGAAGAATATATAGATGAATACCAGCTTAAATATGAAATTACCCTAAACTATGGGATTACAATCAATTATCCTAATATTTATCCTGACTAACTGCTATTCTAAAACAGAAAATACAGCTAATGCTGACACTCCCCCTCAAGTTTGAGCATAGATATCTATCATGCCCAACTTGCTAATTGCATCATGGAACACCCTTCCTGGAACTGCCTTCGTGAGTATGTCAGCCAACTGGTCTTCGGACCAAACAAACGGAAATTGTATAACTTTTCGATCAAGATTCTCCTTAATAAAATGATGGTCAACTTCAACATGTTTTGTACGATCATGTTGAACCGGATTATGTGCAATTTTAATGGCTGCCTTATTATCACAATGTAAACTCATATGTTTCTCATAATCAATCCCCAAATCGAGTAAAACATTTTAACCCATAGTAATTCACATACACCATGAGCCATACCTCGATATTCAGCTTCCTCACTTGATCTAGCAACCACCTTCTGTCTCTTGCTTCTCCAGGTGACAAGATTACCTTCTATAAAAGTAAAGTAACCCGATGTGGATCTCCTATTAGTCTGATTCCCAGCCCAATCAGAATCTGTATATCCTTTAATTTCATGGACCCCATTCTTAGAGAATAGCAATCCTCTTCTTGGTGTACTCTTCAAATACTTCATGATTCGATACACTGCATTCATATGTTCTTCACTCGGCGCATGCATGAACTGGCTGACCACACTTACTGCATAGGCTATGTCCGGCCTTGTTTGTGATAGATAGATTAGTTTCCCAACTAACCGTTGATAAAGTCCCTTGTCAGTTGGGAGCTGATCCACATATTCTCCAAGTTTGTGATTCATCTCAATAGGTGTCTCAACAGGTTTACAAGCTAACATTCCAATCTCAGTTAAAAAATCTAGCCCATATTTTCGTTGTGATAGGGATATTCCAGCCTTCGACCTTGAGACCTCGATTCCTAAGAAGTACTTAAGTTGACCAAGATCTTTCATTTCAAATTTTGATGTCAAATACTCTTATAATGCTTTTCTCTCACCTGGATCATCTCCTGTCAAGACTATATCATCCACATATACAATCAATACCGTTCCCTTCCCCTCTTTGTGTTTTATAAACAAAGTGTGATCCGAATTACTTTGCTTATAGCCAAATTCTTTCATTGTGGAGGAGAACCTTCCGAACCAAGCCAGGGGTGACTACTTCAGACCATACAAAACCTTCTTCAATTTACATACTTCAGTTCTACACGAAGATTTGCGTTTAGCTCCATGTGGTAACTCCATGTAGACTTCTTCCTCTAAATCTCCAATGAGGAAAGTGTTCTTGACGTCGAATTGTTGCAAAGGCCAATCTCGATTTGCTGCTATGGATATAAGAATGCGGATGGTATTAATTTTTGCAACCAGAGCAAAAGTCTATTGGTAATCCACTCCATACTTCTGTTTATACCCCTTCCCAACTAACCTTGCTTTGTACCTATCGATACTGCCATCAGCATTGAGTTTCACTGTGAACGCCCTTCTACACCCAACCGTCTTCTTCCCTTTTGGTAATGGACAAAGTTCCCAAGTGTTATTCCTCTAAAGATCCTCTATTTCTTCATTCATTTCCCTAGTCCACTTTGGATCTGCCAATGCATCCTGTACATTACTAGGAATAGACACAGTGGACAATTAATGAACAAAAAATGCATACGATTCTGACAACCTATGGGGGGGAAACGAAATTACTAATTTGGTACTTAATCTTGGCTTTGGGATCCGGTTCATATTGTTTCTTCGGGATTCCCCTATTTGACCTCTGTGGATATTTATTGGTTACGTCTTCTACAAGGACAGGAAATTCATTAGGTTCATCAAGAATGGGATTCAAATTTACTTGAGAAAGAACATTCTGGGTTGATCCTTCGGTTAATGGTGTAGACGTGGGCAACTCTAGAAACGAAGAGGGGTCATTGCTAGAACTTCTCTGATCTGTGAACAATTTCGGGTCAGCACCACAACCTGGGATATTGGGCGCATTGGAGTTGGAGCCTTCAACACATCCCCCATTTTTCTCCAATTTGAATAATTTCCCATTTTCCTCCAATTCGAATAATTCCTTTCCACCATCTTAATTCTCTTCACTGTGACTTTCCCCTTTAAAAGAAGACCCAAAAACTCTGAATAGTATGGTTCTAATTCACGAAATGAAGCATCCAATGTCACATGTAGCTTCCGGGTGTGAGGATCGTAACACCGATATTCCTTCTGAGGCTCCGAGTAGGCTACAAAGACACACTGTTTTGCGCATGGATCAAGTTTACTCCGCAGAACTTTAGACACGTGAACATATAGCGTACATCCAAACACTCGTGGTTTAAGATTCAAAAGATGAGGAACGAAAAGCAAAGATTGCATCTTTTGTTGGGGAGTTTGAAAATTTATCACACTAGATGGTGTTCTGTTGATTAAATAAGCAGCCGATTTCACTGCCTCACGCCAATAGAACTTTGGTATATTCATGCCAAAAAGAGAGGCTCGAACTATTTCCATAATCTGTCTATTCTTTCGCTCTGCCAGCCCATTTTACTGTGGAGTATAGGTGCATGAGGTTTGATGTCGAATTCCATGGTGGCCCAAAAAAATGCCTACACACTTATCCACAAACTCTTTACCATTGTCAAATTGAAGCGTACAAATCTGTCTTTGGTATTGAGTCGTCACCATTTTATGAAATTCCTAAAAAGCTATACCTACATCACTCTTATTTCGAAGAAGAGATATCCAAGTCATTCGAGTACATTCATCAATAAACGTAACAAAATAATGAGCATTAGAAAGTGAGGGAATTTTTTTAGGACCCCAAACATCCGAGTGAATAACTGCAAAAGGTTCTGAACTTTTATTCAAACTTGGTAAATAAGAAATACAATGGCTCTTAGCCAGTTCACAAATTTCACAATGAAAATCTACATTACTAAAACCCGAAAACAAATGCGGTTGTAACTTTTTAAGATAACCAAATGAGAGATGCCCTAGCCTTCGGTGCCATAACCATACGATTGCTCGAGCTTTATCTTCACTGCTTGTTTGATTCGCCTAACTGAACTTTGACCCCCCCCCCTTTTTCTGTCAACTCTAAATAGTAAAGTTTGCCTCGTCTAACACCATAACCAAGAATCTTCTGGGTTAGAATTTCCTGAAAAACACAAAAGAAAGGCCAAAAAATTACAGTGATGGATCCCTCCCCAGTATAGGAGAGGTACTACCATTAGCTGTGGAAATAACTGACTGAGAAGGAGGTTTAAGAGATTTTAACTGACCAGAGTCCCTAGTCATATGATCGGATGCACCTGTATCAATAATCCAAGTACTATTCTTAGGAGTCACATATAGTACAGAAACTTTACCAAGTATACCTAGGTGAACAACATTTGCTGTAGGTTGCACTTGTTCCTCTTTCGTAGAAGTCACCATGACTTTTTCTCCAATATTCTTTCGAGGCTTCTTTGTAAAATCCCACCAGTCAGGATAGCCAATAATCTCATAGCATCGTTTTTTCGAATGGACTGATTCACCACAATGAGTACATACTAGCCCTCCAGATTTTCCAGTAGCTAGATTACTCCGATTTTTCGAAGGACCTGATGGTGGTCCTTGACGAGTTCGATTGGCTATCATCGCCGAGTTCTCAGAAATTTGATGAGATCCTCCCATCGTCTGCTTCTGCTGATACTCTCTCCGAACATATGCATACGCACTGTCGAGGTCAAGCTTTGGATCCTTTCGCAAGATTTCTCCACAGACTTGTTCAAAAACAGAGTCAAGTCCACTTAGAAAAATATGAAATTGAAGCCTTGTCATGGCCGAGTGCAATTGA
Organism: Panax stipuleanatus; assembly: GCA_020205555.1. NCBI lineage: Eukaryota > Viridiplantae > Streptophyta > Magnoliopsida > Apiales > Araliaceae > Panax > Panax stipuleanatus. Next base: position 308,089 of record JAINUT010002713.1, read on the forward strand.
ACCACTCCTTCAACTGTTCCTGCCTGTGATATAATCCTGTGATCAATCTCCTGAAAAATAGCAACAAGTTCATTATAGTACGTTGGCAGAGGGTGGCCATTCTGCTTGGTAGAAAAAGACTTCTGATTCAGTTCAAAAATACACGTTTCATCCGATCCGTCATATAAGGTTCTAGACATCGCCTCCCATATCTCTTTAGATGTGGGAAGACGAATAAATTGTTGCATCAACGATGGGCTCATTGAGTTAATGAGCCAACTCTTGACTCGATGGTTCTCGGTTATCCATGCTTCCAACTTCGGATCTCCAGGTGCGAGGTTTTTTGCTTCTCCGGTGAGATACCCAGCCTTGTTACGAGCGCCAATTCGCATCTCCATGAGTTGAGACCATAACGAGTAATTAGTCTCATCCAGTATAATTCCAGTTGGAAGTGCAGAATTGTCTTGATGGACTATGATTTGCGGTGCCGGAGTTGAGGTTAGTACGATGGTTGTGTCTGAAGTAATTGCCATTCAGACTAACAACGGGATAAAAGTTCGAAATACGAATAAGAAGAAAAAAAAATCTTAGAACAGCTTTGATACCATGTCAACAATATATTGAGAATTCTATAATCATTATATCTTTATTCTTCTCTACAAGAAGAATATATAGATGAATACAAGATTGGAGAGCAAGTAATACATTACCTTAAATATGAAATTACCCTAAACTATGGGATTACAATTAATTATCCTAATATTTAGCCTGACTAACTGTTATTCTAAAATAGAAAATACAGCTCATGCTAACAGCAACGAAACTATACGTTATCATTTGGTAACGAAATAAATTTTTATTGTATCATTGCCAAATCCATTATTGACGATCCTATTATATAACGAATATCAAAATTATTTTACAAACAAAATAAATCGTGGCTCAATGATCCCATAACAAATTATGGTCGAAATACAAAAAAAAACTCAAATAGTATTAACTAAATAAAATCAATTAAAATTATCTAATCATTCATCATCTTTACAATCAACTATCTTTTTAAAAATGGCTTTGACCTCAGATACAATTCATTCCCTGCAGAAAGTTGCCTTCCAAGCACAACTTTATCGCCAAATCCAATAATTTCCCTCCTTAGATCAGTATAAATTTCAAATTTGTGCCCCATTAGTGATGAAGAACACCTGGATTTTAAAGAAAGCAAGATATATAACAACTACAAAAAAATAAATCTATATATAATTAATGTTGAAAACATACCTAAAACACTACATGAACTTACAGAGTAGGAACTTTGTAGGTTCCTCAGCAACTGTGTTGCACCATGTTGGATTAAACTTGAAAATATCATAGATTTTTCTTTGGTATACTCAAATACCTCCTGGCCCATAAAATATATAGTCAAATCAAATGAAACCATTGTCAATGCATGGTAAGAGAAAAGAAAAATAACATAGAATTTAGCTTCAAAGATCAACTTACGTAAGGACATTAGACTAGAACATGCAAGCATACCTCAAACACTACATAAAGAATTTGTAAATTATCTTGTCATCGAACTTCAACTTAATATTGAAACCTAAGGAATGTTCATCTTTGAGTTTTACCATTGAGATACTTATATACATTTTTCAAATATCTCATCTATATTCTTACCATAGCCATTTCTCTCTTTAATAGAGTTCGGTATGCTCATCATATACAACACACTACAATTTTCATTAACACTACTATTAATTTAGTAGATAAGTATTTCATGCTTTCTTTACTTATCTACTAGCATATAAGGTGTTTTTATAACTTATTTCATGCCTTGGATGTATTTCCAATTTATATAGTTAACTATTAGCTAAGCCTTGAATTTTAAAAGAACTTCCTTTTTTTTATCATAGCCATAACAGCTTTTTGTCACTGCCTAAAGCCAACTGCTATTGCTAATTGGCAGCAGCCCTTACTTCTAGATCCTCCTTCTTGGTAGTTTTTAGTTCCCATATTTCTAACCCATTTATGCCAAATTTTAGAACACCAAATAGACTGGCCAAAGCTGCTATAGCAGCAGCTAACTGTCCACTGTTGCTGTGAATGGACAGCAGCCCTGCCCCCTCTCTTCTTTCCCATTCTAAGCTTTCAAGCTCTCTAAACAGTCTATATACATGTTTACTTTAGGAGTTCAGAACCTAAGCCTTATGGGTAAACCAACACAACACCAAAAATGGCTCATCAACGCTGCTACAGCAGCTGTTTGCTGCTGCTCACTTCTTCCATTAGGCAGCAGTCTCTTCTTCCCTGCCCCCTTGTTCCAAGTAGTTTTAATTACCTACATCTTTGATTTATTTGTTGCTGAAACTTGCATATTAAACAGGTGGTGTTCCCTTTTAAGAAAGTATTAGTTAAATGATATGGGTAATTAATATTTAATATTCAAGAGTACAAGGAAGACCACTTGTGTGTTGCCCAAAACAGTCACCACAATCGCTCCTAGTTGTCTACTACCTGTTGCTACTGTTAGGCAGTAACTTCCTTTTCCTTAACCACCACTTTGATAAACTTTTATCTCTTATATTTTTGGCTTGTTTATATCAAGTTTTGAAACTAATATAATTGATACCTCCACTCAAGGTTGTTATGGTAATCCAGTGACATCAACTACTGCTGCCCATAGGCAGCAACCCTCCATTTCTTATCAACTGCTTCTGCCAATAAGCAGCAGTCGCACCCCTGCTTTGCCCAGCTTTAAACCCCTACATTAATGATCCATTTGCATTATGTTTTGGATATTACACAACTAGTATATACACCTATTGCAGAGGAGTATTAGCTAACTTATTTGGCTCTCTTAGTTGCGTTGACTGAGAACTCAAAAGAGTCCCTAGCCCATGCCGAGTTCTGCTCCTGCTCTTGCTTGCCCATGTTTTGCCCAATCTTCATTTCTTAAGATAGCTTACAAGTTGTAGCAATATATAACTTATACAAACCCAAAACATTAGCCTATAAAAGACCAAACCGTAAAAGGCACCTATTTGGCCCTGCAGCTCAGCACAGCACAACACTGTGCGCTGGCTGCTACTGTCTGCAGCGGCCCAGCCAAGCCAGCCCCTCTATCCTTGCTCCTATTTTAGCCATTTATATCCTTTGATACACCATTCCATTGGTACCCAATTTCAGTATAATAAAGATATTATAGCAGCCTATATAAAAAAATATTAGGTCCTTACTTTGGGTTCTTCAACCTGCCCAAAAACAGTGGTCCCAAATGACTTTACATACTAAATTCTAACTTTTCATTTTGGCATGGAATTGAATTTCTTTCTAACTTGACATACTCAAACACTCTAATTATCATCACATATGTTATATAAATCAAGCCCAAGCTTTAGTTTTGCCTAATATTTGATTTTTAGCTAAAACAGTTCATTTAGGCTTTTTATCGAACAAATAGTGTGCATCCTTTCAAAAATCAGATTTCTTAAGTTTTGATTTATGTTTTAATCTCCTTTTTCCACCTTATTACTCCTCACAGCCCAGCTTATCTCCTCTACTTGAATTCCAGCTATTACAGTTTATTGATCAGCCATATATATGAATAATCAACACATATAAGGTTACATAGCTAACTTTCCATCCATGACTTATGTTTGCAAACATAACATATACCAGATTTACATATAATCACCACACATAACAATTTCATTGTTTATAATTATTTAACATTCAAGGTTTACATTACTCTACACAATCAAATTTACACGAACTCAATAACCTTCTACTTACCATATAATACCCAATTACTTGATTAGTATAATTAAGGCTTCAATTAGATGTTTAACTAAAAAATCTCGTGCAATCAACTAAACTGAATTATAAAATGATCTTCAATTAATTGCATCATTAACGATTCAATATCCTCCAAAGTTTGACAGCATACAGCTAAGTGGCATCAATTTCATTAATATTAGATAGTAATTGCGTTTAATTTAGCGCACAATTGCAAAAACGCAGATCTGAGAGATTGAGAGGAAGAACAAATCAAGTATCAAAGTCGTGTACCACATCATGACGCACATGCCCTTTCCGATGATAGAATGCCAACGCTTTGGATGATGAATTGTCACACCTTTGTATGTCACGTCATTTCCATGTCCTCCTCCCATCTCTCCGTAAAGCCCTAGCTTTCGCCAATACAAGAAATGACAGAGCTTGACTACTAGTCTACCTCAATATTAATACAATATTAATGAAACTACAAGTATTAGTGTTGGAATTCAAAATACCAACTTGTACTTGATTTGTGTTTGATAATTATTTGATATCTCTAAATTAAAATAAGGAAATATATTTATGTGATTAATAAATAAATAATGATAGATAATACAATATTAATGAAACCATAAATATCATTGTAGGAATTCAAAATACCAACTTGATATGTGTTTGATAATTATTTCATATCTCTGAATTAGAACAAACAAATACATCTAAGTGATTAATAAATAAATAAATACATAATGATATAAATACAATATTAATGAAACTATAAAAAAAATAATTATCTAAAAAATCAAAAACAATATTCCATGGTTTTACCCATTACTTCTATTATATTTAATAATACACATTACATGTATTATTACCCTTATTCTTTTTCGTAAAGTGAAAAATACATAATATATTTTTAATATAATGAATAATTTTATTAAAATAATTAATATTAATTATTTTAATTTAATTTATACAATAATTCTTAAATTTATTTATTTCATTCCCATAATAACCATATATTCGTTTTACACAAATAATCATATAATATATTGAATATTATAATGTATTATGGCCCATACTCTTTTCTATAAAATAGAAAATTATATGTACTTAAATAATGTAATAACTTCCTTGTTATTTATTTATTTTCTTTCTTTCTATAAATTATTTTTAATAATATATTTTCCACATCGCAAAATACGAATAATAATGTATTATTTTTATATTATTTATCCAAAATAAAAATGGAAAATTTAATATAATAAATTCCATCATTTCCTTTTCTTTATAAATTGTTTTCAAAAATTTTACATACTATATATACATATATATATATATATATATATATCTTTACTAATTATCACATATATTACTATAAATAATCACACATGCAGTTAATTTCACATAATAAGAATTTAAATTAATAAATTTTTATTTTAATATAAATATAAATATATATATATATATATATATAAAGTAGATATATTCACATGTATATTTTAATATGTTGGGAATTGCATATTCAGATTTGCTATTGAAAGTAAATATAAATGTTTAAGTGTACAGTCCTTAAGAAAATCATTGTACAAGGACTTAGATGATAGATCAAAACTGTTAGGTTGATCTGAGCTTTAATGTTTATCATTTATGTAAATAAATGTATAGAAGAAAGATCAAACTTGTTAGGTTGATCTATTTTGAGATGTAAAAGTTAAAGCCTTGACAGAATCGTAGTCTGTCAAGAGATTTGAGTCTACAGAAGACAAGGTAGAATCATGGAGCTTGAACGAAGATATCAAGAATCGTAGTCTGCCAATAGATTCGAAGTCTGCAGAAGAAAGGCAGAATCGTGGAGCTTGAATGAATATATCAAGAATCGTAGTCTGCCAAGAGATTCGAAGTCTGCAAAAGAAAAGGCAGAATCGTGGAGCTTGAACAAAGATATCAAGAATCGTAGTCTGCCAAAGAATCAAGTCTGCAGAGGTCAAGGCAAGATTCGTTGAGCTTAAGTGAAAGCATCAAAGAATCGTAGTCTGCCTTGGAAGCCACACTGAGAATCATAAAGTTGAAGAGCATCTGCCGAGTCAAGTTAAGAATCGCAGTGTGCTATCAAAAGTGTGGAGTCTGCAAAACAAGCAAGCAAGTAATCGTAGTCTACCAAGAGCTTAAGAGAAATCATAGTGTTCTCTACGATCAAGTCTGAATCAAGCTGTGCAAAGCCAACACACAACGATTATATCTCAATGACCATAATTGTAGTATTCCTCCAGTCAGCATCAAAGATCTTAGTTCTGATGAAGGGAGGAAGAGCAACAAATGAAGAAAGGCTTATGGTCGTTGACAAAGTGATAGTCCCAATACTTCCATATTCATCATTAGTTCAAATCGAAGAAACGTATTGAAGAAGCTAAGGAAAGGACTAAAGCTGCCTGTAGAAAGCACCTTTTCAGGTGTTAGGTGAAAGATACAGTCTGCTGTGTCAGTGGGCCAGTCTGCAGTGCCGCAGGAAAGCAATATGTCAACATCAACTGCACAGAAACGTCTAAAGCATTAAATGCAGCAACGGGAGCATTCAAACGGATACTTTTGAATGGCTCTTTTATAAGAACATCAGACAAAGATTCAGACAAAGAAAACAAGATACAATAAAAAAGATTATCAAGAGAAAAGCTCAAGAACACTCAACAATCAACACTACGATCCTGAAAGAGGAAATCTTGCTTCGATACTCAGTCTTTAAGAGACAGATGCTGAACTGCAACTGAGTAGCACACCTCAACCAACTACTGCAAATCCAAGTGAGGTACCAAGTCAGAGGACTTGAAGAGTTCAAAAGTGAACTAAGAGCAGATCTAATTCAGAGGACTTGAAGAGTTCAAAAGTCAACTAAGCGAAGTTCCAGGGCTGCTGGCCTTGAAGGGATCTAAATGATCCAGTTGTAAGAAGACATCCTTAGTGGATTTCCTACTCGTGGAGTATAAGAGTGGATTAGGAGCCTTGTGTGCTTTGAACCACTTAAAACCTTGTGTCTCATTGTCTCTCATTAACTGCTATAACTGCTTATCATACCATAACTGCAATATCGTGAAGGAGAACAAAACATATATTCCGCTGCAGTCAATATCATTAATACTGATTAAGTATTTTAAACAAGGAAAATTTAAAATATCTATTCAACCTCCCTTCTAGATAACTAACATGCTTTTGGGAACTAACATAATATACACATACTGAATTACATATATTTACGTATGCAATAATATGAAAATTTTATTTTAATAAATCCTTATTTTATTCTTTATCCGAGAATGTGAATTGTTACAATTTCTTTACGAATTCCTTGTAATTAAGCTCTTTCCTGTTTACTTTCTCCACTATTTCTTCGATTTTCACTCCCAATTTCACACTTCAAATTGCGTCTTCTTTTCGTTAACGACAAACAGAAACTGGCGAACAAGAATGTTGATTAGAAAAAATCAATGAATTGAGTTCATTTCGTTCTCGGTTTTTGTTCCTGGTCAATGGGCTACAACTTCTTTAAATGGGTTAACTTTTATTGGTTTGGCCTGCATTCTCTGAATATCGGCCCACTAGTTACACTCTTTCACTATATTAATAAGGGCCATAAACGGATATTTTTTTGATGCAGATATCTGTATTCGTATCAATATCCGAAAGATATGTAACATAAAATATCCGTATTCGTATTTGACGAATACTATTTAAATACAAATATTATTCGTGTATATATATATATATATATATATATATATATATATATATATATTGATATCACAGATATAGATATTAATGGATACGAATACGGATAATATTTTTTTTGATACGAATACAAATAATATTCGTTTTGAGGCGAATATACAAAATTTTGAAACGAATATCGAATATTTCGGACTCCATTTACTGCCTTAATTATTATTTGTCAATTAAAATTTTATAACATATATAACTAAAAAGTAAAATTTTAAAATATGAGATACGCACATGAGAGGATGAGAAATAAATATTAGCTTATTTTTTTAAAAATCTCCAATCTCTTCAATTGGAAGTCTTTTTTTTTTTTTTTACTGTTTATATCATTTTTTTCTTCCAATTTGTCACTTGTTATCGTTCATTTTAGAGTGTTTAGAATTTAGAAAAAAAAGAGATAATAGTAGTATCCTCTTAATTGTTTAAATGATACAATGAGTACTAGAAATGACACACACTAACAAAACATAAAATTCATTTGTAAAGAAACATTTCAAACAAATTTAATTTGAATAAATGAACAATTATAAATTACAATAATCAATATATGCTTGGAGTACCATCTTAACATATGAATTGAACTTGAATATTTTATTTTGAGACGGAGGGAGTGAAACATTTGACTATATAAATTTGCGTCCAAATAAATAATAATTTTAAAATGCAAAATGATGCGTTTTGAAAAAAAAAGGTCGAAATATAATTATTGGGTTTATTTTAATTTTGGACAACAATTTACTAGTCATTGCAAAAAATTGTACAAAATACGCAACGAAATTTTTTTGTTGACAATGAATGTGGCCCATATTAGGCTACGAATTATAGCAACAAAAAAATTTTCGTTGCCCATGATGAGGAGAAATCACATCGACAACAAAAAATTAAATAGGCATTAATTTATTTTTTTTTCCGCCAACAAATTGGCAACGAAATTTTGCAACGATATACAAATTTCGTTGCGAAAAATGAAAGCCTTTTAGAAACTGTAACGAATGATAAATTTCATTGATAAACGTGCATTTTTGGTCGTTGCCCGAAAAATCGTTGCCAAATGTCTATTTTTTGTAGTGATTATTGATAAATCCTTGTTATATTTAAATACTCACATAATCATATAATCACTATATATAATTCATATCAATAATTAACCACTTAAAGATTATAAATCTTTTTAATAATCAAGGCTAACAGTCAAGCTATGTTGATTTTTAATATAACGTATCTTACTCTTCCTTAATCAAATTGATTAAGTATTCATCTTAGTTAATAAATAAATTAACTATCTTGCTTATTTCACATATTCACTTATATGGTTCAAATACTTTCAAAAAAAAAATTATTCGTAAAAATTACACATATAATTATGTAAAATTCTCGGTCCTTACAGTTATCAGATAACACGTTAATGACATTAAAATTCCATGCATTGGAGGATCGGCGTAAATGTGGCGGTCATTGACTTTTTCGGGTTCAAATGACGTCTTCGGGTTCGAATGACTGATGGCTTTGGGAGTCGAATGGTGAACCACTCCTTTGGGTTCGGATGGCTGATAGCTGATGTCTTCGAAAGTTTGGATAATTTTAGCAACAATCTTATTTTTAGATTTTTGATTTGTTTCGTCTTTTATGGTAGTATTTTAATTATTAGAAGGTTGTTACTCAATAGAAGTAGTTGTCGTAAATATAAGAGGAGTATTAGAAAATTGTTTTCTATTGGATGATTTTGGATTTCTATTGGGTGCTGATAAAGAATCTTTTAGCTATAAAATTCGGCTTGTGGGTTGAATTACAAACAAATTTGTTTTGATAAATATAATTTACACATTAGAGAGATTTCTCTGTGTTTAGGTTAATTTTCTTGCTTCTTTTGCCAGTTAATTTCTTGTTACCCTAGCCCGCAGGATAATCGCTATTCTGTCTTGCGTCAGAAACTAAAAATATTTCCTGCTAATAAGTTGATAGCAAGCTCTCTTCAATAAAGGTTTATTCAATTCTCATGGAGTTCAAAGTATCCTTTGTGTCTATGGCATTTGCCTTGCTCTTCTTTCTATTCATGGTACTCAAAATTGTGAAAATTATTGGATATTTTCAAATCTGAAAAATATATAATAAATATATTATATGTTGCATTTATAATAAAAAAAATTGTGTTGGTTCAATTGGCAAGACTTTTTAACAGTGATGTTATGGGTTCAATTCCTAGCAATTGCAAATCGTATTTTATTTTAAAAAAAATACAAGATTGGGCCGTTGCACAAGTCCATTGCATGAATTAAATTGTCGTTGCAATTTATTGAATTGTCGTTTCATGAGTCCATTGCATGAATTAAATTTTCGTTTCAATTTATTGTGTTGATTAAAATTAGACAGTTGCAACGAAAATCAAATATATTTTCAAACAGGTGTGATCCAACATGAAATCAAATCTCTCTCCAAATGGTGTTTGATGCCTCTTCATAAGGTATTTGAAAACCTATAAATAGTTTACAAATCCACTCAAGTAAAGCACTTCAAATCATTCAAAATTCTTTTCAAGTTCTTAGAAAAATAATTTTTCTTGTTATAATTTTATTCTCTCATTTATAGTTTTGCATTAAATTTGTTCTTACAAAATAAATTCTAGTACAGAGTAAAATATGAGTTTATCTTTTCTTGGGAGACTAATTCGCAATAACCATGTATAGCAAAAGTAAGGGGCCAATATATTTTTAAGAAAAGAGTGTTCAGCCATTCGATTCAGATAATAATATTATTATTCTAAATCAAACTAAAAAGCGGGTTACAACAAAAACTAAAAACTTCCACCAAGGTCATGGCAACTGCCTCTTCTCTAAAATATCCACCAGTTTATTAGTTTATTACGTCATGGTATCCTTAGAGACTTGCCAACAAGTATGGACCGTTCACAAGCCGAGTTAAAATACTTGAAAATGGTTATCAAATAAACTTTAAGGCTACATCCCCCGACTCCCTTGTTAATTCAAGGGAATGCAGAGAAGAATGCCAAATAAATGGCCACAAAATTTCGGTGAAAACCAAAGTTATTGTCAACGAATGGGCGATTGGAAGAGATGTTGGGTACTCACCCATTATTGAGGAGATAAATTTAGTGTAACAAAGTTAGTAGGAAACTTATAGAATGATGAAGGTTGGGCAACCAAAAGTTATTTATAGGACCAAAAAGAATTTAATGGCCTTAAGCCCTTCACTTTCTCTCTTGCAGGCTTTTTGGGAGTATACAAACATGTGTTAATATATATATATATATATATATATATATATATATATATATATATATATATATACACGGTCCGAATCTTAAGCTCACCCCTTATCTAACATATCTTGCTCACCCCTTTAGCGATGGATCGGGCGACGGTTCGGTCCGTCGCTAGATATACAACTGTCGTCTATATGTTGTCAGTCGCTAAAAGTTAAGACGACGGTTGTATATATAGCGACGGACCGAACCGTCGCTAAAGGGGGTGAGCAAGGTATGTTGGATAAGATGTGAGCTTAAGATCCGGACCGTATATATATATATAATTAACAAAACACAACTGATTTTGAATTTTTCACTCACCCTAATAAATGATCAGAACCGTCCAAAGTTTGAGATAAAATCTCACCGTCCATTATTTTCTCTTTAACTTCAAAAGAAAAAAAATTACTCTCTCTCACTCTCAGATCCTCCTTCGTCTTCCTCTTCCTGAGCTCGCCCTCTTACCTCCTCCATTCTCTAATGCCGACAATCCTCCCCTTTCCCTTCGTACGTAGTGCCGGAGGCACGGGTAGTACGGCTAGTATATATATATAAGACTACCTTCGTTCTTTAATATAAGTCGTTTTAGAGTTGTGCATAAGTATTAATTAGAAAATAATTGTAAAGCATTAAATATAATATCAATTGTCTATATTGTCATTGTATTGAAAAAAAGAGTTTTATTTATTAGACAGATAATAGTGAGGGAACCAAAATTATATTTAATACTTGGGATAATATTAAAAATTAAACAATTAATGCTTACTTGAAATTCTTAAACGATTTATATTAAGGAATAAAAATATTTTTTTAAAATGATTTATATTAATGAACGAATAGAGTAATTAGAAGGTTGAAAAAGGTTTGGGACAATTCTTTTGAAATAAAGGACTACTGTCGGGAGTAAGAAAAGACAAGGAGAGAGGGGGGAGTCAAATCCATCCGAGAAAGAAAAGAGGAATGGTGGGAGAGAGAGAAAAAAATCCAAGAAAACCCAAAGATAAAATAGAGAGAAAAATATTAAACAATTGAGTGTGTTATTTGGGTTCCATCACGGGATTATTGTTGTAAGATAATTTGAGTGTTTACTCAAATTAAGATATTTTTATATTTTTTTAGTTTATCTTAGTGGATTTTTTGAAAATTGTCCTGTGATTTTTACCTCTTAGTTTTAAAGGGGTTTTTACGTAAAAAACTTGGTTATTTGTATCTCATTATTTTCTGCAATTATTATTATTTTGGTGTAACTGTAAATTTATTCTATTTTGCATGTACTGATACTTTGACCATTTAATTTATCAAAAATAATAGTATTTGGTAGGTGATTTTTACCCAACAAGCGGTATCAAAGCTAAGGTTATTTCCTCAGTTATTTTTGATAAATTTTATGGAGGAATCAATCGGAGGCATGATTAAATTGACCTCTTCAAATTTTTCGATCTGCAAGCCCAGAATGGAGGATATAATATATTACAAGGATTTGTATGATTCGTTGGAGATCGAGGGAAAGAAGTTTGCGACTAAATATGAGGTTTATTGAAAAAATATGAACAAAAAGACTATTGGTCACATCCGACAGTGGATTGATCAAAGTGTGTTCCATCATATTTCTTAAGAGACGGATGCTCATACTATATGAATAACACTAGATCTATGTACGAAAAAAATAATGCACAAAATAAAATTTTTGTGATTTAGAAAATTGTGAACCTGAAATACAAAGACGGAAACACTGTGTTGGAGCATATAAGTGAGTTTCAAGGTTTTGTGTACCAGCTGTCCACCATAAAGTTCAATCTTGATGATGAGATTCAGACTCTTTTGCTTCTCAGCTGGTCATTTTCAAATAACTGAGAGATTTTGGTGTTGTCTCTAAGTAATTCAGCTCTAGAAGGAAAGCTTGACCATGCAGATGGTCAAAGACAGTCTCTATAATGAGGAGACAATACGAAAGGAGCAAGATAAGAATTTTGAGACACAAACACAAGTTTTTATTGCGCAGAATAGGAAAAGAAATAGAATGAAGAGCTCTCTTGAAGACGACAAATTCAGAAGAAGGTTGTGAAGAAAAGAGATGATTTGTTTTCAGCACCAGAGACCTGTTCATATAAAGCGAGAGTGCATATTTTTAAAGAAGGAACAATCTAAGGAAAAAGATGAGCATACGGCCTCGATGGGTATTTATCTAATGTTGATGTAGCCATTGTTAGTGATGGTAAGCCTAAAATGCCAAGTTAATGAATGAGTTATTGATTCGGGTGCTTCGTTTCATTGCTATTTCGCATGGTGGGATCTTCACATCCTACACTATTGGTGATTTGGCGATGTACGGATGAAAAATAGTAGTGCATTCAAGGTTATCAGCATTGAAGATATTTATTTAAAGGACTAACAATGGTGGCATGTTGATGCTTAGAGAAGTCAGATGTGTTCCGGATATTCGACTTAATTGATGTCTACTGGTAAACTTGATAAGAATGATTATAATATTTTCTTTGGTGAAGGTCAGTGGAACCTCACTAAATGATCTCTAGTAGTGACTAGATGAAAGAAGGTAGGCACTCTATACATAATGTGGGCGCATGTGAAATGTGTTGAAGATGGGGTAGTTAGAAAGAAAAAGATGTGGTACAAAGCCATGCAAGATGAAAGACAAATCTTGCATGAGAACCACGAGAAGAAAGCTCTTCACTTTAAATGGGTACCAGAAGCGAAAAAGGAAAGTGATAACTCACAGTAAGGGTACAAAGAGGTTGTGAAAGAATTAGGCAAGTAAAGTTTTGTCAAGTTTTAGTTAGATCCTCCCATTGAGATGAACCATAATGATGAGATAAAATCAGGCATGAAGAGAGTTGAAAATTTCAAGAAGCTTAAGTTGAGTCAATGTTTCGTTGGGATTAAATCCAAGTGAGGAGTTGTGGTCTGGTGTTCAAATTCAGTCTTTGAAAGGTTATACAGAAACAGACATGACAAGTTTCGAAGAGATAAGTTTACTTTGAAGTATTTGTTTACTTTTGTAGGGGGAGTTGTGTTATGACAGTCTAACTTGCAAAAGTGTGTTGCTTTATTTACTAATGAATTGGAAAGAATACCTCCTCTTATGAATTCGGAGAGAGAGATTGTTAGGTCCTCACCCATTATTGAGGAGACAAAGTGAGTGAGACAAAGTTAGTAGGAAACTTTGGAGAAGAAAAGCAGGAATACGGGCCACAAAGAATTTAATGGCCTAAAGCCCTTCACTTTCTCTTGTAGGCTACTTGGGAGTATACAAACATGTGATATCATATATATATATATATATATATATATATATATATATATATATATATATATATATATATATATATATATAGTAATTAGAAGGTTGAAAAAGGTATGGGCAATCCTTTTGCTATAAAGGACTACCATCAGGAGCAAAAAAAAGATAAATTGCGGGGAGAGCTAAACCCATCCTACAGTGAAGAGAGAGAGAGAGAGAGAGAGAGAGAGAGAGAGAGAGAGAGAGAGAGAGAGAGAGAGAGAGAGAGAGAGAGAGAGAGAGAGAGAGAGAGAGAGATTAAACTAGGTGAGTTGTTTGGGTTCCATCACGAGGTTATTATGGTGAAGTAATATAAGTGTTTACTCAAATTAAGATATTTTTATATTCTCTCAGTTTATCATAGTGGATTTTTTGGAGTATGTCTCGTGATTTTTACCTCTTAGTTTTAGAGAATTTTTCATGTAAAAATCTTGATATCTTGTGTTTGATTATTTCTATCTCATTATTTTCAGCAGTGATTATTATTTTAGTGGAACTGCAAATTTAATTTGTTTTGCATGTACTGATACTTTGGCCATTTAATTTATCAAAGACAACAACATTTGGGAGGTGATTTTACCCAACAAGAGATTGAAGATTTTTTGCCTGAAGCCGAGTGATAGACTCCACGGCACGCTTGCTTGAGGTGATCGTTTCCCGGATCGTTTCTAGCAAAGTCGTAAGTTGAAACGCTCACGACACCTCAATCCTTCGTCTATATTGAGACGAGAACTTTGGTACAATTGCTTGCGTAAGGAAGTTTGCATTGAATGGAACACCAACGACACCTAAACCTCGTACTTAAAAGAAGCAGGAACCTCGGTACAATCGACGATTAATGCAGTAGAAGACGACATACACAACTATAAATTGTTGTATGATATGTCAGGTTGAACCTCACAGCACTCTGAAAATTCAGGAGTTCTCAAAGAACCAAAGAGAAAATAATCTCTCTAGTAATTTTATTAATTGAATGAAGTGTATGAAAAACATCCACTTTGACCTCTATTTATACTACTCAAAAATGATTATAATTTTAATAAAAAAAAATAAAAAAAATATTATATAACAATCAAACTTAAAATTGAAATTGAAATCCTAATAACATTAGTATTAAATCTAATCCTTGCCGCCTTCGGAATCCTTTATTCTGCGTGAAACTAAGCTGTAATTCCGTGTGAATTAGGAAATCAATTGCTAGAAATCCATGATCAGCTAGAAAGTGCTAATAATTCGTGTAATAGGAATCCATGTAATCTGCGTGGCCCACGTGATATATAAACCTTCGTTGAATGAATGACTGAATTGAATAATATACCATGAATTGATTGCATCAATAATATCATTGGCAAAAATTAATTTTCCTCACTAGTTGACACCTTTTATTTATTATAATTTTAATTTTTTAAATTATACTAGTAAATTAATTAAAAAAAAAGCAATTGGGTCATTATGTTAAATTGACTAAATGTCGGTTAATATTTTTTTTCTTACGTGACTGGTAAAAGAAAAAAGAAAAGAAAAAAATATGAAAGAATAATATTTTTTTAAATATTGCTATTATGAGGGCAAAAAAGTAATAACAAAAAAGTAAAACATAAAATTAAAATACTTTTCTTTTCTAATTGCAATCTAACTAAAATATAAAAATTAATCATCCAAACAAATTCCAGGAAGAAAAAA